>CM060444.1:30093923-30583923 GCA_030545235.1 Helianthus tuberosus
TCAAAAAAACGTGGAGCTCTGATACCAAATGTTGGTATCAAAGAGGTAAAACAAGCTGAGAAAAATAGAACTGTGAACAAAACAAACAGGAACCGAAAGCTTTTATTAATAAACAATTGGCACAGATTACAAGAGAGAATGATATTGTTTTTTCGACTAATTCTACTCTGCACATACTTGCCTTATTTATACTGAAACAAAACAGAATATTCGTTAAAATATGCGGTTCCTTCCTTCAAAATCTGAACAGAATGCAACGTTCATAATATGACTTATTCGTCCAACGTCTTTTTTCCTTGTAACCCGGTCAACACTAACCAACAGTTATCAATTCATGGGGCGAAAAACATGGGATGGTATCCCGCTTCAACATCGACCGCTTTTTAGTCGCCTTAATGTTGTGTTGACTCAGTCAACGACCTGCAATGTTGTTACTTCTGAGAATATTATTACATGTGGGAGCATTCCTTCTGCTTTGGAACTATTAGCATCTTCCCCTTATTCTTCGGAGATAGATAAAGTGTTCGTTATAGGAGGGGGACAAATACTAAGGTAAATCATAGAGTAAAATGCCATTTTCGTCCTTGAGGTTTGACCAGTTCTGCGACTTTCGTCCAAAGGTTTGTTTTTATGCATCTCGATTGAATCCAAAAGGTTTGAAATCTTGCCATTTTCATCCGGCGCGTTAACTCCATCCATTTTTCTTCGTTAAGTCAGGGGTATTTCCGTCTTTTGTGTTAACTTAAAAGGTCAATTCGGTCTTTTTCACTCTATGTACAAGCATTTTAGCATAATGTACAATTATACAAAAGACCAAATTGCCCTTTTAAGTTAACAAAAACTGACAGAAATAACCCTAACTTAACGGAGAAAAATGGATGGAGTTAACGAGCCCGATAAAAATGACAAGATTTCAAACCTTTTGGATCCAGCCAGATGCAAAAAACCAAACCTTTGGACAAAAATCGCAAAACTGGCCAAACCTCATGGACAAAAATGGCATTTTACTCTAAAACATATCTTTGGTTAGAATGTTATATGTTCGAGTTTGTGTATCTCTGTAACACCCCAAAAATGGGTTTGGTAATTTAAACCCGGTTAAAATAAAGGAACGGGTAAGAATACTGTTAGGGGTAAAAAAAATGAACCCGTAAATGAATATTAACTAGGAATAATTAACCTAGTTGAATATTAGTAGAGTTGGTATTAAATGAAGGGTTGTAGCCTTATTTAATTAAAACGAAACATGAGGGACCAAAGTAAACAACTTGAAAGTTGTTTTATTAAAAGAAAACAACACACACATACACACACATCGTGTGTGTGTTCATCATCGAGCAGGGAAGGCTCCCATGGAGCCAAAACCCTAGTTCTTGAAGAATCTCCAAATTTAAAGGCTAAACGAAGCCCAAATTCACAACCGAACATGAATTAATGATCACCTTCACAAGGGGATCATAAGGTATGTCTTAAAACTTAGATTTGATGATCTTGTTTGAAGTGGGTTATGATCAATCCATGAATTTGTATGAAATTAAGGATGTAGAGGTGTTAGAAACACCAAATAGAACTTGTGTTATGAATAATTTCAAGTAATTTGGTGATTTAGAATGAAACCCATTGCATGAGTGTGAAGATGATGATCATGATGAACTTGTAGATGTTATAGTGTGATCTTGTAATGTATAAGGTGTTATATGGTAGACTGAGATAGATAAACTTGATGTGGAAATTATGATTATGAGATTTTGCTTGAATGTGATGGTTCATAAGATGAAATAGGGTAGAACATGCTTAAAGCACTTGTACATTATGCTTAGAAAGTGATATGCACACCAAGTGTTTGATGAAATGCTTAGGAGAAAATGATAAGTGGGATTGTATGCTAATAATGAATAATTGTTTGTAGGATGTGTTGATGATGTATTAGACAATAGATTTGTATAAGGAATGTGTTTTGAATGGATTACAAGTAGGAAATTAGTTTGATAAGATGATATGGTAAGAAACCTTCCTTAAAAGGTATGTATGCTCATGTATGCTAATCATGTTATGATGAATGTGATGACATGTACGGATAGGAGTTATGTCAACATGGGCACAAGCATGGAAGGCAACGGGCCAAGGATAAACACGGAAGCTATGCTTGAACTCGGACGCACGAGGTAAGTGAACTCCGAACTTACCCTTTTGTTTGGTACAGTAGTTATGATGATTGGTAATTATTGAATGTAGTGTGAGAAGATATGAATCGAGGTTGTTACTAAGCTAAGTTTAAGTACAAATGAGTTGGGAATGGTATAGAAAGAGATTCGATTAAGATTGGGTAAGGAAGGGAACTTACATAATGAATTAGGCATAAAGATGATTTAAGGAGGTATACATGTAAGATGTAAATTGTAAGTGTATAAATAGAAAGTGAATACATGCTTGAGTGAGTATTTAATTATATGTTGAATGAATAAGATGAGTTATGGGTATTCGAGAATATGTTCGTATGAAGGGAAGCTAATGATACTAACCGTTTCTATTGAGAATTAATGTAAAGTATAGGCATGTTAACAATGGAAGTGAAGGTTAACTCCGCAATCCGATGCTAGTGATCGAATGGATGCATGAAGGGGCTGGTATAAGAGAAAGCAGGATATGTTGACGCCTTGCTATGCATGTGTTAAGATTTACTTTTATTATGTCACCTGTTGTTAATAATTTGACTGAATGTGGTGACTACAGGTCGTACAGGGTTTTGGATGTTTCATCAAGAGGTGTACGCGGTTGAAGATCGAGTCAAGTCAAGGATTGTACGTGGGGGTATATGTGGTCACTTAATTTGATATAAGTATATTAGTTTTTGATTAATTTATAGAAAGGGATTGATGTATTTAAGTGAAAGAAAGATTATCATGTAAGAAATTTTAGGTTTGTACTTTCCGCTGCAAGTAATAAGGGTAAAAACGTGATTAGGGCGTAACAAGTTGGTATCAGAGCCTAGGGTTGAGCGAAATCAAGTACAAATGAGTGAGTACTTGAACTCAAACCTGTGTGCTCTTGTGATTAATGACCCGTACAATCCAAGACTCGATCAAGACCGAAAGGTAAGATTTAATATAAGTAAGTATGCGAGAGGTTACTAATAATGATGAATATTGATAGGTGAGCTTGATGGATAAGGAGGATGTTCCGCAGTCGCGGCCTAGTACAAAAGCTAAGGTGTGTGATATGTCAGGAAAAATGGACCCCAGGTACACAAATTTTAAATTTGGCAAGCATTAGTATGTAGCATACCCTTATATACGAGGGTGAAATCCTTGAAGGATTCAAATGGGTGTGGCACGAACTTAAGACCGATTCCCTAGACATAAAGTGATAATTCTTATGAGGACACGAGACTAGTATGTGGATTGCACGCTTGGCCAGTGTGCAAGAAGCATAGGACACTCGTGGGATCATGAGGATCATCACATGTATGTCCGGACGAATCGGGAATAGGGGTCGTGTGGGATGGAAAGGGGTCCCCCGATTCTTTAAGAATCGGGTCAAACATGAGAAAGAAAGATAAGAACGAAAAGAATGAAAATATGAATAAAGATAGAAATGAAAAAGAATGTAAAGTATGAATGAAAGGTTTGAATTCTGGAATGAATTCAAACCGGAATGGAATGAAAGGAATGAAAGGGTTGAATTCGGGAATGAATTCAAACCGGAATGGAATTAAAGGAAGCAAAGGTTTGAATTCGTGAATGAATTCAAACGTGAATGGAATGAAAAGAATGGAAGGTATGAATTAAGGTTTGAATCCGTAGGTGAGTACGGATCAAACTTATAAAGAATGAAAAGAAGAATGAAAGTAAATTCCATGGTGAATACGGATTAAATATGCAAGGAAGAAAAGAAGAATGAAAGGCTTGAGCCGTAAGCAGTAAACGAGTCAAGTACGCAGAAAAGCGTAGTCGGATGGAAGGTAAGTAAAGCTTACGGCATTTAAAGTAGTACAACTACTTATGTATTTGATTAGAAATAAGATATGTTAGTGTTCGAAAGGAAATTTCGAAATAAGATGTTCCGACACGAATCGATACGGGTCGGAACAAGTTAAAATTGGCAGTAAACCATATTTTATGGTAAAAAGGGTAAAATGGTAATTTGGTCATGGAATGATGAAAGTATAAAGAGTTTTGAAAGATTTTGTTATGATGTATGCCATAATAAGTAATAAGGGTAAAACGGTAATTTAGTTTTATGGATGAATGAAAATAAAGTTTAAAGAATACCCTATGGCGTAAGCGATGATGGGTTAAATGTACGGAAAAAAGGTTTCAAGATTGTGACCATACGGTGAAAATCCGTAATGAGTCAAATGAGCGAAATGGTAAATCAATACCATTTCACTTAAAATGTAAAAAGGGTTTGGGGCGTGTAGATCCAAATGGGTCATTTAATGACGATATGATCAATTGATGATGATGATTAATGAACGTTTGTTGAGTTTATGCTCACAGGATGGATAGCATATGAAAATTTTGTTGCTATTAATTAGCAATTAAAGATGCAAGCCATGTAAACGGGTCAATGTCTTGACTCGAGCCAGGTATGTGTTATGGATTAAACTCTCCTTGGGAACATAAGGTTCGGCGAGAGTTAATCGAGTTATGGGTGAGCTTAGAGTACCTATAGTAAGGCATATTTAGTAAATAAAAATGGTTGATATTATGTCCTTAGTGACATAATAAATCGTGGTATAGTTTATGGTTAAAAGTGTCATTTTGGTCAAAACAAGCCTTTGGATGTCCTTCGTAGTTAAAAAGGACAAAAGATGACCAAAACGCCCTCGAAAGGCAAATTGGGCAAACGACCCTTAAAGGTAGTTTGGAAATAAGTTTTATAAATGAATAAACCCTTGTGGTTGAGTAAGAGTGAAAGATATAAGCCCTTTTGGCGTAATGCCTTGTAATGGGCAATTGCCGTAAAATGATAATCCGAGGAGTAAAACTCGGAATAAATAGATTCTTGCACTAAATCCACTACAAATATAGTTGTGGTGGAAAATTTTATGATAAGAAATGTAGTGATGCTAAGCTAGAAGCGATTGAAAGCGATTTATGCGTGGAAATGCTTATATACCCTTAACGGGTCAAAAATAAGCATATGAGCGAAAACTAGTTTAAGAAGGTAGATAAACCCGTGATATGAATCTAGTATGATAGACAACCTTGAAATTATTGAGTTCATGAGAATTTGGGGTCAAATAAACGTGTTTGTTTGATAAATGCATGAACGGATCAAATAATTAGAATGTGATAATAAGCCGATAAGGCGTAAGATAAGGATTTCATTAATCCGGATGTGGGATTTTAAGCTCGTATGATAGAATGTGAATTTACTAACATGTAGGAAGAAACAGGAGGTTAAACGGGTAAACGGTTCAAAAGTTATGCGCGTTTTAGTGCGTACGAACGACGGAATGGAACTGCAGAAAAGTGGGTTTTCTGCAGGCCGTCGCCGACGGGTTCCCACCCCGTCGCCGACGGGCTCTCAAAACCACAAAGATGGGCGACGGCTTAACTGACTGGATACGGGAAAATTTGGGCGACGGGCATTTTGAGAGGCCGTCGCCGACGGGTACCCACCCCGTCGCCGACGGGTTGTCTTTTTCCCATCTCCGTTTTCTTTGTTTTGCACTTCCGAATGATCCGTAACGCGTCTCGGTGCTCCGTTAAGCTTCCGAATGGGCCGAAATCAAGTTTCTGATGCATTTTTTATAAGGGACTTTTGTCCAAAATAAAAATTTTCCAAGCTGACCTGGCAGCTCGACCCCAGCCAGGGGCTCTGCCCCTTGGACCCCGCTTCTCTCGGGGGCGCTGCCCCCGAACCCCCGTTAGTTCCAAATGAGGGATATGCACGTATGTAAGAATGTATGCACATATGTAGATATGTATAAATGAATGTATGTATGTATGCACGTAAGAAAGCATGTACATATGTACGATTTAGATACGTTTGAGTATTAACGTTATTAATCGTGTTTCCATTGAGAAAGCAATGTAATGCAGGTATGAGAACATTGGATGCGTGAGGAATTGAAGTTGATCTCAGAAAGGTATAATGCTAATGCAAATCGGGAATTTGTGAAGGAACTATGGGTGAATGAACATCAAGTTGAACGCAAGTATGAAAGGAAATGTGATAACCATTAATGTTATAAATGAGAATGATGGAATTCTTGGCTGATGATAGTAGTAGATATGTTGAAAGGATGTTCACGATGAGAGCTCATTTTACAGACGAATGAAGTCAATCTGGTTAGAGGTCAATAAAGGACAGAAATTTTAGTTCAGTCATAAAGTATTCAGTAACGCCCATATGTGTGAATAGTAAGTAATGCATGAGAAATCACGAATGAAATGATTGGTAATGCAATATACGAATATACATGTAAATGTTCGTATGCATGAAGAAGGAATTATCGTTCATGAAGGTATGAAGGGTATGAATGAATGTACCCATGTACGTAGAGGTGTAGGAATGTATGTAATTATGTATATATATGTAGGAATGTATGAAGGTATGAAGATACATATGAATGTACGTGTGTATGTAGGGGGATAGGGATGGTATGAATGTATGTAATAAATGTATGAAGGTACGTATGAATGTGTGCATTATATAACGATAAGTAAGCATGTAAACAAGTACGTATAGATGTGTTATTGTTGCAAGTATGTTTTCGGGTGTATGTAAATAGATGTATGAGTGATTATGAACGCATGTATGTATGTGTTAAAGGGGATTGAATGTGCACAAAGGAATAAAGCTTGTATGTATTTATGTGCGTATGAATGCAGGTGTGAATGTATTCATGAAGGTATGTATGCATGTATGTATGCATGAACATATGTGTAAATGTAAGTATATGAGTATTATACTTGATTTAAGAAAGTAAGGATAGGACGTACGGTCATATTTGTTCATGAATGAGGCATTTTTATAAAGTATGAGTGCATTCTCGCCATGGTGTGTATTTTTAATGAAATGAATGAATAAACATGTAGTGATGAACACCACTAAGGAACTAACATGAGGCAAGAATTCGGAATCTAAAGATATGTGAATATATTTCAGAATTGTGTTACATAGAAGGACCGGTAACTAAAGGAATATGGTCCCGTGGAAGTAAGCAAGGTTTCGGGGACGAAACCTCTTTTAAGGGGGGTAGACTTGTAACACCCCAAAAATGGGTTTGGTAATTTAAACCCGGTTAAAATAAAGGAACGGGTAAGAATACTGTTAGGGGTAAAAAAAAATGAACCCGTAAATGAATATTAACTAGGAATAATTAACCTAGTTGAATATTAGTAGAGTTGGTATTAAATGAAGGGTTGTAGCCTTATTTAATTAAAACGGAACATGAGGGACCAAAGTAAACAACTTGAAAGTTGTTTTATTAAAAGAAAACAACACACACATACACACACATCGTGTGTGTGTTCATCATCGAGCAGGGAAGGCTCCCATGGAGCCAAAACCCTAGTTCTTGAAGAATCTCCAAATTTAAAGGCTAAACGAAGCCCAAATTCACAACCGAACATGAATTAATGATCACCTTCACAAGGGGATCATAAGGTATGTCTTAAAACTTAGATTTGATGATCTTGTTTGAAGTGGGTTATGATCAATTCATGAATTTGTATGAAATTAAGGATGTAGAAGTGTTAGAAACACCAAATAGAACTTGTGTTATGAATAATTTCAAGTAATTTGGTGATTTAGAATGAAACCCATTGCATGAGTGTGAAGATGATGATCATGATGAACTTGTAGATGTTATAGTGTGATCTTGTAATGTATAAGGTGTTATATGGTAGACTGAGATAGATAAACTTGATGTGGAAATTATGATTATGAGATTTTGCTTGAATGTGATGGTTCATAAGATGAAATAGGGTAGAACATGCTTAAAGCACTTGTACATTATGCTTAGAAAGTGATATGCACACCAAGTGTTTGATGAAATGCTTAGGAGAAAATGATAAGTGGGATTGTATGCTAATAATGAATAATTGTTTGTAGGATGTGTTGATGATGTATTAGACAATAGATTTGTATAAGGAATGTGTTTTGAATGGATTACAAGTAGGAAATTAGTTTGATAAGATGATATGGTAAGAAACCTTCCTTAAAAGGTATGTATGCTCATGTATGCTAATCATGTTATGATGAATGTGATGACATGTACGGATAGGAGTTATGTCAACATGGGCACAAGCATGGAAGGCAACGGGCCAAGGATAAACACGGAAGCTATGCTTGAACTCGGACGCACGAGGTAAGTGAACTCCGAACTTACCCTTTTGTTTGGTACAGTAGTTATGATGATTGGTAATTATTGAATGTAGTGTGAGAAGATATGAATCGAGGTTGTTACTAAGCTAAGTTTTAGTACAAATGAGTTGGGAATGGTATAGAAAGAGATTCGATTAAGATTGGGTAAGGAAGGGAACTTACATAATGAATTAGGCATAAAGATGATTTAAGGAGGTATACATGTAGGATGTAAATTGTAAGTGTATAAATAGAAAGTGAATACATGCTTGAGTGAGTATTTAATTATATGTTGAATGAATAAGATGAGTTATGGGTATTCGAGAATATGTTCGTATGAAGGGAAGCTAATGATACTAACCGTTTCTATTGAGAATTAATGTAAAGTATAGGCATGTTAACAATGGAAGTGAAGGTTAACTCCGCAATCCGATGCTAGTGATCGAATGGATGCATGAAGGGGCTGGTATAAGAGAAAGCAGGATATGTTGACGCCTTGCTATGCATGTGTTAAGATTTACTTTTATTATGTCACCTGTTGTTAATAATTTGACTGAATGTGGTGACTACAGGTCGTACAGGGTTTTGGATGTTTCATCAAGAGGTGTACGCGGTTGAAGATCGAGTCAAGTCAAGGATTGTACGTGGGGGTATATGTGGTCACTTAATTTGATATAAGTATATTAGTTTTTGATTAATTTATAGAAAGGGATTGATGTATTTAAGTGAAAGAAAGATTATCATGTAAGAAATTTTAGGTTTGTACTTTCCGCTGCAAGTAATAAGGGTAAAAACGTGATTAGGGCGTCACAATCTCTAATTAATAATATATTTTTTGGTACAGGGAAGCTATGAATGGTCCAGGTTGTGAAGCTATCCACATGACTGAAATCGATGCGAGAGTTTGTGTATCTCTAATTAATAATATATTTTTTGGTACAGGGAAGCTATGAATGGTCCAGGTTGTGAAGCTATCCACATGACTGAAATCGATGCGAATATCGATTGTGATACTTTCATACCTCGTGTTGATCTTTCTTTATTTCGTCCTTGGTGTTCATCTTTACCGGTTACAGAGAATGATATAAGTTATCGTTTTGTGTCCTATGTTCGTGTTTGCCGTTCTTCGGATTCAAATAAATTAAAGCTCGAGAATTTTGCTTTCTTGCCAAAG
Source organism: Helianthus tuberosus (assembly GCA_030545235.1). Lineage (NCBI taxonomy): Eukaryota > Viridiplantae > Streptophyta > Magnoliopsida > Asterales > Asteraceae > Helianthus > Helianthus tuberosus. The sequence continues at coordinate 30,103,417 of CM060444.1, forward strand.
ATTATTTTGGACAAACATGAAGAGTTCTTGTATGATGTATCCTCACCAAAACATTGAAGTGACAAATAGCTTGTAGAACATACAACTTATTTAAGGTAATTGTTGTAATTAGCAAGAATGACAATCTTGATTGGTTAATTATTATACTAAATTTATACTGAATCATTTGTCAATTTCACTGGAAAGTTTAATGATTTGTTGTTCTTGAAAGCCTTGTATTCTTTCATAATCATCTCATGCAAAGTTCAGTGACTAATGCATCCAAATTTTACTCATTTTGTAGGTCATTTGGAACATGAAAGGAGTTTCTATAGCAGTAACTGAAGAACCCAAGTTTGTTGGTTTATTGACTTGTAGTGACTAAGAGGCTGTTTGTTTACCTCTTAATGAGACTCTTAATGGTTCAGACCTCTTACTGGTTCAGAATGTTTGTTTCGTGAGCAGATGTCTGAATGGTTCAGACATTTGCCTCTGAATGGTTAAGTATTGTACTGAATCTGAATGGTTAAGACCTCTAATCTGAATTGGTCAGACATTTGCCTCTGAATGGTTAAGCATTATACCGGCTCTTAATGGTTCAGACATCTTACTCGTTCAGACTATGCAGAATATGTCAAATAGCCTCTAAGGGGCTGTTTGGTAGCCTCTTAATGACCATTCAGATGCTACCTCTTAATGGTATAAAACCTCTGAATGAATAAGAGGTAACCTCAAGTCTGAATGGTTAAGAGGTAACCTCTGAATGGTAAATCATCACGTGTCACATTTTTCTATCTTCTCATTGGTAAAATTCTTAATGGTTTCATTAAGAGGTAGCCTCTTAATGACCATTCAGAGGCTACCAAACAGCCCCTAATGCTAACATATATTTAAAAAGGGCTTTACAGCCCAGCCCATGATCATTAAAATGAGCTCTTTACGTGATGGATCAAAATTTTGCTAACATGGGAATGGGATATTATTAACAGAGAGGCATTTAACTACTTTTGTTTAAATATTAAAAAAATGTGAAGAATTTCAAATATTTCAACCCTTTTTATCCTTTGTTTAAATAATAAAAAATGTGAAGAATTTCATATTTCAACCTGTTTTCCCTGTCATAAACGGAAATTTTCTCCCTTCCAGCCAGTTATTATTTCTTTTATTTTTAATAATTTCTTTTATTATAATAATATTTTTATTACTTAAAAATTTATATACGTCATTATAGCTCCAATAATTATTGTTAGCATTTTCCCGTAGATATTTGATATAACTGTTGAAATTAATATGCATTATTTGTCGGCCGAGAGGAAGAGGTGACCCCCCACCCACCAATAATTATCAAGTTCGTAAATTGGGCTATATACATATGATAATGAGTTGGGTATTAATAGTTCCTTACTCATATTTAATAAAAGAACAATGCTACATTACTTCATACCCGGGTTCAACCTGACCCGAACCTGAAAATCGTGCCATACATATGAACCCAAACCCGACCTAAATATTTGCAGGCTGATCCGAACCCGACCCCTTTAACCCTATTTTTTAACTTTTTTAGCAAATTAATATATTAAAATTAACATCTAGTACAAAAAAACGCATGCTTATATAATAAAATTACATTTAAATCATAAAACATTATGTTAATTTCTTTTTTTAAGTTAATTATAACATAAAATACACACCCAATTTAATTTTTGACATTAAACATATTACAAAAAATATAATTTTAATAGATATGGGTTAAACGGGTCAACTTGCCAACCGACCGGGTTGACCCAAACCTGACCCGTTTAGCTAAACAGGTTTGCGGGTTCAACCTGAAACTGATCCGAACCTGTTTAGAGTAAACCTAAACCCGCGAATTTCGTGTTAGGTCCGCGTCGTGTTTTTGTGTCATGTGAGAAATTCCATATATGTAGGTACCCTATACTCATTGTCAAATGGATTCACGTTATGATCTTATGTAGATAACCGTTACTAGCATTTTCCCTTAATTTTAATACCTTAAAGTTTATAACAACTTCAACATGCTTCTTACTTATCATTATACAATATATTATATTTTGCTTTAATGGGTGAAAAAGGTTGAATAATTGGGCATGTGTTATCTAATACCATACTTGTCCCAAGAGTTTGTATCGAAAAAAAAAATCCTTATTCAACCTTTGAAAAATGATTTATCGGTTTAAACTGTACTTTATTTGTTTATTTATTTATTTATTTATTTATTCTGTGTTGTGAGAGAGGTAACCCGAGCGGGTGATGATGTGGCTGGAGTTTTTAGCAGGCATGCTCTCACATTACTACACAAATCATTACCTACAAGTGAAAAATCCGCTACACGTCCCTTTACGCACTATCCGTCGCAAGTAGTTTGCCGCTAAATAGTTTTGCAACCACATTACCACCATAATTGTAATTATCATCACTAAGGGGCTGTTTGGCAACATCTGAACCAATAAGTGCTGAATGAATAAGAGGTCTGAATGGGTAAGAGGCTCTGAACCAGTAATGTGCTGTTTGGTTAGACCTCTGAATGAGTGGGTATAATGACTTTTTTACCACCACAATCAGCTTATTCTACGTCGAACACCTTCAACTCAGATTCTTCGTTTCAATCTTTTTACCACCACAATCAAAACTTTATCAACTGTCACAATTTATTCTTTTCGTCAAATTACCTTTTCTTTTCCTGTAGATAAACTACAAATTCTTTTAACTGATCGTATCTCTTTCATTGTACCTCACAAACAAACAAACCTGCACTTCAAAAATCAATTCAGAACTGCATATTCTTTAAATTTTCTTTTGATTTCAGTTCAGAAATCAAACAATAATTCCACTCAAATTCAGCAGTGAATCAATACAACTCAGAGGTAAAATTCCCAAAATACCCAAAAGATCAAATACCCAGAAGTTGTTGCCAAGATCAACTCAGAGGTAAAATTCTCAAATTCAGCATATTCTTTAAATTTTCTTTTGATTTCTTGGAACTTGTTGCCAAGATCAAATACCCAGAAGTAAAATTCCCAAAATAGAGGGCGGTGGAGGGATGAGGCCGGTGGATGGAGGAGCCGGTGGAGATAGAGGGCGGCGGAGTGGTGGAGGGCGGCGGAGGAGAACGGAGGCTGTAAGGGCGCTGCGATGGAAGACTATTGCCACGTGGATGGAGGGCGGCGGAGTTGTCGATGAGAGGAGAAAGATGATGTTGGCTGTGGAGGAGAAGGATGATGTTGGCTGTGGAGGAGAAGGATGATGTCTGTGTATTGAGGAGAAAGATGATGTTGGCTGTGGAGGGGAAGAATGAAGATGGATTGAGGAAAACCATTTGGTCAGACTTCTTGTAATGTATGACCGGGTAAGACATAAATAAGAGGCTGGGTAAGAGGTATGGGGTATTAAGATGGATGAAACAAACAGCCCCAAATCTGACTCGGTCAGACATGATATATTAAGAGGCTATTAAGAGCCTACCAAACAGGGCCTAAATCTGGGAGATATTTGAGACTGTTATGTAATAACTAGAACCTATTAACAATGTATAGAAGAGAATGAGAGAATGGGAGATGAATTTCTTATTGATATCTCACATACAAAATACATGAGCCACTATATATAGACTATAACATTAATACAAACATAAATGTGACATAAGAGTTAGAAATGTGGATAGTCACTAATAATGGATGCATTCATAACACTCCCCCTTGACTATCCACATGATAATATACTATTCTTTAATACGCTTGGTGATGCTGCCTCGTTAAAAACCTTGCTAGGAAAACCCAGTGGGACAAAACCACAGCTAAGGGAAAAAGAGTGCAGCGCGTATTGTCTCTCCCTATTCTTCTGGATCAGGTATGTTGCCTCATTAAACAAAAGAGTACATATACTGTGTATATTATGGGTACGTTACTCCCCCTCAGTTTTACTTGTATATCTTAATGATGTTGAATCCAATCTTCTGTGACAATTGCTTGACTTGATATTTGGCGGAGTCTTCTTTGATTTGGGTGTTGTTGTCTACATTGTCTTCATACAGTATAGCTTGAGCTTCTCTTGATCAACTCTAATATACATACTTCTTAAATATGCTGAAATCTTCGACCTTCATAACTTGTATCTGGATTGAGATCGAACTTTATGTGAGTCTAATATATATCAATCATAACCCAGGACGCCATATTATTCTTGTGGAACTATCCCGTGTCTCGAGTTTGTAAATATGTCAAATAATTATTTAATGCGCTTTATAATTCTGTCTTGTTAAAAACCATGCCAGGAAAACCCAATGGGACAAAACCGTAGCTAAGGGAAAAGAGTGCACTACGCATTATACATAATTAACAACATGATTTATGATTATGTTAAATTAGTACTTCGGGACCTATAAGATAAACTGATACTACTGGACCAGTTATGTTGTCTCGCTAAAAACCTTACCAAGAAAAACCCAATGGGAAAAACTTAGTGAAGGGAAAAAGAGTGCAACATTTGAGATTATAACTGTAATCTTACCAATACAACGTAATATCAGATGTCGTCTTGTTTGCAAGATACGTCAATGCTCTGATCGCAATTAAGTATGGTACCTCTTGACTAAGTAGTTCAACATCCTTTTCTTGGGGTTGATAAGAATATTTTTTCTATGTCAAGCGATTAGACAATCGTTCATGTACTCAACGAATGAGCTTTTTCTATATAACATCTTCTAGATGTAGTCAGATTGAGCAAAAATAGTACATATATACTCGAAACTACAGGTCGAGGATAACTACACTTTGTAAAGGTCATTCAAAATTTTCCTCTTTAGTTTGAGAGTTCCCTCTCGATGATGTTTACATTATCACTGTAAGAGTGAAATCTTGTTAAATAGATGTAGCTCATTTTATCAAAATTATACCTCTCTTTTCAGAGTATAGCCGACTGTACCACATACGAGTAGTTTCCTTTAAGATTCATATATATAACACATATGGGGTTATTATTTTCATAATGCTTTGAGCATTTTTTTTAATCCTTCAGGGGTTTTCATACAGATGTCATTTATAATTGTCTCGTACATGTATACGGTGATGACATCCATAAGTTGTTTTATCTGAAGTCATTCTGAGATTGCGAGGCCGCTTAAACATCTAAAGATTATCGCATCCACTACAGGGGTATACGTTTCCTCGTAATCAACTGCTGGGATTTGGGAAAAATCTTTATGTTAAAATGCGTGCCTTACATCGCAAAAACTCATTATTTACGTTTCCTTTTATTTAAAGACACCCATTTATAACCTATTGGTTTGACGTCTATGGGTGTTCGAACTGCTGGTTCGAAAACGTTTAGTTTGTCGAGCAAATTTAGTTCAACCTTAAGTCATGTAGCCATTTTGGCTATTTGTGTGCGTACACTCTTGCACACTTTCTATATATGTAATCTTTTTTTTTTCATCGATTACATCTATTGCTATAGCATAATCAAATATATCATTTTACACGTGTTTCATTACGGTTCCATATTGTACTTATTTTGTACATAATTCATCGCGATCTCATATTTGTTTGGTACTAGAGTTTCTTTTAGAACTCCATTAGCCTCTTTTAGGGTTTTGACAACAACCTTCTTTAAGGTTTAGTATGCAACCACTTCTGGGGTTTTGTATGCAACCACTTATGGTGTTTTGTGTGCCACCTCTTTTGGGGTTACACCAACTGCGTTACTCTGCTCTTTTTGTGTTTGTGTGTTTTATCTTTTTGGAACCGATTTATCTCTCACAATTTATTAATATGATAATCATTTTGTGAGTACTTCTATTCGAGCAGATAAGTTTAAGCTGGTATATGTGACTTTGTCACCTTATTTGTGTTAGTGAATGCATCTTGTATTTCATTTGTTATTATTTGCAAATACACGCTCTTTCTTTTGGACTTCAGATTTGCATTGACCACTTCAGGGGTCGATATATAATATGATGCATTTTTTTTTATGTTACCAGTCTTTCATTTTCTTGTCCCCCCTAAGACTGGGAATACGATGTACATATCCCATTTTAGATGTTATGGTGGTGCTATTGGTACATAGGCTGCACAACAAAATATATAAAAAAAATGTAAACTTGGTTCTCTTCAGGAGACCAGTTGCAATGGAGAGTATTTGTGATAAGCAGTTGGTTTTGAATTGATATAATCAATCGACGAATTCCGTCTCGACTACGTATGCCTCTCACTATATTTCACATTGTGCCCAACAATGGTCCCTACAATTGGGTTGTCAAAGAACAGTGTTAAACCATGTCAAAAAAACAACGTTCCATAGTGTTGGGCATATGCTACATACGGGTAGCTAAAAACTCACATGTAACCATGTATGAATGCCACAATCCACACAACTATACATTTCAATGTTCCCATATAAGTGGGATTGTTTGTAGGAGTCTATTGTTTGGAAGGGCATAAAAATTTATTTTCCACAAAAAAAAAAACGAACTAGACATATGATAAGGCATTTTGGGAGCAATGTTTTTAGATTACTTAGAGGTGCTAAGGTACCGGTTAGCATGTTTGATTGTTTAGCATATCATGATGCTATCTTGATGACCTATTTGGTCATACCATGTGGTAAACGTATAAATATGCTAGTAACTTCTGGTTACTCACCATATTTGATTTAATGTAATATTGTAGAAAATTAGTATCATTTCTAGTAACTTCTAATATAGTCTTCTGGCCATATTTGCTATATGATATATTTTAGATATTTAGTAGATTTTCTTTTACACCATTCCAAGGTGGTGACTTTTCATTCAAACATAGTGGAAACTTAATAAATTTCTTCGGTATACATTAGAATATGATGCTTTATGAATTACAAAATTCGATTTCAGCGGGTAAACTATCGATGCTCTTCTGGAGCATTTAATATGCTATTAACACGTGAAATAGTATCAATAGCGTCTCTACCACGTGAAATATTATAGTTTTAGCCTTTGTTTAGAGGGAAAACATGTACTATTCATAAGGTTTTCCATCACTAGGCTATATGTTAGCCAAAAACGCCAAGTGCGATGAACTAAAGTTTGGGTTGAATTTGAAAAATCATTATTAAAAACAAACGGGACTTTGTATACATTTGGGAGAACTTCGGGTTCTCATCATTGATTTAGGATTCATGTGAGCATCAACACTAACTCAAATGAATTATTATCTATCAATTTAAGTAACTAACATCAGAGTAGTTTACTTAAGCTAAAGTCCACTAATTATTTTCATAGCTATTTTTCATCATTTTCATGTGAGGGCACATTTCTAATGACTATATCAATGTCTATTAATATTTGTTTAGCAACAACAAGCAATTAGAAGAATAACCATACAATTAATTATGTTGACTATGCATAGCATTGTAACAAGCTGAAATATCAAATCAGTAAAGCATAACAATGTTTATCTCAGCGTAGTTGTTTTGGTAACCAGCTACCAATGAAATTTGTATTAATTTATTTAGCACATTTAACTTATCAAAAGGCAATACATATAACATATATGTTATCTAAAACAATGAGACCAACAGAAGTATTGCTAAATAAATGAAATCCGTAATATCTACCCATAAGCAAGTTATATGCATGTTAATTATTCATAATTTATATGCATGTCAATTACATATACAAATCACACACAATCCTGGGACATTATACGTATACATATATGTGTGTGTAAGTGTTAAAGAGATTAAGCTCATATTAATTTGCTTGTCATGTCTAGAAAAAAAAATATTAAAGATCACAAGTATATCATATATACACATATTTGTCACTGTAGTTTAAAACATAAACAAATGTCACTATCAACTTTCTCGATCATATAATAACATATGAATCTTTATTACTCGTAAATGAACTTTCTTATACTAATAAATTTTGTTGCTTAAGAAAATATAACAGACATCTTGAGAATTTTAGTGTCATGTTAATTTGCAAATAATATCTTTTACCACACAAATATTTCATAGAATCAAATCAAATATTTAAATATCAAATAGCAACTAAAAGGCTTATACAACTGCAATAACAATGATATACAACAAAATTAACTAAGTAGTTGTCATATTATAACATATTATCATATAAACATGTGCATTATTGTAAATTCATTAACAGAATTGCACTAATGATTATCTTCAAATATAACTATTAGACATCACCTTTTAATACAAATTGTATTATGGTAGTCATCATAAATTGTATAAATACTAATAACAAAAACTAATTAATTGACCAATCAAAACTCATAACCATAATAATAAAAGCACATAATGATATCAAAACTCATAACCATAATAATAAAAGCTCATAATGATATCAAAACTCATAACCACAATAATAAAAGCACATAATGCTTTAGAATTTGTAATATCTCTTTGAAACGTAATTTGTTGTAAAAAAATTAGAACAACAATAAAAGGCTATTTAATTACTATTTATTCATTTCGTAAATTGAAAAAAAAAGGTAAATATACATCAACATGAATTAATGATAAGGAAATCGGAATTAATTTTATAATTAATAATATTCAATCCACACTCATAAGTTATATATTAGAAATTTAATTGAACTTATGCTATATTAATTAAAACTAAATAATATATATAACTTTAAAATATATATATATATTTTTTTTTTGAAAAAAAAAATTTCATTCAAAACCCCAAAACGGTCCTCAAAGCAAGGACTGAGGCACAACCCAACTTACATCATGTACAACGGTGACCGACACCAATCTTTCCACACTTTAAAATGTATATAAATAATATAATCAACAAGTAAATGCAAGATCATGGATATCATAATACAACTTTTCTTTTCAAGGTTTATCTATTAAACATGCATAAAAAGAATTTATCAAACTATATATCAATTTCTAAACCAAGGAATAAGCTTGCAATATAACTAGCAAATAGATAAGATTAGACTTAATAAATTAATAACAAGTATTTTCTCATCGGGTTTCTCTAACAAGTGTCCATGTATATATTAAACTTATATTTCCTATTTTTCTTTTCAATACCGTGATGATCATTTATTCTAGAAAAGGTCATTGAAAATGAAAATGAAAATTATGAGTAGGATTTGAACATCCCCTGTTCAACCGACTTTCAAAAATCTCATTATGGTTAACGATTATTCTTATCATAGTAAAATCAAGTTGAAAAGATAAGGCATATTCAACAAGAAACAATATAGGTATAAGAGTAGTACCTTATGTAGATAAACATGTATGGTGAAAAAAAAACTTACCTTGAAATAACTAAAGAAAATAGTATCTCAATCACTTTTCAATCGTCATGTCTACGAAATCCAATCTTCGTTGGAAACACCTCGGGCCACCAAAACTTTTATCAACAAAACATCATCAACGACATGGGTCAACCGAGACTTTAATCAACGATTAAAACCAATGATGATTCGAGCACTTTCGTGTTGATAACGTGTTATGTAATAACTAGAACCTATTAACAATGTATAGAAGAGAATGAGAGAATGGGAGATGAATTTCTTATTGATATCTCACATACAAAATACATGAGCCACTATATATAGGCTATAACATTAATACAAACATAAATGTGACATAGGAGTTAGAAATGTGGATAGTCACTAATAATGGATGCATTCATAACAGAGACAGATTTCTGATGACTTTTTTGGACGGAAATCCAACGTTTTGTAATGGCAATGTTCTGAGATTCACGACAATCACATTTTGGTATATAAAGTTTTTAGTTTTTTTTTTTTGAACGGCCAACAAATCAATCCCGAGCACTCTCGGGGCACCCACTGGACAAACGGAGTACTCCGAGAGTAACCCGAGTCGTCCACCACCAATTCTGGGGAAAACCCGGTAACCCACCCGTCCGTAGGCACGGCGGTAAAATTACCGGTAAAACTCGTTTGGCTTAAGGATCGAACTCAGGTTTCCCTGGTCTTCTATCACTGCCCACCAGTATCTCACTCTTTTTTTGCACCAAATAAGAATTGAACTTGAGTATTCAAAGAAAAACTCAAATCCTCCTACCACTTAAGTTAGATGTCATTGGCATATAAAGATTTTAGTTAAAGAAATAAAAATCCACTTGAACTAATTTTTTCAATAAAGATAGCTTGCATTGGTAAAAACAAATGGGGTAAAAGTTTCTGGAGGACCTTTCTAAAGATGGAAACTATTAAAGAAAAAAGTAAATTACTTTTTTGAGTCCTTTTATTTTAGTGTTTTAACTATTTGAGTTTAAAATTAAAAGATTAACGTACTGAGTTGCTAACCGTTCATTTTACAACGTTATGAGTCCAATTTTTGTCATTTATAACGTTTTGAGTCCAATTTTGTTAAAAAAAATGGACTCAAAAGGTTAAAATTTGGACTCAAATGGTTATAAAAAAATGTCTAGGAACTAAGGGCGTTAAGTATTTTGATTTTGGACTTAAATGGCTAAAACCACTAAAATACAAAAACTCAAGAGTAAACTGCCATTTTGGTCCCTGAGGTTTGGTCACTTTTGCCACTTTAGTCCAAATCTCAAACCTTTTGCATCTGGGTCCCTGTGGTTTCAGTATTGTTGTCATTTTAGAGTTATAAGAGCATTCACATCTATTCCACTATATTTTCACTCTAAATTACACTAAAAAACACTACATTTTCTCTCTCCTTTTTAATTAAATAATATCTTTTATATCTTTATCATTACCTTTTCTCTCTCCTCCACTCACAATCACTTTCAAAATATATTAAAATATTATAGGGGGTGAACAGTGTCCCCCCAAATATACAGATGAACAGTAACATTTTCTCTCTCCTTCACTCACAACCACTTTTTATACTCTTTATATTATAAAAACTTCACACACAGAGTTTGATGGAATGGATGTGAATGCTCTAAGACATCTGATATATCTTCCTCCCCAAATTAGCTTCCCCAAAATCAACCGCCCACACTAAACCCTAATCCCAGTTATAAGGCATCTGATGCTGTAATGTTTGATTTTTCTTTATAGGCAAATGCAAATGATGGTCAAGGAAAATGTGAGGATCTACCATGGTGATTTGTTACATGAGGAAGATTTGCAGAGAGACTGTTCACTTCTTCATCAAGTCTAGCCTCAGCGGATTCAGAAACAATCTCGATTTGAAGAGTACGATCGGAGAAATTGCTATCGTTGAAGGCGAAACCGAAGTCGTCGTCACCACCGCTGCCATCAGTGGAAGTGTAGTCGGAAGAGTCCAAGACAGCTGTTGTTCTCGAACAGATCCAGATTTGAATCAATATTGGAGAAGATGATCGTTTGAAGAAGACGATTGTAGAATAGAGCAGGGTTTGTGTAACACCCATCTAATTATACTTGAATTTAATAATAATTCATGACATTTTTAGAACAAAAATACCAATTTAACACTACATTCATAAGTCAAGTTCATACGTGACATAAACCCTAGTCAACTAAAAACCAAGTTAGAACATCACAAAAGTCTTATCAATTTGTTTACAACCCAAAAACATAGTCTATTGAAAATTATAATATTGCGGAAGCTTCAAAAATTGTGTTCGGTTCTTCTAAAACTTGCTTGATCTTCATCCGTAATCTCCGAGTACCTAGAAACTGAAATGTTTTACACGAAACATTAATAGTGGAGTTCTTAGAAATATTACACAACCGAAACTACGTTCGATACGGATTTGATTAATTGTAAAAATACAAAAATTTACAAAACATTCCTGGCTTTACCGTAACTTACGGCATGACCGTAAGTTACGGTAATCAATTTAATGTTCTGGTCCACCGTAAAACAGGAAAGAACCACCGTAATACATTTCTCTCTACCGTAAGTTACGGTACTACCGTAACTTACGGTAGTCCCTGGGAATCCCTATTTTGTTTGTTTTGTTGATTTCACTCGAACCCAACTCTCGGATTTCACTTTTCTAACAAACCAATACATTAAATTCTCAAATTTCTAACATGTTATATATTAACCAATATCAAAGATCAATCCTTCATATTCCGGAGCATTAACCATGCTTTACTCGGTTATTCGACCCGTTTGGCTCGTCTAAGGAATCCTCCCATATGACGACTACCAACGAGTTTCAACCAAATTTGACCAATCATTCAATATAGCGACATCACCGCTTAACTCAAACAACTTTTATTCTAAAATTCAATTACATATTATATAATCATCAAAATCTACTTAATGTAACGGGTCAAGTTACATACCTTTAAAGCAAACCCTTCAAACGTGCGTCCACACCGGTTTGCCCGCTAGATGCCCCGGCTTCCTTTCCTATAGAGTTCAATCACCATATGTTTAGAACTCTTTTTGTTTCACATACGTAACGCACATTTTGTCATACATCCTAATTATGCGTTTTAACTTAACAATTCAGTTTCAAACCTTCTTTGAGGCATTTCAACAAACACTATAAGGGCAGAATTTTTATATCTTTCATATTCAAGTTCATAGCTTGCTAATTAGCTAACTTAACATCAATAAAGCCTTTATATAGTATTTAAACATCATATTTTTCTGAAATCACTTTCTATGATCAAATTAGACTAGAATAATCATTCTAAACCCTAGTGTTCATCTTCATCTTGTAAAACCCACAACCCACCTTCAAGGTGTTCATGGAATTTCCTGAAATTGGACATGATTTCACATGTAGTTGTCTAGGTTTCACTTCTAGACACCATATTATCCCTAATCTAACCAAATAACACACATGCAACATCTAATTTCAGATTTTCCAAAATCATGAGAAATTCAAGTTGAGATTTCATCAGATTTTACATACCTTAGAATCCTCTTGCGATGAGGATCACAATTCTAAGCTCTAATTTCGATTTCGACTTGGATTAAGCCTTCAATTGATTGATTTAATGAAGTTTTAGGGTTTTGAAGATGGGGTGTCGCCCCCTGCTCCTTCTTGATCGACCAGACACCTCTAAATGGGGTGTTTGGTTTATTTTTTATTTGTTTTATCTAATTTAGTTTCAAATTTAACAACTAAGGTCCCTCTACTTTGTTCAACATATCATTTAGTAGCTTTTAACCCTATTATAGGCTATTTCTAGTCTTGTAACTAACTAGGTTAAAAAATTCCTAGTTAGTAAATTCTCGTCTGTTTATACTTTATAGTTCCAATATAAAGTTTTATATTTTCGGGGTGTTACAGTTTGGGAGGGTTTGGGTTTGGAGAAGATGATATTTTGGAGAAGATGATGTTTTGGTTTGGGTTTGGGAACAAAGCGATAATTTGATTTCACTGAGGAAAAGGTGTGGTTGTGCGGTGGTGTGGACTGCGAGCGATAATCCTCCACCTCCACCGTCGCACCATCTCCACCGTCACATAGCCATCACCGTAGCACAAGTGCACAACCTCCACCTCTGGCTTATTGAAAGTAAGGAAGCCGTTTTTTAATTTATCTAGAAGGTTGAAGCTGTTGAATCTTGAAGAGATTCACGATGTTAAAGAGGCGGTTCCCAATGAATCATTCCGATCTCTTGTTTCGTTGATGCAGGCATTGGAATCTTCTAAGGAGTTGCTCAGATTGGGGAGTGAAAGGAGTGAGATTTATTTGGTATGGTTTTTAGAATTGAATCTGGTGATTGTTTTTTTTTTTTTTTTTTTTTTTTTTTTTTGGGGGGGGGGGGGGGGGGGGGGGTTGGTTTGTGTGGATTTGGGAGGTTTGATTGTGGTTTTGAAGTATTGATTTGGTGTGAATTGTTGTGGTGTTGTAGGGATTGATGTTGTTGTTGATTGTCTGAATTGTTGTGGTGTTTGCAGAGCAGAGCTGGTTACACGATGATTGCATTACAATTAAGCTTAAATAAAATAAAAAACGAAATGGCCAAATTACCCCTGAAGAAAAGGACAAAATATCAGGATTTAATTTGAGGTATTTGAGCTGATTTCACTTTTGGACTAAAATGGCAACAAAACTGAAACCACAGGGACGCGGATGCAAAAGGTTTGAGATTTGGACTAAAGTGGCAAAACTGCCCAAACCTCAGGGACCAAAATGACAGTTTACTCAAAACTCAATGTAATTTACTCTAAAGAAAAATTTTCAATAAAGAATATTATTTTTCTACATATAACTGTGTAAAATTCAATACACATGCATGCATGGAATATTAAGAATTATTGGTGTTTTTGTTTATTGACTTGTTGAACTTGAGAAGACAACTATGTCCTTGAAAGCATTTTGCAACACAAAGACCACCTATTCTAAGTAAGTCATGTTATCATGTGTGTGTTTTTTTAATGATTACTAGGGATGGAAAAAGATCCTAAATTTGACGGGACGGGTACTTGGCTATAGGAGCGGGTATGGGTTTAAGTATTAAGTTTAAGGGTCTAAGTACGGATATGGTATTGGTATTGGTCTTTACCTAGACCAAGCCAAGCAAAACCCGACCAAGGAAGAGACCAACTTTATTATATAATCCACAACCAAAGACCGGACCCTAGTGCACAAATCGGGTTCTGGTCTTAGTCGGATTCGGTTGCATTCAGTTAATCTATAAGACCTGGACCGATTTTAGATATTCAAAATTGTTACTTCCCTTTGTCTTCATTTTATATACTATATTGTACCATATAAGCTTGTAATATAGATAACACTATATAAAATACACAAAGTAATATAACATATCCAAGCTCGCCATTCCTTTATGGGCAAGACATCAATCATTGTACCAATAAAATTTGACGTATAGTTCATGGATTGTGCTTAAGTAAACATATATTATTTTTGTTGACACCAATTTTTTATTAGTTAGGTACTTATTTCATTAATATTATTTCTTAAAAAATATAAATATGTGGTAGTTGTCATGCTCGAAGGAACAAATTCGGGTAATATACCCACCCAAAACATATAAATATTAAATACTATAAGGGGCAGAATAAAACTGACAAAATATTCAAAAGAAGTGGGGTACTAAAGTTAATTAAAATAAAGTCAAAATTAATAGTTGACGTGACCATTTATTCTTTAAGTTTTTAAAAAATCTAGTGTTCGTAGTTACTTACATTATTGTATTAGAAAAAAAAAAAAAAAAAAAAGAAACAATAATTAATAAATAAGGTATATTTTGTCTCTTGTTTCAAAGAACTTTAAATACAACGGCATCCCAAACCTTCATTGTTAAGGTTTGTGATGTTTAATCATTTTTCAACTTCAAAAAATCATTAAAAAAGGCGAACATATCTATCATAAATTATGATAAATATGAAACTCATTAATATCTAAAAAAGTATTTGGTGATACGCTAATTGGAAGCTCAAACAGGTTGTAGACAAGATAAGGTACTACTAAACAACTCATGATTGGCTATTCAAAGCGGTTGAAAAATTAACAAGGGCTATCGATTCTATGTTCAGTCCGGATTTCAAAACATTATTTCAAGTGTTTTTTTTTCTCTTTAACGGCTAAAATCACATCACATCGCCCTTGTATTGTACACACTCTAATGAACGTTTATGTTTGAGAAGAAACAATAGAAGTAGATAGTATCCATGTGCCCTATTACGAGAAAGCTAAATCATAATGAGAAGAAACAATAGAAGTAGATAGTATCCATGTGCCCTATTACGAGAAAGCTAAATCATAATATTAGTGGTTTCAAAGATGTGAAACCACTAGTTTACCTAAAACCTCCAATTCTCCAATAGAGGATAGGCTGCTTCTAAGAGTAAACTCACACCCCCAAGATTTTTGTCTAATGTCACTTTCCTATATGACTGAAGTAAATAATGTTTGAAATCGTATCATGTTTTAGGCCTATAAGTGAACGACCAGTGACCGTTCGGCAAGAAATTTATTCACGTTTGTTTATTAAAGGCAAATTGGATTTAAATAATCCCAACTCACTATTATTGGCCAATAATAATCCCAACTCATTTAATCACCAATAATAATCCGAACTATTCACTTTTGTTTGTAAAATACTCCCAATTAAAAAAACACTAACTAGGTTAAAAAATTGCTGATGTGGCATGCCACGTCACCTACCACATCAGTTGCCACGTCATCGAAAAATGTCACGTAGACTGCCACATCAGCTGCCACGTAGACTGCCACATCAGCAATTTTTTTTAACATAGTTAGTGTTTTTTTAACTGGGAGTATTTTACAAACAAAAGTGAATAGTTCGGATTATTATTGGTGATTAAATGAGTTGGGATTATTATTGGCCAATAACAGTGAGTTGGGATTATTTAAATCCAATTTGCCTTTATTAAATATATGAACGAACATAATCAAATATTTTGCTTATTTAATTAAACAAACATAAACACATGTCTTTCACATTTATGTTCGTGGATGTTTGCTTATTTTCCTTCCTTTATATTAATTTAGTTATGTTTGTTCATTTGCATTCGTTTATGTTCTTTGAATAATCATTCAAATTTATTTGTTACTAATATTATTTGAATACCTATTTGATTCTCGTATTTATTATGTGATGAAACCCACCACGTTACCCAAATTTTAACCAAAAAATATCACTCCAAGCAACGTTGAACGTAAAATACTTTACACTCATTTTTAACTCTCGAGTATCTTATTTCTCTTTCAAAAGCAAATTAATTTACTCTCGCATTGAAGCTAGGTCATAAAATTTAAACCTCAAGGCGAGACTAACGATACTCTCTAATCTCTATATGACGTTCAAATAACACTTATCTTCACCTCAGTCATTTCACCGAGTATTACAACAATCTATCTTTCGTAATGAAATCTCTTAATTTGATACATAACATATATAACTTGTTTTTATAGCCGGTCAAAATGGATAACATAATTTAGTCGTTTATTGATTTGAATCAACAACTTATCAAAACACAAGACGATGGTACTATATTTTTAAGGGTTGTTATTTGCTAAGGTCATCCGTAGTCATAAAGCCCCTTTGTGGGCGTTATGCGACACGTGTCGTGCCACGTCACACAGGGGCTTTATGGGGCGTTATGTCACTAGAGCCCGTAGTCATAAAGCCCCTACCTCATCATTACTCAATTAATCGGACCATTAGTCGGTAGTCGGTCCAAGTCGGTCCTAGTCGGTGCAAGGCGGCCCAAATCGGCCCAAGTCGGCCAAATCATTTCTAGTCGGCCCACTCTTTTTTAGTTTAAATCAGGCCCAAAGAAATGTTTTTAACCATTAAATACATGGCCCAAGTTGTTTAGTTCCAACCTGGCCCAAAAAAACATGTTTTTAACCCATTAAAACATATTCCATGAGGCCATGACTGATATGTTAATGTTTTGTAACACCTCGAAAATTCACGTCCTATAATGTGTTGACACGTGTCATAAAGTTTGAACGTGTGAAAGAATGTTATAAAAGGACTAAAGTTGACAAACATGGAAATTATGTGATTATACGGGTTCTAAATGTCAACGGTGAATAAATATACTTCATAATAACCCTACATGATGTTCATATCATCAAACGAATAAATCATGGATCATGCGAAGCTAAAAGTGAGGAATTACAAATTACAGGGGCTAAATGTGTCAACATGTTTAAGCTATACCTCTGAGTGACCTTTTGATAAACCCGAAGCTTTGTAACGGTTAATTATGCTCACTTGAATGCACGATATAAATTTCATAAAGTTTCGTAATCGTATGAGAAAGTTATGATCAAATTCGTATGTGAGGGGTTAAAGCGTAAACGTTGAAAGTTAGGATTTTTCGGGTAACAATAAAGTTAACCGGGGACTTAACGAAGTGGATATATGTTTTAAAGCCCTTATAGATCAATTATGAAGGTTCAAGATGCAAGAAACAAGTGCCTAATCAAAGTTTGAAGAGCCAAGGATCAAATCGCAAAAATCTAAAATTCAGATTTGTGCAGACATGGCGTCGCGACACGCGAAGCCCAGGGGGGAAACCTTCGCGACACGCGGGGGGCGTCGCGACACGCGGGGGGCGTCGCGACCCACGAAGCCCATGGGGGAAACCGTCGCGACACGCGAGGGACTGCCCAGTTCCGAATTTCTTGGGTTTTTGCCTGCTGAGTGCTTTCTGCTCGATTTCATCCGATTTTCCACATAAAGGGTGACCCCTAGACACCCCCTAAGCACTAGGAACATGTGTTGATCAGTTGTGGTGGGTTGTAGACTCATGTGTCAAAGATTTGTGGTGGATTAAACACTATATAAAGGGCCATGATATGCACCATTGTTCTTCACACCTTCCTCTTACCATCTTATCATTTCTGGAGCTCCAAGGCACTCTCAAGTGATCACTAATCAAGCTTAGGACCTTTGTAAGTTTGCTTAACCTTCTTTAATAATGTATAGCTTAGTTATTTAGCTAAAAGTCAAACCATCGTAATTACGGTTTGACTTCGAGATTAATTATTAATGGCTCAGTCAAATCTCGAATTAAAAATAGTTATAAGTTGGTAATTATGTGGGTAATAAACCCTCAAGAGGGTTCCCCCTGATTCCCACTCTAACTAGGTCAAATGTCGGGTCAAACGTGTTAATAAAAAGTCAACAGAATGTTTAAATTACAATTTATGCATGATTAGCAATGTAGAACACATACAACCTGTTTGATCATTAATATAACTTGGTAATTAGTGTAAGAACATGTCTAAACATGTTCAACCCGACAATTTCCTGTTTAGACCCGGTTCGGAACCGAAAGTCGCATAGTTTGACTTATACTTTGACTTTCAGTTCTGACCCGTTATGGCATGTTTTATAAATTCCTTAGAGCCTTATTTGGACCAGGTTACATGCTAGTATAACCCTCTGTGATTATACACCTCGGATCATTAGTTATCCAATTAATTCGCATGATTTCCGTTAATTGCTCATATGTTGACTATTATGCCCTTATTACCTTAAAACGTGATTTTTGGAAATGTAAAAGAGTAGAAACTTTAATAACCGATATATAAACTTGTATACAAAATTTGACATCATTTTGAGGTGTAGGTTAAGAGTTATGCTCGTTAGCGTAAAATTAAAGCTTTATGTTAATTAAACGGCGTATTTAGCGTATAGCCTACTTAAACATACTTTTTGATATCAAAATCTTTACCCACTGATGTAATATATTGTTTTGGGATTTTTAAATATTTTTAATTAATTTTAGGCTGAGCATAACTTATAGTCGTAGGCTTAAACCGGTAATTGTCGGTTTTGCCCTTACGGGCTATAAAATGAGTTTTACATATCTAAACGACTCCAAACCTTTTGCTACTGATCACATATGATAAATAAATTATTTTAAGCCTTCTGGAAATATCAAAATATCATATTTAAGTATCGAAGCCGGAAACGGCTTCTAATCGCCTTTTTAAGCGTTTTTAACGTATAGTATGTACTAAAACTATTTTAAACATACCAAGGGTGATACCTACTGATATTCGAGGCAAATTATGATGTTTTAACAGTAAGCAAAGGTTGTTAAACTCAGACTTCAGTTTTGAGCTTTTCGGCTTATGTGAAATTACCAAAATACCCCTACGGGGCATAGTTTGGTTATAATTGATAAATTTCACATATATACTTTAACCTACTGTTAAAACTTATTAAATTGAGTGTGTTTGCTGATTACATCAGACCTGTAACTCAGTTAAACACTTAAACTCTTTTATAACCTTATAAATGACCAAACTACCCCTACGGGGCATAGTTTGTGTTTAAATTCATTTCGGGCATAATAAATGATATCTTACTGATGCCACAACATAATTGGAGCATATTAACTTAGGAAACCTGTAAATGGCTCATATGTATACCCGTTACGCTTATTACGCGTTCGGTTCGGTTTATGTAACTAGTTTACATAAACTAGCCTAAACGGGTCAAACCTTATCGGTTTTATCTCAAAATCCAGAGTGTGCATGAAATACCCATATTAAACAAGTCTCTGAACTTGTAGGGTCTAAATCACATTCTATCCGGTCATCGCTTAATCGTGCGTACGAACCGTATCTTTGAAACTAACCGGTCTAAGCTTAAGCTTAACTAAAGGCCCGTTAGGATTCTAATAGGTTATTATAAACCTTCGTTCCAGATTAGGAAAACCAGTAAAAGCTACTTGCAATTTTCTTATTGTGATTTATACATTGCTCAGGTAAATACTTTTAACTTATTTTCCCTATACGGGCTTGGGTTACGGTATATAGCATACCGCTTGATCGGGCATCAAATCTTCCATCGTTGGGTGGTTAATTGAATAATTTGATCGGCTCGTTTAAACAGTCTTGTTACTTAAAGCCTTTGGGGGGTTAATGACCATGTCCCGGATATCCTTGGCATCATTTTACGAAATGGCCACGACTTAAGCGCGGGGTGTAGGCGTACACCCGTCAGTGCACAAAAGAATAGTGTGGTGTGTCTATTGATCTTTAACCCGGACAAGATCCGGGCTACTGAACGCACAAGGAACATGTAATTCGTTCACAAGATTATAATATTAAATAATTCTCCCAAGTTAAATAAAATGTTTATGCCACGTGCATCCAAATCAATTTTTAATCATTTTCCAAAATGAGTCAGTTGATTGTATTTACCAGTGTAAACTGACGTATTTTCCCAAAAAGATTAAATGCAGGTACTAAGCGTAATTGGCTGGGATTTCTCCTTAGCATCATTAGAAGTCTCGCAAGCTTAAGATGCCTGAAGTCTGTTGAACCATTAATACTATTTTATTTTCGATCCTTCTGTGGATAAACTTCCGAATATTGTGACATTTGATATTACAATATTAAATTCGGTTGTATTATATCTTTTTAAATTTGCTTCCGCTGTGCATATTGATTATTGTGTTGTTTGACTATTATGTTGCCAACCACGTCACGATACTCCCCCTCCGGGGCCACCGGTGACACGTGGAAATCGGGGTGTGACAGGTTGGTATCAGAGCCAACACTGAGTGAATTAAACACTAGCCTTTTGTGTTTAATCTCAGTTACACAATTGCACATATCTAAACTTTCGAGTCTAGACAAATAACATAGGACAAATTCTACCTTGTTTGGTTTTTGTTTTGTCCTTTAATTTATATATATATTCTTGTCGTTATCTCATATTGTATTGACAGGATTAACGAAATGCCGCCAAGATTCTTCAGGAGAAGAGGACGCGGGAAGGGGCCAATCACCGCCCCCAATGACAATGAAGCTGGACCTTCGAATGTGCGAGCTCCATCTACCACGGAGAGTGACGACCCCCGGCAGAACCAGAGGAACCTCTTTGAGCCGGCTAGACGGTTGGTCTCAGACAGTTCGACACCTCCCGTGCATAACTCATATGGGCCATACTCGGAAAATGAGCCCAACAACCCTCAACCTTCCTATATACCATTACAGCGATCCTTATCGCACAACTCTTTTGGTGACCCTACACCAGTCTTTAGGGGCCGGTTTAACCCGGCAAACTACATAGCAGAACCAGTGGGTTTTAACCCATTGGGGCCGAAGGATCATTTCTCGGGAGATCACGCGGACGATATGGACGAGGATACGGACCCCGTCGAACCTGCCAGTGGTACACCAAACCACCCGATAGAGATCTCTGACGGATCTTCTTTCCACGGATCACCCTATGTTGGTCCAGATAGCTTTCAAGCTATGTTTACCAGGCACGAATGGTACTATACACCTCCTCGCCATTCACCGCCTCAGCAGCAGCAGGATCCCTCTGTGGATTCAAGATTTGTGGCAGTCACGCCACCACCTCCACCGCCACCAGTTCAACCGGTACCTCCACAACCGCCAAGGCGTAGGAGAACCGGAGCGTGTATGTCTGCGCGAGCAGGAGACTTTCACTTTAGCTCTCCGCGTCAATCAAGTGGCAGCCATTACCCGCCACATCAGGAGGACCCACAAATGGGTGGACCCTCACACCCGGTTGCACCGCAACCACCGCCTATGGGTTTTGATAACCCAATTCCAGCATACACGGGTTCCATGGCGTATAACCCGTTTGAACAGCCAGTGCACACCAACTACGGTTACGGCGAAGCTGACCCCTACATGGTAGCGGCAAATTACAACGCCTTTAACCCAGAAGGACCCTATGGCGCTCCTTGGGAAGTAGAGTACCCAACTCGTGGGTACCAGATACCGGCCAGACCTATCATTAGGACGCAATCGCAACCGCCATGATTTTCTCCCCCAGAACGGGAGGAAATTCTTCAGAGACTGGATCAGGTTGAGCGGGACTATCGCCGCGACCGCCTGGAGAGACAAACTTTCTTCCAAGGATTAACGAGCCTAATTAAAGGGAAGAACAAGAAGGACCGCTAAATCCTTCCATTTGATGTATAAACCCCTGCGTGGGTATGCTTGTTTGTTTTGACCCCTGCGTGGGTCTATCTTTTTGTAAACCCCTGCGAGGGTGTGTTATTTGTGTAAGTCCCTGCGTGGACTATTATGTTATTAAGCCCCTGCGTGGGTATGTGTTATTAAGCCCCTGCGTGGGTATGTGTAGGGGTGTTCATCGAATCGAATATCGAATTTTCGAATTATTCGAATCGAATTGTTCGAATAATTTTTATTTTTCCTTGAATTCGTATTCGATTCGAATTCGATTAAAACCTATCGAATTCGAATCGAATTCGTATTCGAATAAAAAACCCAATTCGTATTCGATTCGTATTCGATTAAAATTTCGAATTCGAATCGAATTCGAATAAATTCGATTTAATTCAGATTCTTTAAAATATGTAAAAAACTATAAAAATGAAACATAAATTTTAAAGCAGCCATAAAACACGATATCACATTAAAAAGTTTCAAATAAAGTACCACAAGTCTAAAATTCAAAACGAGAAGCCGGGAATAATCACTCCACATTATAAGTTAATATTTTTATGTTTAGAAATCTATTGATAGATTTGTTAATTAGGTTTTACTTATGGGTTATGTAATGGGTTTAGTAATGGGTAATTTTAATACTTGGAAAAAAATTAGAAAAAGAATTTATAGTATAGCTTAATAAAAGTTATATATTTATTATATATAAAAATAATAAATAAAAATATATAATTTTTATTCGAATTTCGAATCGAATCGAATTTGAAATTATAAATTCGTATTCGATTCGTATTCGATTTACTTGACTCGAATTCGAATTCGAATTCTTATAATCGAAATGAATTCTTGATAATCGAATCGAATTTAAACGAATTTCGAATTTTTCGAATTCGAAACGAATCCTGAACACCCCTAGGTATGTGTGTTATTAAGCCCCTGCGTGGGTAAGTATTTGTTTAAACTCCTGCGTGGGTAAGTTTGTTATTTGAAAAGACCCGTTTAGGGCAGCGTGTAATATTTTAATAAAGTAATGGAATGTTTGTTTTATAAATTTCATGTTTGCCATTACGTGCATAGAAATATTATATATGAAATAAATAAATCAAAACTCATTCCTTTTTAATATCTGCCTATGTAAATTTTTAAATAAGAATCTTAAAGAGTGAAACCTAGCCTTCGGGTCATTATAAGACCGGGCCAAGATGGTAAGACCTGTTCAAAAGATTCAAATCCTAATTAACATCTGAAAACATGTTAACACTCCTGGCAGACGTGATTCATTTAAAATCACACACGTCATTATTATTAATGGATTCTTTAAAAGATTCCTAACCCAATTATATGATCTCTGAATCATGGGTTTAGGTCATCAATTAAGATGATCATATTTGACCATACATGGTAATATAGCGCCTACGGGCCCTGCTCATTTCTATATGAGCCAAAAGACAGTGGTAGAGATGACTCCCTGTTAGATAAAGGTAATGAACTAGGTTCAAATCTTCATGCTTTGATTCTCTGAAATCATAGCTTATAAATTATAAAATGTCCCTGTGACTAGGCCTATTGTGCCAGTATACCTTAAAAGCCTTGATTCTCTGAAATCATGGCTTATATTTTAAAATGTCCATGTGACTAGGCCTTTTGTGCCACAAATAAAACTATTATTGTTTTATAATTAGGATAAATTATGATAGAAATCCTAAATAAATACGACTAATAAATTAACCAAATATGGTCTCTGTTTACCATGGTTAATGAATTACCCTAAGGGGCAATTCCATAATAAACTCCCAAATAAACTATTGTCCTTGTTTTCTGTAACAGTTCAATTAAAATGGCTAACTCAGACGAGATAAATAGTCATCCAGTGGAGAACATTGATAACGCCCGGATCAATTTGACGGGTGCTGAATTAAAAGCGTTGGTCGACGACGCAGTTACAAAGGCATTGGAAAGGCAGTACGAAGAGTATAGTGGGACTCGTAGTAGGACCCTATCTACACAGCCTTCAAAGCCACCGTCCAAGAAGGACGAAGCAAAGAAAGATGATGATCGACACTCCTCGAACCACCACAGTGCTCCATCTCAGCAGGTTATACTAAATCAAGGACCCCGTGACAAGGGTTGCTCATATAAATATTTTGTTTCCTGCAAGCCCCGGGATTTCACTGGGGAGAAAGGAGCCATCGACTGTATCACGTGGCTAGATGAGATGGACACGGTTGTGGATATCAGCGGATGCGCTGAGAGGGATATAGTCAAGTTTGTGTCGCAGTCTTTCAAGGGTGAAGCTTTAGCATGGGGGAGATCACTGATTCAAGCCACCGGGAAAATCCCATTCTACAATATGTCATGGGATCAATTTGTTGCCCTTATCAGGGAAAATTACTGCCCTCAGCATGAGGTGGAGAAGATAGAATCTGATTTTCTATCATTGGTGATGACAAACCTTGACTGTCAAGCTTACCTAACGAGCTTCAACACGATGTCCCGGTTGGTTCCATATCTGGTAACCCCGAAGCCAAAAAGAATAGCTCGTTTTATCGGTGGTTTAGCCCCGGAAATCAAGGCAAGCGTGAAGGCTTCTCGGCCAGCTACTTTTAGATCTGTAGCTGACATATCCTTGTCCCTCACTTTGGATGCGGTCAGGCAAAGATTGCTGAGGAATAAGGAGGCTGAGAAGAGAAAACGTGAAGATGATGGTTCACGGAGATCGAACAAGAAACACCGTGGGAACGGTGACAACAAGAAAGGATCTGAGTCAAGGAAAGATGGGCATCATTCTGGTGAGAAGCCCAAGTGCAAGATTTGTAAGAAACAGCACTTTGGAAAGTGCAGACTTGAGTCGAACTCACAGACTCAGTCAAAAACCTATGCTTGTGGTATATGCAAGTCCACGGGTCACAAAACCTTGGATTGCAAGAAGCTGAAAGACGCAACGTGCTACCGTTGCAATGAAAAGGGGCACATTAAAACCAACTGCCCTAAGTACAACAAGAAGCCTGAAGAGGCCAAGAAGACTAATGCTAGAGTCTTCAGAATGGACGCAAAGGAAGCGGTTCTAGACGACAACGTAATTACAGGTACTTTCCTTGTAAATGACGTCTTTGCTAGAGTACTTTTTTATTCAGGCGCTGATAAGTCTTTCGTCGATAATAAGTTTTGTGAATTGCTGAAATTACCTGTCAAAACCTTAAAGGTAAATTATGAGGTGGAATTAGCAGATGGCACACTAGAAACCGTCTCAACTGTGTTAGAGGGATGTGTTATATCCATTAAGAATCATTCTTTTCCTCTGTCTCTACTTCCCTTTAAGTTAGCCGGTTTTGACATCGTTTTGGGTATGGACTGGTTATCTCATAACCAGGCCCAAATTGTCTGCAACAAGAAACAAGTGGTGATTAAGACTCCGTCTGGTGAGTCACTTACCATTCGGGGAGACACCCAATATGGACTGCCTGAGCAAGCGACTATGCTCAAGGCTTCAAAATGTTTAAAGAAGGGTTGTGTCATCTACATGGCACAAGTGATTATTGATGAGCCGAAACCAAAGATAGAAGACATCCTCGTCATTTCTGAATACCCTGAAGTTTTCCCGGAAGAACTACCTGGTTTGCCACCAGATAGGCAAGTGGAATTCAGGATTGATATCATCCCCGGAGCAGCACCGGTTGCTAGAGCACCTTACAGGTTAGCACCCACGGAAATGAAGGAATTAAGGACGCAACTGGATGAATTGCTGGCCAAAGGTTTCATTAAACCTAGTTCGTCTCCATGGGGAGCGCCAGTCCTATTTGTGAAAAAGAAGGATGGATCGATGCGTCTGTGCATCGATTATCGTGAACTTAATAAGGTCACGATCAAGAATAGATACCCATTACCAAGGATCGATGATTTGTTCGATCAATTGCAAGGAGCAAGTTATTTATCGAAGATTGACTTGAGGTCAGGCTACCATCAACTGAAGGTTAGAGATGAAGACGTGCACAAAACAGCATTTAGGACTCGTTATGGTCATTACGAGTTCCTAGTGATGCCTTTTGGGCTCACTAATGCACCGGCCGCGTTCATGGATCTCATGAATCGCGTTTGCAAGCCGTACTTAGATAAATTCGTCATCTTCTTCATCGACGACATTCTCATTTATTCTAAGAATCGAGCTGACCATGAGAAACACCTACGATGTATTCTCAAACTCCTGCATCAGGAGAAGCTCTATGCCAAATTCTCTAAGTGTGAATTTTGGCTACGAGAAGTCCAATTTCTTGGACATGTGGTCAGTGAGCATGGTATCCTGGTGGATCCCGCTAAGGTTGAAGCAGTAATGAACTGGCAAGAGCCAAAGACGCCTACAGAGATTTGTAGCTTCCTGGGATTGGCAGGATATTACAGGCGTTCCATTGAAAATTTTTCAAGGATTGCTGCACCCTTAACGTCCTTGACTAGGAAGAAGGTAAAGTTCGTTTGGGGCCCTAAGCAGCAAGAATCCTTTGATATTCTGAAGCAAAAGTTGAGCAACGCCCCAGTACTGACATTGCCAGAAGGAACAGAAGATTTTGTGGTTTACTGCGATGCATCGCACACTGGCATAGGGTGTGTGCTTATGCAGAAAGGCAAGGTTATTGCCTATGCATCACGACAGTTAAAGGTACATGAAAAGAATTACACCACCCACGACTTGGAGTTGGGTGCCGTTGTATTCGCACTAAAACTGTGGAGGCATTATCTATATGGAATCAAGTGTGTGATCTATTCTGATCACAAGAGCCTCCAGCATCTGTTTAATCAGAAGGAATTA
This sequence comes from Helianthus tuberosus, assembly GCA_030545235.1. Taxonomy (NCBI): domain Eukaryota; kingdom Viridiplantae; phylum Streptophyta; class Magnoliopsida; order Asterales; family Asteraceae; genus Helianthus; species Helianthus tuberosus. The sequence continues at coordinate 30,130,546 of CM060444.1, forward strand.
AACATGAGGCAACGCCGTTGGATGGAAACTTTAAATGATTATGATTGTGAAATCAGATACCATCCCGGCAAGGCGAATGTAGTTGCCGATGCCTTGAGTCGAAATGAGAGGGTGAAACCCATCCGAATCAATGCCAAACGCATGGAGATAAAGAACAGTTTGACTGAAAGGTTGTTAGCTGCACATAAGGAAGCTGTGTTGGAAGCTAACTATCCTAATGAAAAACTAGGGGTAACTGAGGAGCAGTTAACTCTTAGCAAGGACGGAATTCTAAGATTAAATGGACGCATATGGGTTCCAATTTATGGAGGACTTCGAGATGTTATCCTCCAGGAAGCCCATAGTTCCAAATACTCCGTTCATCCTGGAGCTGATAAGATGTACCAGGATCTAAGGGCAAATTATTGGTGGATAGGCTTGAAAAAGTCTGTAGCCACCTATGTAGCTAAATGCTTGACATGTGCGCAAGTCAAAGCCGAGCATCAAAAGCCGTCAGGTTTGCTACAACAGCCTGAACTTCCTACGTGGAAGTGGGAAATGGTAACTATGGATTTTATTACCAAGTTACCTAAGACAAGGAAAGGAAATGATACAATATGGGTTATAGTTGATAGACTGACTAAGTCAGCACATTTCTTACCCATCAATGAGACTTATAGCTCCGACATGTTAGCCCAGTTATACGTGGATAAGATTGTAGCCTTACATGGCATACCTGTGTCTATTATCTCTGACCGAGATACCAGATACACGTCACATTTTTGGAAGAGTTTCCAACTGTCACACCCCGATTTCCACGTGTCACCGGTGGGGGAGTATCGTGACGTGGTTGGCAACAAAATAGTCAAACAACACAATATTTAATATGCACAGCGGAAGCAAATTTAAAAATATGATACAACCGAATTTAATATTGTAATATCAATGTCACAATATCCGGAAGTTTATCCACAGATGGATCGAAATAAAAATAGTATTAATGGTTCAACAGACTTCAGGCATCTTAAGCTTGCGAGACTTCTAATGATGCTAAGGAGAAATCCCAGCCAATTTCGCTTAGTACCTGCATTTAATCTTTTTGGGAAAATACGTCAGTTTACACTGGTAAATACATTCAACTGACTCATTTTGGAAAATGATTGAAAATTGGTTTGGATGCACATGGCATAAACATTTTATTTAACTTGGGAGAATTATTTAATATTATAATCTTGTGAACGAATTACATGTTTCTTGTGCGTTCAGTAGCCCGGATCTTGTCCGGGTTAAAGATCAATGGACACACCACAATGTTCTTTTGTGCACTGACGGGTGTACGCCTACACCCCGCGCTTAAGTCGTGGCCATTTCGTAAAATGATGCCGAGGATATCCGGGACATGGTCATTAACCCCCCAAAGGCTTTAAGTAACAAGACTGTTTAAACGAGCCGATCAAATTTATTCAATTACCCACTCAACGGTGGAGAATTTGATGCCCGATCAAGCGGTATGCTATATACCGTAACCCAAGCCCGTATAGGGAAAATAAGTTAAAAGTATTTACCTGAGCAAGTATAATTCACAATTAGAAAAATGCACGTAGCTTTTACTGGTCCTCCTAATCTGGAACGAAGGTTTTATAATAACCTATTAGAATCCTAACGGGTCTTTAATTAAGCTTAAGCTTAGACCGGCTAGTTTCAAAGATACGGTTCGTACGCACGATTAAGCGAAGACCGGATAGAATGTGATTTGGACCCGACAAGTTTGAAGACTTGTTTAATATGGGTTTATTATTCACATTCTGGATTTTGAGATAAAACCGTTAAGGTTTGACCCGTTTCGGCTAATTTATGTAAACTTGTTACATAAACCGAACCGTACGCGTAAGCGTGACGGGTATTCATGAGAGCTATATACAGGTTTCCTAAGTTAATTATGTCTCAAATATGTTGTGACATCTGTAATATGTCTTTCACTATGCCCGAAACGTGTTTAAACACAAACTAGGCCCCGTAGGGGTAGTTTGGTCATTTAAAAGTTTATAAAAGAGTTTAAGTAACAACCTGAGTTACAGGTCTGATGTAATCAGCAAATATACTCAATTTGCTAAGTTATATCAGTAGGTTAAAGCATATATGTGGAATTTATCATTTTTAACCAAACTATGCCCCGTAGGGGTATTTTGGTAATTTCACATAAGCCGAAAAGCACAAAACTGAAGTCTGAGTTTATCAACCTTTTCTTACTGTTAAAACATTCTAATTTGCCTAAAATATCAGTAGGTATCAACCCGGGTATGTTCAATATAATTTTAATACATACTATGCGTTAAAAACGCTTAATAAGGCGATTAAAGGCCATTTCCGGGTTCGATACTTAAATCTGATATTTTTATATTTCCAGAAGGCTTAAAATAATTTATTTATCATATGTGATCAGTAGCAAAAGGTTTGAAGTTGTTTAGATATGTAAAACTCATTTTATGGCCCGTAAGGGCAAAACCGACAATTACCGGATTAAGCCTACGACTACTAGTTATGCTCAGCCTAAAATTAATTAAAAATCTTTAAAAATACCAAATAATATATTACATCAGTGGGTAAAATATTTGATATCAAAAAGTAGGCTTAACTAGGCTATACGCTAATTACGCCGTTTTATTAACATAAAGCATTCATTTTGCGATAATGAGCATAACTCTTAATCTACAAATCAAACTGATGTCAAACTTTGCATACAAGTTTATATATTAGTAATTAAAGTTTCTACTCTTTTACATTTCCAAAAATCACGTTTTAAAGTAATAAGGGCATAACGGTCAACATATGAACAATTAACGGAAACATGCATATTAATTGGATAACTAATGAACCAAGGTGTATAATCACAGAGGGTTGTACTAACATGTAACCTAGTCCAATTAAAGCTCTGAGGCATTTCTAAAACATGCCTAAACGGGTCAGAACTGAAAGTCAAACTATGTGACTTTCGGTTCCGAACCGGGTATTTACAGGAATTTGTCGGGTTGAACATGTTTAGACATGTCCTTACACTAATTACCAAGTTATATTAATGATCAAACAGGTTATATATGATCTACAATGTTAATTATGCATAAACGACATTTTAAGCTTCCTGTTGACTTTTTAAATACAAGTTTGACCCGACTTTTGACCTGGTTAGAGTGGTAATCAGGGGAAACCCTTTTAAGGGTTTATTACCCACATAAATACCAACTTATAACTACTTTTAATTCGAGATATGACTGAGCCATTGTTGACTAATCCCGAAGTCAAACCGTAATTACGACGGTTTGACTTTTAGCTAAATAACTAAGCTAAACTCAAATTAGAAAGGATTAGCAGACTTACAAGAGTCCTATGCACGATTAGAGAACACTTGAGAGGAAGTTTGAGCTCCAGAAGTGATCCACAAATGCAGATGAAGGTGTGAAGAAAGAGTTGCAAGTTCATGGCCTTATATAGTGGATTTAAGCACCACAATTGATTGACAACAAAGTCTAGCACTCACCACAACTGATCAACACTTGTTTCTAGTGTTTAGGAGGTGTTTTAGGTGTCAAGAGATGTGGAAAATCGGTTAAAGATCGCGTACAAAAGCCATGGCGGACCATAACCCATTTTTCGGAGCTGGGCACCCCTCGCGCGACGCCACCCCCCCCCCCCTCGCGTCACGCTAGGCCTCGTCTGATCAGCACTTTTGATTTTTGCGATTTGATCCTTGGCTCTTCAAAATTCGATTAGGCACTTGTTTTCTTGCATTGTAAACCCTCATTTTTTTTTATCTATAAAGGCTTTAAAACATTTACCCACTTTGCCAAGTCCCCGGTTAACTTTATTGTTACCCGAAAAGTCCTAACTTTCAACGTTTACGCTTTAACCCTTCGCACACGAATTTGATCATAACTTTCTCATACGTTAACGAAACTTTACGAAATTTAAACCGTGTATTCTAGTGAGCATAATTAACCGTTACAAAGCTTCGGGTTTGTCAAAAGGTCACTCAGAGGTATAATTTAAACATGTTGACACATTTAGCCCCTGTAGTTTGTAATCTCTCACATTTAGCTTCGTATGATCCATGATTTATTCGTTTGAAGGTATGAGCACCATGTAGGGTTAATGTACATTATATTTATTCACAGTTGACACTTAGAATACGTATATTCACATACTTTCCATGTTTGTCAACTTTAGTCCTTCTATAATATTTCTTTCACACGTTTAAACATTTGACACGTGTCTACACATTATAGGACGTGAATTTTTGAGGTGTTACACCAACAATCTTTGGGCACACGTTTGAATTTTAGTACGGCTTATCATCCTCAGACTGACGGTCAGAGTGAGCGTACTATTCAAACGTTAGAAGACATGCTACGTGCATGTGCGATTGACTTGGGTGGTAGTTGGGATAAGCACCTACCCTTAGTCGAATTCTCCTACAACAATAGCTACCATACCAGCATTAAGGCTGCGCCTTTTGAGGCATTATACGGTAGAAAGTGTAGATCGCCCATTTGTTGGGCAGAAGTTGGAGATGTCAAATTATCAGGACCAGAGATAGTCTTTGAAACGACGGACAAGGTTGTCCAGATTCGTGACCGTCTCAAAGCTGCCCGTGATAGGCAGAAAAGTTACGCAGATCCAAAGCGTAAAGCTTTTCACTTCGAAGTAGGTGACAAAGTGATGCTTAAAGTGTCGCCCTGGAAGGGGGTGATGCAATTTGGTAAGAAAGGCAAGCTAAGCCCGAGATACATAGGACCTTTCGAGGTTATCGAACGTGTCGGGTTAGTTGCCTATAAGTTAAACTTACCGGAAGAACTCAGTGGAATTCACAATGTGTTCCACATCTGCAATCTGAAGAAGTGCTTCCCTGATGAATCACTGGTAATACCGCATACAGATGTGCATATAGATGAGGGCTTAAAATTTGTGGAAAAACCTTTGTTGATTGAAGATCGACAGGTAAAGAAGCTTCGAAGGAAGCAGGTACCTATTGTAAAGGTCAAATGGGATGCCCGTAGAGGTCCCGAATACACGTGGGAGGTTGAATCCACGATGAAAGAAAAGTACCCTTATTTATTTCAGTAAATCTCGGGTCGAGATTTATTTTAAGGGGGTGAGGATGTAACACCTCGAAAATTCACGTCCTATAATGTGTTAACACGTGTCATAAAGTTTGAATGTGTGAAAGAATGTAATAAAAGGACTAAAGTTGACAAACATGGAAATTATGTGATTATACGGGTTCTAAATGTCAACGGTGAATAAATATACTTCATAATAACCCTACATGATGTTCATATCATCAAACGAATAAATCATGGATCATGCGAAGCTAAAAGTGAGGAATTACAAACTACAGGGGCTAAATGTGTCAACATGTTTAAGCTATACCTCTGAGTGACCTTTTGACAAACCCGAAGCTTTGTAACGGTTAATTATGCTCACTTGAATGCACGATATAAATTTCATAAAGTTTCGTAATCGTATGAGAAAGTTATGATCAAATTCGTATGTGAGGGGTTAAAGCGTAAACGTTGAAAGTTAGGATTTTTTCGGGTAACAATAAAGTTAACCGGGGGACTTAACGAAGTGGATATATGTTTTAAAGCCCTTATAGATCAATTATGAAGGTTCAAGATGCAAGAAACAAGTGCCTAATCAAAGTTTGAAGAGCCAAGGATCAAATCGCAAAAATCTAAAATTCAGATTTGTGCAGACATGGCGTCGCGACACGCGAAGCCCAGGGGGGAAACCTTCGCGACACGCGGGGGGCGTCACGACACGCGAAGCCCATGGGGGAAACCGTCGCGACACGCGGGGGACTGCCCAGTTCCGAATTTCTTGGGTTTTTGCCTGCTGAGTGCTTTCTGCTCGATTTCATCCGATTTTCCACATAAAGGGTGACCCCTAGACACCCCCTAAGCACTAGGAACATGTGTTGATCAGTTGTGGTGGGTTGTAGACTCATGTGTCAAAGATTTGTGGTGGATTAAACACTATATAAAGGGCCATGATATGCACCATTGTTCTTCACACCTTCCTCTTACCATCTGATCATTTCTGGAGCTCCAAGGCACTCTCAAGTGATCACTAATCAAGCTTAGGACCTTTGTAAGTTTGCTTAACCTTCTTTAATAATGTATAGCTTAGTTATTTAGCTAAAAGTTAAACCATCGTAATTACGGTTTGACTTCGAGATTAATTATTAATGGCTCAGTCAAATCTCGAATTAAAAGTAGTTATAAGTTGGTAATTATGTGGGTAATAAACCCTCAAGAGGGTTCCCCCTGATTCCCACTCTAACTAGGTCAAATGTCGGGTCAAACGTGTTAATAAAAAGTCAACAGAATGTTTAAATTACAATTTATGCATGATTAGCAATGTAGAACACATACAACCTGTTTGATCATTAATATAACTTGGTAATTAGTGTAAGAACATGTCTAAACATGTTCAACCCGACAATTTCCTGTTTAGACCCGGTTCGGAACCGAAAGTCGCATAGTTTGACTTATACTTTGACTTTCAGTTCTGACCCGTTATGGCATGTTTTAGAAATGCCTTAGAGCCTTATTTGGACCAGGTTACATGCTAGTATAACCCTCTGTTATTATACACCTCGGATCATTAGTTATCCAATTAATTCGCATGATTTCCGTTAATTGCTCATATGTTGACTATTATGCCCTTATTACCTTAAAACGTGATTTTTAGAAATGTAAAAGAGTAGAAACTTTAATAACCGATATATAAACTTGTATGCAAAATTTGACATCAGTTTGAGGTGTAGGTTAAGAGTTATGCTCGTTAGCGTAAAATTAAAGCTTTATGTTAATTAAACGGCGTTTTTAGCGTATAGCCTACTTAAACATACTTTTTGATATCAAAATCTTTACCCACTGATGTAATATATTATTTTGGGATTTTTAAAGATTTTTAATTAATTTTAGGTTGAGCATAACTTATAGTCGTAGGCTTAAACCGGTAATTGTCGGTTTTGCCCTTACGGGCTATAAAATGAGTTTTACATATCTAAACGACTCCAAACCTTTTGCTAGTGATCACATATGATAAATAAATTATTTTAAGCCTTCTGGAAATATCAAAATATCATATTTAAGTATCGAACCCGGAAACGGCTTCTAATCGCCTTTTTAAGCGTTTTTAACGCATAGTATGTACTAAAACTATTTTAAACATACCAAGGGTGATACCTACTGATATTCGAGGCAAATTATGATGTTTTAACAGTAAGCAAAGGTTGTTAAACTCAGACTTCAGTTTTGAGCTTTTCGGCTTATGTGAAATTACCAAAATACCCCTACGGGGCATAGTTTGGTTATAATTGATAAATTTCACATATATACTTTAACCTACTATTAAAACTCATTAAATTGAGTGTGTTTGCTGATTACATCAGACCTGTAACTCAGTTAAACACTTAAACTCTTTTATAACCTTATAAATGACCAAACTACCCCTACGGGGCATAGTTTGTGTTTAAATTCATTTCGGGCATAATAAATGATATCTTACTGATGCCACAACATAATTGGAGCAAATTAACTTAGGAAACCTGTAAATGGCTCATATGTATACCCGTTACGCTTATTACGCGTTCGGTTCGGTTTATGTAACTAGTTTACATAAACTAGCCTAAACGGGTCAAACCTTATCGGTTTTATCTCAAAATACAGAGTGTGCATGAAATACCCATATTAAACAAGTCTCTGAACTTGTAGGGTCTAAATCACATTCTATCCGGTCATCGCTTAATCGTGCGTACGAACCGTATCTTTGAAACTAACCGGTCTAAGCTTAAGCTTAACTAAAGGCCCGTTAGGATTCTAATAGGTTATTATAAACCTTCGTTCCAGATTAGGAGAACCAGTAAAAGCTACTTGCAATTTGCTTATTGTGATTTATACATTGCTCAGGTAAATACTTTTAACTTATTTTCCCTATACGGGCTTGGGTTACGGTATATAGCATACCGCTTGATCGGGCATCAAATCTTCCATCGTTGGGTGGTTAATTGAATAATTTGATCGGCTCGTTTAAACAATCTTGTTACTTAAAGCCTTTGGGGGGTTAATGACCATGTCCCGGATATCCTTGGCATCATTATACGAAATGGCCACGACTTAAGCGCGGGGTGTAGGCGTACACCCGTCAGTGCACAAAAGAATATTGTGGTGTGTCTATTGATCTTTAACCCGGACAAGATCCGGGCTACTGAACGCACAAGGAACATGTAATTCGTTCATAAGATTATAATATTAAATAATTCTCCCAAGTTAAATAAAATGTTTATGCCACGTGCATCCAAATCAATTTTTAATCATTTTCCAAAATGAGTCAGTTGATTGTATTTACCAGTGTAAACTGACGTATTTTCCCAAAAAGATTAAATGCAGGTACTAAGCGTAATTGGCTGGGATTTCTCCTTAGCATCATTAGAAGTCTCGCAAGCTTAAGATGCCTGAAGTCTGTTGAACCATTAATACTATTTTATTTTCGATCATTTTGTGGATAAACTTCCGAATATTGTGACACTTGATATTACAATATTAAATTCGGTTGTATTATATCTTTTTAAATTTGCTTCCGCTGTGCATATTGATTATTGTGTTGTTTGACTATTATGTTGCCAACCACGTCACGATACTCCCCCACCGGGCCCACCGGTGACACGTGGAAATCGGGGTGTGACATGTTTGAATGTTTAAATACTTAAATTGCTATGTTTTAAACTTCATTGTTTAAATTTTGAACTATTTTTAAGTATTATATTGATATTAACGTGTGTATTGAATGTTTAAATACTTGATTTGCTATGTTTTAAACTTAGTTGTTTGAATTTTGAACTATTTTTAAGTATAATATTGATATTAATGTATGTGTATATATATAAATTTAGAAATTATATATATAAATTCCGATCCAATTAATCCCTAGTCAGTACTCCACCGCCCGAGTGGCGCCTAGCGATCTCTACAACACTGGTCATTCGTATTATATCCTTATGCCACATACGACGAGTATTTCTGATAAAATGTCATTGTTGTTGTAGAACCCCAAAACACCTCTCGATGTCCTTTCTCGAAGACTCTTGTAGTTTTTTAAAATACTTTCTTTTCTCATCGAATGTTTCAGAAAATGTTTTAACAATAATCGAATACTCCGGGTATATACCATCGCCCAGATAGTAGCCATGCTCGTAGTCGTTCTCGTTTGCATGAAAATCGGCCTTTAAGAAATGTAGCTCTCTAATAATGGTGAAGCCTCTAAGGTATTAATGTCGTTCAACACCCGGCTACACCAAAGAAAGCCGACCAAATCCAAAGGTCGTACGACGCAACCGCTTGTAAAACCAGAGTTGGCCCTTTCTAGTCACCGCGTGTATATTGACCTCGCCATGCGGTTGGACAATTATACCAACGCCATTGTCGACAATCCAAGCTACCAATCATGCCGGGTATTCAATGCTTTTTTAGATGCACCTCATATATTTGGAGAAGGTCGTTCCAAGTAGGATTTCTCAAATAACGTTTTCCATATAACTGGCATATACCTAAAATTTAATTTACTATATAAAAGTTTTACTAGTGATGTACTTAAAAATAAAAGTAAATAAATAAAAGTGATTGAAAAAATACCATAGCAAAATTGTTCCACGCAACCTCGTGTTGTTTTCTCCCCCATCTTCAAGTACTCGTCGTTGATGTCGTACGTGTTTCAGTAGGCTAATATGCGTAAAGCGAAGGTGACCTTTCGAATTGAGGTGAAGCCTAAATATACTCGTGCGTCCATTCTTTGCTTAAAGAAATCATACTTATCTTCCATATCATTATTAATGCGCAAAAATAACCTTTGGCTCATCCGAAACCGCCATCTAAAAACATTGGGTCCGTAGACCAGTGTGGGATCAAAACAATCTTTCATCAAATGCTCGTTCGCGGCTTCACGATCTCGCAAGATATAGGTGCGCCTCAAAATGGGGCATGGAGGAGGAGAAGGCCGAGCGTGTTCCATTGCTTGTATCACGAGAGTACATGCACTCGTAACCGTTTTTTCCTCCTCCGCGATTTCTTCGTGTGAAAAAAATCTTCGATAAATATCGGTGAATGAATCTTCCGATGAGGAACCCATTTTTTTTAGAATAAGGTGTGAGTAGTTTCTATACTTTTATAAAAAATATAGAGAAGAATGGAATGAGATGTGATGAATTGTAAAAAAAAATGGGAGATGTGGGATGTATTTATAGATCGGAAATTGATTTTTTTTTTAAATTTGACTGTTCAACGGTCTGATTTTGAAAACAAACCAAACATAGCGCCGCTATGCGCATGGCGCCACCCACCAATTTGGCTCGCATAACGCTGTCCGTCGTAGTGTTCAGGGCGCTATGGGACGCTATCCATCAAAAAAAAATTCACACATCACCCCAGTGCAGGGGGTCTAAGTACCTATGCATATAATAAACAATATAGATAGTAATGACTAATGAGTGATTGCAAATCTACTATATTATCCCAAACTTCAATCATTAGTAATTAACAATGCGTGTAGTCAAAAAGTGTTTGGTTCGTGAATAAAAAATAATCCCCACAATTTAGCATCTGACAACTTAGCTAGCTTTTTTTTCTTTTCTTTTCAAAAATACATATATTTAAAGAAAATCAAATATGTTATTTTCAGACGTATAAGTCTAGATATGAAAACTCTTAAAACATCTTCTCAAATGACAATAAAATCAAAAGAAAAAAGACAATAAAAACAGTTTTAGAAACCAACGTTTTCAAAAATACATATATTTAAAGAAAATCAAATATGTTATTTTCAGACGTATAAGTCTAGATATGAAAACTCTTAAAACATCTTCTCAAATGACAATAAAATCAAAAGAAAAAAGACAATAAAAACAGTTTTAGAAACCAACGTTTTCAAAAATACATATATTTAAAGAAAATCAAATATGTTATTTTCAGACGTATAAGTCTAGATATGAAAACTCTTAAAACATCTTCTCAAATGACAATAAAATCAAAAGAAAAAAGACAATAAAAACAGTTTTAGAAACCAACGTTTTCAAAAATACATATATTTAAAGAAAATCAAATATGTTATTTTCAGACGTATAAGTCTAGATATGAAAACTCTTAAAACATCTTCTCAAATGACAATAAAATCAAAAGAAAAAAGACAATAAAAACAGTTTTAGAAACCAACGTTATAAAAACAGTTTTAGAAACCAACGTATATATATGCTAACAAATCATACCTGTTTTGTCGATATGAGATAACCATGTATTAATTGCTAGCATGTATTTGTTATTTCTAATTGTTATGTATTTGTTAGTTTCTAATTGTTTTGAGTTTCATATAATTTTAGAATTTATCTTATGCAATTTTATATGAAATAATTGGGAACTCGGTAGGCAAAAAGAGCATATAAACAAAATGAAATAATGTATCTTTGTCCAAAAGTAAAACATTAAATAATATGTAAATTTAATCTAGATTTCTTTTTGTTGGAGAAGTTTCACACATATGGATAGGAACAAGCCACTAACTTGTACTTATGTTCAACCAAGCCCCAAAACCACCAACCTAATGGGTTGGCAAGTCGGGCCATATTTATATTTTAATATATTATATAGAGTAAAGTACAGTTTCAATCCCTAAGGTTAACACTCGCTTGCAGGTTCAGTCCCTAATTTGAAAAAATCAACACTCCAGTTCCTGACGTATTCAATTTGATTCAATTAAGGGCCTGAGGCAAACTTCTGTCAGTCAACTGTTAGTTGACTTGGGTATTTATGTCCTTTTACCTAGAAAACAAAAGGCATTATGGTAATTTTGTATTTTAGAAAACCTTATTACAAATATGATATCTCTAAAAGCCCTCATTTGCACCTTTCAATCCTTCCTTCTTCTCCTTCTTCTCCAAGAACTACATAAGTTTTGAACGTATAGTGTTTCAGGTCAAACACTACCCATTCAACATGTTACACAAGTGACAAGACCCAGCCGACCAGCCCATTTTGCGACCCTTAAATTGTATGCTACCGTACCTACCATAGAACCAGAGACAGTGCAGCTGCAACAAGCGCCGATGGTGCAGATGGAGTTCGTGCGCTCATAATATATGGTGTGGCACTGTTTGTACAACTTTTATAAAAATGCAGTACTTTCAAGACCATCTCGAAACCATCTAAAAACTTAAAATGATTCAACGTAGTTGATGACCGTTTTAGTTTTAAAATCCAGCTCAAAATAGCCCCGTTGTGAGTGCATGAGATCACATTTGATGATGAAGAGCATGAAATCCAGCTTAAAATGATTCAACGTAGTTAATGACCGTTTTAGATCTAAAAACTTAAAATGATTCAACATAGTTGAGAGATCCTTTAATCTGATCAGGAGTGCTGATATTGTTAACAGAAGTTTCATCATGAAGAGTATGGTGATTTGACCCATTTGTTTTTTAACGGGTTACCATCATTATAGGGAAACTCTTTACTCTGAATCAAATCTGCAAGTGTGGATTCCCCTTCAAACCTCAATATGCAGAGAGTTATAAAGAAGAAGAAAAGTAAAGTACAGTTTCAGTCACTGAGGTTAACACCCGCTCGCAGGTTCAGTCCCTGGAGGGTATTATAGTCATTTAACAAGTTCAGTAACGACATTTTGCCCCAGGCCCTTAATTGAATCAAATTGAATACATTAGGGACTAGAGTATTGTTTTTTTTATTTTTAAAATAGGGATTGAACCTGCGAGCGGATGTTAAACTCAGAGACTGAAACTGTACTTTACTCTATTATATATGTATGCTTTTGTGTATAAATAAATGCTATATATGTTTTTTTGAATATATTTTTAAGGAATGGTACAAATCAGTGTGATTACCAAAGTATTTTCTACAATCGTTACAAAGTTTAAATTTCTTTTTTTTCTTAATGTCATAAATATTTTTATGATATGTTCGTCACTGATTTTCGACAAATCACTAACGGATACGTAGAAAATATTATTAACATAAAAAGATGTTTTTATTTTTAAAATTTGAGCTATTTTTTAGTTATTCTTTAGTAGATGTGTTATTAAAAGTCAATTTTTTAAGTGGTATACATGTCTAAATTTTATAATGTTACCATCTCATGTTTCAGAAAAGTACCACTAGTTATTTCATTAAAAATGTCAAATATTTTAGCATGTGTTAGAATATGTAGCTTGAGATTGATTTACAATCCATAATAATCAGTATTTAATATTTAATATTTACATAAGCATAATTTACTTACAACTATTTGGTTATATAAGAGCCTTATAATTATGGCCAAACCCTAACTAGCACCTAGTACTACTTGGCAAACCTTAATGAGACTACATGCAAGATGATGAAGTTGTGACAAAAAAAAAAAAATGATTTAAAACTCAACTGACAATTAATGGCAAACCTTAATGAGACTACATGCAAGATGATGAAGTTGTGACAAAAAAAATTAAAAAATAAATAAAAAACATGATGTAAAACTCAATTGACAATTAATACATATTATGGGAATTTTTTTCCATCCACATCTTGAGCCTCAATTGTCATTGATACATTTTCCTAACTCGATGCTAGCTAGCTAGCATGAGTGTTATATGCTATTTTTGTTGCATAAGAAGTTAGGTTTAGGCCCTCTTGAACCCACTATAACATGCATATAAGGCAAGTTGATAGCACGATAGAACAAAAAAGGAATTATTGAAAACTTGTAGACTTGATTTTTAGCTTTAACATAGATTTTATGACTTTGAATTTGAAAGAGGATAATAGAGGAATCTTTTTCTATCCACATCTTGAGCCACAATTGACTATTTTAATAAAGAAATAAATTATGAGAGTGGGAGATGGGATGATTAGGTTTATAATGTATAAAATCACTTTAACTTCTGTCATTTTATTATATGAGAAATGTAAACTTTAAATCAAGATCCATATTTTGTGAAATTTAATAATCTAATGAATGTTTGGAATTCAAAACCGAAGATCTAAAATCATAAGTTTTAGGGGTTGGAATCAAAACATTGTTAAAAAGAGATATTCTTATAGTAACACATATATACTAGCTATATTCAACTTTTAACCTGACTTGTCATGAGACTCGATATCTCATTGTTAATATGTTGTAGTGTTTTAGGGTGGAGGGAGTCGTTCAATCACTTTAGGGTGTTTGGGTTATTCTCTAGCCAATAATATCATGCCATGTCAAGTCCTCATTCCATTCCCCATTTTGCACTCAATCACTGGCAATGGTAAAACACATGGAGAGTGTAGACAATTTAAAAAAATGTGATTGGTTGAAAAGAGTGGGGCCCATGATTAACCCCCTCTCTTTCCTCTACCCATTCTCTTCCCGCATCGGTGAGTAGTCACCGTTTTAATCATTCACCGAACACCGAATGGGGAGTGGCGACAATATCCTGATCGGCAAACTTGGTCCCCGCATCCACTCCCCGAGATGATACCAACCACCCTTAGTTGAAACTTGAAAGTATATGCTATATACATTTATTAGACATGTTAAATAAGTACATAAATTGTTAGTCTCAAAGACCAAAGTAAAAACCCTTTTGAAAAACTTCAAATTTTCTAGCATATGGTTACATACATGATTATGTAAATCTAAAGTACATAGTCATTAACTTCATAAAGAATAGATACAAGTATATTCTAGGTACATAGTCGTGTAAATTGTACTTGTAATGTACTTGTGTTGATAAACTGTTTGAATATGGAAATCAAATTGTGTGCCTTCCATACGCGATTCATTGTTAACCCAACATGTAAACACATGTGATGACCTCACTCCCAATCTTACAATCGTGACATTTCCCTTGAAAGAATTATATATGAGACGATATGAATCTTTTCCACCTTTGATGTTTTGCAGTCGGGTGTATTAACTTTGCATCCATCTCAGGATATTAGCTATGATCATTCATACTAGGTTAAACTCCTTAAAACACTTACATGGTGTGGGCTCAAAATAAGGAAGGCTATATTTTAGAGAAATTGCGTATCCATATGAATGAGAATTAGCTTTAATCACTGAATTATGTGCATTTAATTATTTTTACCATATTTTCTTATCTTAGGTTGTTTATGTGTGTCTTAGATAGAGGTTGAATGTGTGGATATTCTATTTCATCACATAACTTGTGAATTGGGCATGGATTGATTTCATAAGGAATCATAAGGTTTGATTTATGATTACACGCAAATTGAATATGCACACTCGAAGGAAAGGGATGTTATAAGTTAAGTTGTATTGTTTATTGAATAGTTCAACTTTAAGGTGGTTAATTACAAGGAACATAGCATCGGTGAACTTTCTAGTAGTTGGTCTTGGGGGTTTCAAAGTGATATATGAAGAGGTATGATCTGAATTAATCTCATATTACCCATCATCTCTCATTAAAACCGGTTAATCTAAATTAGATATAATTCCACAATATGTTAGGCCAGATTCACATAAGTCCAAGTTGAATATGGCCCATTACGGATCAATCATCATGAGGTCATCTACTTTTATAGCAATTGATATTAGTGATTATTTTATACTAACCCTAGTGAAGTCCAGCGTAATATAGCTTACACAACACTTACCTAACCGCGAGACTTGTTGAGGTAACCCTGACTTGGTTTGGCCCAATTAGGTTAGGGTTCCATAATGGTGGTCCGTGTATCCCAATATAAAGGGTCTAAACCTCATTTATTAGGGTATGACATGGAGAGCCTAAGCTAGCTTTTGTAGCCGTAATAGGGTTTACTCTGTGGTAACTCCATGTCCCCCATATCTCTCTTCGT
Organism: Helianthus tuberosus; assembly: GCA_030545235.1. Lineage (NCBI taxonomy): Eukaryota > Viridiplantae > Streptophyta > Magnoliopsida > Asterales > Asteraceae > Helianthus > Helianthus tuberosus. The sequence goes on from CM060444.1 coordinate 30,146,421, forward strand.
TATGTTTGCATATCTTGATCGAGATGGAGACGAGGTGTGACAAGTTCATCCTTCTCCACTCGTAGCAGCACTCTTGTGGAAGTTAATATAGATGAGAGACATCTTACCAGCACATCATATCCCTTAATAATTCATTAATAATTCTTGGATTTAAACTCTCCACCTCTTGAATGCTATCTTATTAACAATTCTCAATATCAACACTTATTAGTTACTTTTTCCTTAATTGTATCATTTTAAGTTTACCTTAGTTTTAAAATTTATATAAGTTTCTTTTTAAATATATTAATTTTCTGTTAATTCAATATTTGGATCTCACCTGTGATATATACTATACATAATTAGATACACTTGCCCATAAGTGTGGAATGGTCCCTAGTATTTAGTGAATTTAATTTATAGCTTGGTTCTCAAACCTAGACAAGTAAACATATAGGATTTGGGGTACATAAACCTCAATTTATATTAGCAAAAGTTTTTCTATGATAGGGATCAAATGAGTAACTATAAACACTATAGTTTTGTGAGTTTACATTATAAGGGTAACTAAGTGTAATTAGAGGTCTGGATCACATGAAGCATGTTCAAAATTAGGATTTTGGTATATAGGTTATTCGAGAAGCACCGTGTAATCTCTTATTATAGAATAAGCGAGTTGTGTATGACTAGCCGGTCGAAAAATTAATGCAAGTACCTAGGTTGGGATACACTTCAAAATGATTATCTAAAAATGTTGATTATACATAAGTTATTATGTGTTAATTTATATCTTCTGAATTGTTTTACTATATATCACACTAGGTTAATGCCCGCGTAATACGCGGGCTTTAACCAAAACAATATTATTTACTTTGAAATGAAATGTTCTGTACAAACACATACATTGGAAAAAATAAACAGAAAATTATTCAATCTCGGAAAAAACTTCCTTGTATAGTATATATGAAGATTGTCAATGCTTACAAAAGTACATAAGAGTGATCACATATTTCAAATAAAATAACAAAATTTTATTGCGAAAATATGAACATTGTGAATGGTTAGAAGAATCGATAGCTAATTTATACAAAAGAATATCATCTAACTATTGTATAAATCAAGAACGTAACATTATAAACATAAGAAAACATTAACCTAACTGAAAGTTAAAAATGACCATATGAGAAAAACAAAAGTACTTCATAAACTATTGTAAACATATATAAAGACAATGATAATAACATCAAAAAGTAACACCATTCAACCACATATTTAACTAACTTATTTGTACCATTACAAAATATCAACAAAAACTAAACCATAATAAGTTACGCAAAGTTTTCATGTCCATCAACCCAACATCCAAAATGTACATATCAAATGTACTAACCAAGAACTTAACAAACCATAGCTGTTATAAACAAAATGCATACCAATCTTACTTAGATCGACGTTACATCATTCAACACAATCTTCTTCTGGGATGTTACATAAGTGAAGTGTAACATATGACCAAACTCCAACTGGTTATCTGCCATGAACTTTCTCCAACCATCAACGGCGTAACGTAATGCACCACCATTTAACTCCGTCTTCGTCTCATAAACCTCCACATCTCCAGTCATGTTTTGAACATATAAAGGTTCCAAGTTATCAGACAGGCCTGCTCTGTTTACAACTTCAACAGGAAGACGCTAAATGCGTTTAAAGAAAAACAAATATAAGTCAATGGAAAAAATGAAATAAATATGATGGTAAATGATGTAAAAAAAACATACCAGACGATAGTCTCCTTTACGACTAAAATTGAAGAATTCAGGATCCATGCCAACACCAGAAACTTTGCGTGCATTCCTTGTAATCTTCTTACAATGCTTCACTTTTTTAACATCCTTTAACCGTTTCTTTCCCTTGTTTATGAAAAAAAAATATATAAACGTGGTTAACAGCAAATATACTATATACTGTACAATTAAAGTTTTCTTGTATAAAGAGTAATTATGAAAATGACTAACACACTGCTTTGCCTTAAATTCAATTTTATTGTTAATGTTAATGTATGTATAAAGTATCATATTAGAGAAACAATTGTATATTAACTAATAATCAATAATATGAAATCTTTTAATAAAAAATCACTTAAAGAATTTTACGCATACTATCTAGACTTTGTATGACTTATAAACCATTTACACCATTGAATCTAAAGCTATTCAATTTTTACTAAATTAAGACTCGTTTCATTGTACTTGAATCTCAATTGATTCAACTTGACCAGCAAAAAAAAATTATGAAAGATTCTAAAATTTGAATTTTAAACATGTTATTCACCAAGAATTATCAAATTTCTATCAAACGTTATGAATATGACTAACCAGACAATGACAACAAAAACTGGATATTAGTGACATTCATAAAAATATATTAAATATTTAATACCTTGACGTAATCAGAAGACGGACGATACGGAATCGAATCAGATTTTTGACTACATTGTCGACCTTTGCATTCTTTCTTCAAATTCTTGACTGTCTCGGATAAGTCAGCACAAACTTTAGATTTTCCTTTTCCTTTAACCTGTTGTGAAATAATAATATTAGTATATCCATTATTTTAAACTTAAATGTTTTTAGAAAAGTATAAATAAAACAATACCGCAATACACAACATATACAGAAGGTAATCGATTAGGTAGCATCTATTGATCAATAACACATATATTAAATATTTAATACCTTGACGTAATCAGCAGACGGACGATACGGAATCGAATCAGATTTTTGACTACATTGTCGACCTTTGCATTCTTTCTTCAAATTCTTGATAGTCTCGGATATGTCAGCACAAACTTTAGATTTTCCTTTTCCTTTAACCTGTTGTGAAATAATAATATTAGTATATCCATTATTTTAAACTTAAATGTTTTTAGAAATGTATAAATAAAACAATACCACAATACACAAAATATACAAAAGGTAATCGATTAAGTAGCATCTATTGATCAATAACACATATATTTTCAGATTAATAGCAAAAAACTAAAGATGTTACAAAACCATTACATACTGAAACATCGCAATGAACATAATCGGAATAGTAATCAAGAGTAAAACAGACAGAAAAATAGGGCAAAAAAACATACCAGACCGACTTTCAATACGTTCTTATCGAGCTGCAGATTTACTTACACAACTAATATAATAAAGACATTAAATTTATTGTATAATGTCATAAGTACTTGGAAAACTATTTGACTGGTAAACCTCCGAAATGAACAGTCTGGTTGTTAAACCTCTAATACAACCAATGTGATTATTAAACCTATTTCATATACCTTATGTATCCAGTACATTGATTTAACAATGTGTTTGTAGAACCAAACGACCAAAAAGATACTATAACACTAAGAATCTATATTCAAGCTCAGGTTTTAACTCAATACTCAACTTCGTATCGTTTTATTCAACCTTGAGTTTCTAAAAATGACTTCAAAAATTATTAATCATAAATAAATTAATATAAATGAATTGTTAGTAGTGGTAAACTTACATCTTGCATTGTCTTGAAATGTGAAGCATCACCTTTCTTCAACGTCTCTTGAACATGAACCTTGTTCGGTGTAGGTGACCGGACTGTTCCTGCTTGTAGGCTTGTTGATTTCTTATACAAAGTAAGAAAATCATTAACATGAATTTTAAAAATCAAAAAATTTAATGCAATTTAAAAAGCACTATTGTTTGGATATAATTAATTAACTACCTTACTGAAAGAAGGATTTTCTTCAGGAATATATATGTTATCATCCTCCTCTATGTCCTGGAAAACATCATTATGAAAATAAATAAATGACGGGTAAAATGGATACAAAATGTAATAGTTAATATATATGCACCTTCAAAAGCGTTCCCAAGTAATCATCCTTATAGATCTCTAACAAATCATCATCATCGGATTCAACCTTCTTGCTGAACCTTATTTCTATCTCGTCTCGAGACATCATGAAAAAACCTAACGTAAATGGTTCAGAAATCAAGAATTTCTATAATCGTACTTTTATTATAACTAACTTTAATGGTTCGGAATCTAACGGTTCTTATAACAATTTTAACAAACTCTAAGTGAATCATTCAATATCAAATCGTCACTGTCCGTCTTTGACTACATTAAGATCGGCAAATACACACATGTTGAACACATCATAAGAAAAACAAACTCAAAAGACTAAATCTTTAACCTTTAAACAGTCAATATTAGTAACACATTAGTATAACCGGATCATCTCTCAAATACATCAATGTAGTGTTAAATCAACGATTGGAAGTGATTAACTCAAAGATAATGTTAAAACTAAAGGAAGATTACTGTTATTACTTGCAAATAAGGATTTAAACATCAACGATTGTAACTGATTAAACCAATTTCATGAACAAAGTAAAGAACGATGACTATCGCAAACCTGCTAATGTCAACTCCGACAACAAAATCGGCGCCGACTGTTGTTCCGATGAAGCTTCCGACGGAATTTTGGAGCCCTAGATACTGTCTTCAAAGAGTTAGAATGATGATTTGAGAGATGATATGATATGATATAATAGCATGTATGTAATGATACAATCTATTGAATCAACCGTCATTTTAGAATTTTACATTTACACCCCCTTTAATTTCAAATGTGACAAAATTAAGAATAATCTAACCATCACTTACAACAACACCATTCTATTTACTAAATCTTTATATAATTTTAAGCAAGTGTGAAATTATAAATAAATAATTAAGAGAAGTTGTAAACTGTTAAATGTTTTTTAATTAACCAAAACTTTTCTGTAACATCTCAACTGATTTCCAACATATAAACCGTGAATACTTAACGCTTGTTAATGTATCTTTAATATAGAAAAATATATATACATATATATTTATAATGTAAGTTTGCATGATAGATAAGGAGGATTAGTAAACGATAATAACTTGTGTATGACTATACAAATGATCTTTATGTTCAGATAACTGTGATGTTTGGCAATATAACAAATCATTTTGAGCAAGTGTCAAATCTTGATAGAAGTATATCAGGCGAAAACTAAGACGACCTTCGTACTGAAATAAAAGCAATGACTTATTTGGTAATAGAAGTGATTGTATCATGTTCAACCATCCGTCGTGAAAAAAATATGAAGAGCCTGCTTTCCTAACTCTGACACAAAAAACTCTTCGATCAGTGGTAATGATTTTAACCATCCCATCAGGAGCTAACTTGAAATCAGCTACCCAATTGTGGTAATTCCTTGGTAAAATATGTATACCAACTAAAAAATAAAAACAAAATATTATTCAAAAAAATTAAATTGAAAGATAACATGAACATACCCGAGACTTCATCTTGTTGTCTGATAGATAAACTAAAAAACAATTTAGCAACTACATTGACATATGAAATCTGTAGAGGATGAAGATTTATATACTTATTATGTATATTTATAAGATAAGTTTATTGAAGATTATAGTAATAGTCTGAATTATGGAAACTTTATTTGTCTATTTTGTGCAAAAATATATTACGACTATATTTAAATTTAGTTTTAAAAAACGGATTTTTTTTTGTTTATACGAAAACGTTAAGAATTATTTAAAATTAGTATTTAATATTTGTTACATTTGTTATATATTTATAAACAATATTAGAAAATATATAAAATAAAGTTTATATATGTATTACATAATTTCCATAACAATAATTATAATAAACATATTACATCTATAATTAAATTATGTTTTTAAAATCAACTAAAAATTGTGTTTTAGTTACTAATTTTTATATGATTTTGAGTTTCCAAAGTTAAAAATTGTCTTTTTTTTTTTTGTAACAAAAATACAATAAACGAAACAAATTACCAAAACACAATTGTTATTCGAATAAAAAACCGAACCACAAAATCTAGATGTTCGGATAAAGCAACCACACATGTCAAAACAATTGTCAATTAAAAATAAATACACAAATATCCAAATACGGAAAAAATTATTCGGAATTTGAATCAATGTATCGACAACATCAAACACCTCATGCCCAATATTCTGTTAAGCATTTTTTATGACGATTAGAAAGAAACATAATCAACATGATAAACGACCGGTACCCACAATTGCGCTTCAAGACACCTTCGCACATCGTATCCGAATTAGTATCCTCCTGATCAAATGATGTTTTAAAGAAAATTTGAGAAACACTACATCAGGGAGTTACATCGCATCTCATTTTGGATATAGAAACCTTAAAAAAATTAAAAAATTCAGTATTTATAAATATACATTTAACAAATCATGAATAAACGTTAAATCATATATTAACTAAATTGATAGTAAACCTTAATGGGAGATTAGACTTTACATTCGGAATCGGTTAGTTCAACATTGACGGCTTCCTCATCACAGTCACAATGCCGATACAGTTCTGGACACGTATGGCAAGCCTAATCCTGCGTAATACAGTGACAATACCAAAGAAGAAGTTATTCAAAGATTGTTAAACGCGTAACTTAGCTGAATAACATTACCCTGTTAAAAGCAAGTTGGTAATCATACAAAACGGTTCAGATCATTAACAAATTATAAACTCTTGGTAATATGAGGATTCCAACTAAAAAAACCAGCATATACAACTGAAAATCACTAACACACAAAACATACATACACAAACTTCAAAAACGCCAATTATAAACCCTAACAAAGAAACGGTAAACAAAAACCACATCAAATCGTCACAGTTGGAAAAAATACCATCTATGATGAATTTTGTGAATTGCATTCGCTCGTCGAAAAGATGCTACAGTCAGTCTCAGATATTACAAAAAAATTGAAAGCACCATGGCTGCAAGGGAGGTTGCAGATGAATGTCTACCATCATTCAACCCTGCCAAGCCAAGGTTCCATATTCAACAATATTTAATCAGAACTTCAAACTCATCATAGCCTTGACTAAAAATCTAAAATAGAAAAGGGGGAACAAAAAAAACAAAGAAGGAAGGACACAAGGAGAATCAATCCACAGTAATCTTGTCCGTATCATCTCAGTTCTAGGCCATACCCTTTTCTATTTTTCATCTGTAGGTGAAAATCTAAACGGTTACTACTTGACAGAATATAAACTCTTCTTAATCTGAGGAACAGAATTGAAAAACCAAAATATTCAATTGAAAAACCACAATAGACAAAACATATATACACCAACTGTTCAATCAATAAGATGATGAAGAAGATATCGGAATAATTACCTTTCAAAGAAACCATTACAGACCAGCAAATCCGTATAAGAAATCGATCTTCAAATCATATAAACAAACAACATCATATCGGCTTTTAAAACCCTAAGAAAAAAGGAATAAGCTAATCGATCTTCAAATCATGATGTATGAATTCATACATCATAACATAAAAGTCAATACATACCAAATCAAAGTAAAACAAACCATTCAAACAGATTTGATAAATAAGATGATGAAGAACACAGTATGAAATATTACCATTGGGGGACACATGTCACCCAATGGTGCATGCCACCTAAGATTCCACATAAGCAATGACATGGCAAAAATCAAATAATGTGACAAGTGTCATTGCTCTCTGATGGGGATTCAATTGGCTTCTCACATACGCACTCTTATATATCTATATCATTATCTCAAATCGTTCAAAGAAACACTTTCATAAGTGTGAAGAGTTTCCTAAGGCTATCGGAATTACCTTCGCTCGTCGGAAAGATTATACAGTCAGGCTCAGAGTTTACTAAAAAATCAAAGCACCATGGCTGCAAGGGAGGTTGCAGATGAATATCTACCATCCTTCAACCCTTGGAAGCCAAGGTGCCATAATCAACAATATTTAATCAGAAATTCAAACTCATCATAGCCTTGACGAAAATCTAAAATTGAAAAGGGGGAACAGAAGACACAAAGAAGGAAGGACACAAGGGTAATCAAAACCCAGTAATTATTATTCGTATCATCTCAGTTCCAGGTCATACCCTTTTCAATTAATCATCTGAAGGTAAAATTCAAAATCATATAAACAAACAACATGATATCAATAGGCTACCATAATCCAAGCAATAGAGATTAAAACATAACATACATCAAAGTGCATTAAATAACACTTCAAACATACAAAACGGTTCAGATCATTAACAGATTATAAACTCTTGGTAATATGAGGATTCCAACTCAGAAATCAGCATATACAACTGAAAATCACTAACACACAAAACACATATACACAAACTTAAAAAACGCCAATTGTAAACCCTAACAAAGAAACGGTAAACAAAAACCCCATCAAATCGGCACAGTTCGAAAAAATACCGTCTATGATGAATTTTGTGAATTGCATTCGCTCGTCGAAAAGATGCTACAGTCAGGCTCAGTGATTACAAAAAATTGAAAGCACCATGGCTGCAAGGGAGGTTGCAGATGAATGTCTACCATCCTTCAACCCTGCCAAGCCAAGGTTCCATATTCAACAATATTTAATCAGAACTTCAAACTCATCATAGCCTTGACGAAAACTCTAAAATAGAAAAGGGGGAACAGAAGAAACAAAGAAGGAATGACACAAGGGTAATCAAACCACAGTAATCTTGTCCGTATCATCTAAGTTGCAGACCATACCCTTTTCTATTCATCATCTTAAAGTGAATCTGAAAATCATATAAACAAACAACATGATATCAGGTTTTATATAAACAGAGAATCCAAAATCGATATTCAAATAACATTCATTCAGTAAATCAATACATAACAAAACCATCGAGATTTTGATTACCTGCAAAATTAGCTCCAATTCAGTTAATGCATCGAATAAAACTTCAAGCATAAAAAACGGTTAATATTTAATAGAATATAAAATCTTCTTAATCTGACGAACATAATTGAAAAACCAAAATATTCGATTGAAAAGCCCAAATAGACAAAACATATATACACCAACTGTTCAATCAATAAAATGATGAAGATATCGGAATAATTACCTTTCAAAGAAACCCTTACAGACCACCAAATCCGTATAAGAAATCGATCTTCAAATCATATAAACAAACAACATCATATCGGCTTTTAAAACCCTAAGAAAAAAAGAATAAGCTAATCGATCTTCAAATCATGTACAATAAATACATACATCATCACATAACAGTCAATACATAACAAATCAAAGTAAAACAAACCATTCAAACAGATTCGATCAATAAGATGATGAAGAAGATATCGGAATCATTACCGTCGATGACGATGACTGTTGAACATTTGAAGATTGATTAAACCTCGGTTCACATGATCGATTGAGAGCGCAGGAACCAGAATCGCCGATTAGGGTTTCGGAGTAATGATTTGAACAATTTGAGATAATGAGAGAGAGAGGGAGAGAGTATAGAAAACGTATGTGATGAATGATGAGAGATGAGAGAGAATGAGAAAGAGCGTACAAAGGAAGCCTTCTCAAATCCAGGCTTATGAGCAATGCCACTTGTCACATTATTAGCCTTTTGCCATGTCATTGCTTATGTGGATGCTTAGGTGGCTTGCTCCATTGGGTGACATGTGTCCCCCAATGGTTTGTTTTATTAGAGATATAGATTTTGACATTTTGTTTGTGTACTAAAAGGAAATAATGGGAATCCAAAACTAAGTATGTGGTGTTAACCTAGTAGAGGATGAGGTAAAGTAGCCGTTCATGAATGCAAAAGGGTTTGCTTTTTATGCTTGTAATAGATAAAATTGTATACTTTTATTGTAATGTCAATTAACAAACATTTTCTTGATATTTTATTAAACCATGTGTTTATTTAATTTTGTACTAATGTATCTGTGACGTATGAATTGAACTATTGAAGGTGGTGTAGCTTGCCAAGATTTATAAATTTTAATATAATCATTTAGAAAACAGTAAAGAAACAAAAAGAGGAGACAGGTGATATATGGTCACATGATTTTGGGAGATAAAAACTAAAAAGCCACTAATTTCGGTTTCCTTTTATCCACCTATCTCCATTTGTCATGCTATTCAAACAAACCATCACTTTTGCACTCTACACCCCAATCATGCTACATTAGCAAATATAATATCACTAGTATTAATCCCACCCACTAAATATAATATCACTAGTATTAAGCCCACCCATGTAGTGGATGGAGCGTAAAACCTTGCCAAGTAGCATCAATACCATATTACTTACTGTCAGCGACTACTAATAACGAAATAAAATAGTATAAAAACAAAAAAAATAAAAAAAAAATAAAACCAAACGAAAAGTAGACGTAAAAAGTTGAACTAGCATGCGGAGCGCAAAAGATAGCAAACAATAATTAAGTATATCTAGGACTCGCGCATTGCGACAGGCCTATTAAATGAAAAAAATACGCTCAAAACATGGAACCACACACACATTGCGGAGTGTTAACTCGCAAAATTTAGACCGAAACGTAAAGCAAAAAAAATTGAAAGATTAAAAGTATATGGAAGCAAAGTTGAAAGTGAAAAGGTGTTAGGGTTAAATTGTAAAAGACGAAAAAGTAATGTGTTAAAAGCAAAAAAAAAAAAATAAATAAATAAAGATAAAAAAAACACCATATCTTATGGGTTATACATTATGTTAAGAGTAACAAGTAGCATGTAATACATTGGTAAATATCCACTATATTCATTGGCGAAGGTACATAGAAGACGTTGGGGTCATCTGACATGCACCATTTTTTCGTGTTTTATGTAGAACGTGTAATAAGAACGACCTCGTATTTTTTTTATAATTGCACCTGTTGATTTTATGAAGAAAAAAATTGACCTAGCCTGATTTGTTCTATGAAAAAATCAGATAAATTTCTACTAAATAAAAAAAAGAGTTAATTACTGTTTTCGTCCATGTGGTCAGGGTCGGCTCTAAGAATTCGTGTACCTTGTTCGAGCTTGAAAAAATGTGCCCTTAAGGCCTTAACGAAATTCGGTATTTGGCTCACTAAAGGTCTAAACCTAATGCCAAATGGGTTAATAACTAATCTAAACCGTACGAATAGTTTTGTAAGGAGGCCTATGTTGGTGTTTGTATGGATGTACCCAATTAAAAAAATATTTTACACATACACATCGGGTTTTTTTCATAAAAAATGTGCCCCTCGAAATATCGGGCCCTGGCCGGTGGTCCTCCCCGCCGACCCCCAGGACCGGCCATGCCTGTGGTTTGTCAAAAATCACTATTTCAGTCCATTAGTTTAAAAATTACAATTTCAGTCCCTGTGGTTTCACTTTCTTAACCATTTCAGTCCATGTGGTTTCACTTTCGTAACCATTTCAATCGATTATTCTGTTAAGTATAGGGACTGAAATGGTTACGAGGTGGACTGAAATGGTTACGAAAGTGAAACCACAGGGACTGAAATCGTAATTTTTAAACTAATGGATGAAATAGTGATTTTTGACAAATCACAGGGATGAAAACAGTAATTAACTCTAAAAAAAATAACAAACATTTTACCAAATATCAAAAGACTACTGTTTAGTAATTAAGCCCAATTTCCTAGTCCAATATAAACATAGCCTATTTTAACCGGTTAAAAGCCCCACTTAGGTTATTACCCGATTCTAAACCTAAAAAAGGCCAATGATTTAGATTGAACAAGGGCACGAAGACAGTTGACTGTTGAACTGTTGAAGCCATGGCTGTCAACAACGAGTACTTTGAGTCCAGATGATAATTCTAGTGTATTTGATGTTCCAAGAATACTAAGGTTGGCCATGATGTTTTCAAATGATTTATTTATAAAGGACGAGATGGTCTTTTGCAATGGAAAGCGTTGGAGAAATGTTTTTCTTCAACGAAACATGTGAAGACGAATTTGCGTAATCAGATGAAATGTTTGTTATAACTTATAAATCTGAGTTAAAAAAAAAGTAAAATAATTGTTTGCTTCACTACACATATTGCTTTGAATACATTTGAAAAGTAGAAAATGATTATTTATTCCTCTGTTTTAGAGAAACTATAGACAAGATATTTTTCTTTCATCAAAATGACATTAATCTAAGAAACACTGATACTTACATACTGATTCAACATCACTACTAACTTAATAATAATCATTATTAATAATCCACATTTAAGATAATAATAATAATAATAGTAAATTACGATTTTGACCCATGTGGTCATATCACTTTTACCCTTTTAGCAAAAAAAAAATCCTTTAACATCTGAGCCACAACAGTTTTTTTTCTAACTCTTTTGGCTCCCAACGTTTTTTTTTTTAAACCCTTTTGGCCCCTAAAAGTAGATGAATGGGGTTAGTGTTAGGGGCCAAAAGGGTTAGAAAAAAATACGTTGGGGGCTCAGATGTTAAAATATTCTTTTTAGGCTAAAAGTGATATAATCATAGGGGCCAAAATCGTAATTTACTCTAATAATAATAATAATAATAATAATAATAATAATAATAATAATAATAATAATAATAATAATAATAATAATTACTTAAAGATAATAACATTTCTTTACATGCTCTGCTGCTTGAGAAGTCTCTGCTGCTTAGAAATAAAAGCCTCAACCGCAAGCCGGAACTCTTCATTACTCATCCTCTCCACCGTCCCATCCAACGACGTCGTTTCATCTCCATCTCCGTCATCAGCAACCACCACTCTCCTCCGCCTCTCCGTCACCGACCGCCTCAATTCTCTACTAGACCTCGATATCTCCATACTCAACTTCGCAGACTGCGTTCTATGAAACCTCTTGATCTGCTTCACCGCCTCCTTGATTGCCATTTTTGCATCCGTTTCCGACTCTGCTACTTTCACACTCGCCTTTTTATTTCGTGTTTGAACCGGTACTACTACTACTTCCACTGGTGCTGGTTCAAATACTGAACCGGCACCAGTGGATGCATTAGTTTTAGTATTATCATCTCCAGATACTTCCGGTTCAGTATCTAAACCGGATTCATTTGTTTTGTAGCAATCGGATTCAGTGTGACCAGAGAGATAATAACACACAACAACAATAACATTTCCTACTAGAAAAACAACGTGTTGATTCAACACGTAAGACGCATACGCGTAAACATACTCTCCAGATACTCTAAAAACCGAAGGAATTCGAGTTGAAGACCACGAAATCAACGCAAGAGCGACGAGAACTTCGATCGCTCTAAACGTTTTTGAAATGTTGTTGAAACGATTGTTGTATCTCGCAAGTGCATTCGCTTTTTCCACTTGAATACTGTCGATAAAACCGTACGAATCCATACTTTTTTTTAAATTCGAATATTAAGAGTTTTAAGACACTAGAAATCGGTTGACAGGTTTAACAGATTGCTAGAACGAATTGCCGTTAAAAACAAGGTGAAAGTTAAAAAGCTAAATGATATGAATATGATTACCGGGAGTTGGAACAACCGGAAGTTAACGGCGTTAAGGTTTAAAAATTAAAAAAAAAACACACAGTGGAGTGTGTGAGTTTGAAAACGGTTGGTGGTGATAGAGAGAAGGGGTGGGGGACTATATTGGATGCCTTGGCCACAAGGGAAGGTAGGCATTTATATAGATACACGAATGATTTTAAATAATCTCTGCCTAATAGCCACAATATAGTTTCTATATTTATTTATTTATTTATTTTTTGTTAGAAATTAAATATCCTGTCTTTGGTTTTAGAATGATTCGTGTATTATTTTAAAAATAATTGTCTTTCGAATTTGTTCTTGTTACTCTTGTACCCTTAAACCAGATTGATTTCATGTAAGATCATGTGTAGTGGTAGACTGGTAGGGGAACTGTAAAATTAAATAAAAAATAAAAGGGGTCCGGTCAGTATGTGGTCATTACGAGGTATTATGTTAAAAGTGGTGTAGTGGGGCTTGAAATCTTGTGGGGGATTGTAGAATTAAATAAAAAATAAAAAAAAAACCATAAAAAATGTTATTGGCCAAAGATTGTGAAGGTGTGCGACATTGGCCAAAAAATTGAAGGAATGAGTGGAAAAAAAGAACGCTCCGGACAAATTTTTTGTAAAAAACGCCCAGGGGCGGTCTAGGGGCGTGGGCGCGTTTTTTGGTCGACAAAACGCCAAAAAACCCCACTACGGGTGGTCTAAGTAAACATCTGTCACAATTACAGCAGAGCCATGGCTCATGCATAGCACTCCATTGAATAAGCATATGCCAAGTAATCTAAATTGCTTCCTCCAAGCATAAGCTCTTGAGATCATGTGACAAAGGGGGCGTGGTCTAGTATTAACAATGTGTACTCTCAATGTCCACTTAAATGACATAACACATGATTCAGACCAAAAGGCTCTAAGCTAGTGATGTGGCTCGATGGTTACTCCGTAATGTAGGAATCTCACGTGGCAATCCAGGATAAGTATAAATAAAATTTTCATGGAACATCTATCTCCGACTTTTCCTTAAAAAAAATTTAAGATCAGGAAAATGAGAACAATATATAAATTCCACAATATGATTAGAACTTTAACTCCAAGTTTTGTGAATCTATTAAAACATTCAAGAAATATTTTGCTCTAAATTTGATTTAGTTTTAATCTATTGTAAAAGTTTTAGTCCTTTAGACAACTTATTACTATTAAATTCGAGTATCCGCAATTTATTGTTTATACAGTCATTCATATTATTTCCTTCATCATAAAGATCACTGCAAATTCAAACAATACATTTATATTCATATTATTTCCTTCATCATAAAGATCACTAGCAAATTCAAACAATACATTTATAGGACTCGCTTTTATAACCTTTGAGGTTTTTCTTACATTTATCTGTGACGGTGGGCCATCAAATAAAAAGAGATGCAGGAAAAGTTTTTCCATATTTTTAGATTCTTGACTCAAGTACAATTGTATGTTTTAATTAACTTTTCGAGTTTATTTCTTGAATCGATATCAAGTGCAAGAAAATTTTAAACTATATCTATGAGTATGAGAATGATTCTTTTTTTTTTTAATTGAATTTGTGTCTTTTAACATTAAGTGAATATATTTCTCTAAGAAAAAGCTTTCAACTGTAGCACCTCATCTTGATGTGGTACTCACAGGACTTTGATGTTTGTATTGGTTTTTTAATAGAGTTCACTTTGATCCTCTATGACTATGTGAGTGCGTCATCTATATCATATAAAGTTGTTGCAGGTGAATGAAAGAGAAAGTGTTATTGTTCATCATTAAATTTAGAAAAATGTTGTTCACCCTCTATAATTTTTTAATGTTTTTGAAAATGGCTGTGAGTGAAGGTAAAGAAAAAGGTAATGATCAGTGGCGGACCCATGAATTTTTTCATGGGGGTGCGGAACATTTTTAAAAATTTTAGGCCCCAAGATATATAAGTAAAAAATCGGTTCGTATCGGGTCGGGTCATGTAAAACAAAAGAACATCGAACTAAATTTATATAATCATCAAAAATATGTCAAACCTTGTTACAAACATAATTAAAACGTCACCCTACGCGTTTTCATTTTTTAAAATCTATCCAAAACATGGCTCCATAACATATTACATAATATATCAACTATTCAAGCCCTAGAAATCATAATGTAATAACCCTAAAAATCATCAAAACAACATATACACTATAAAAAGAAAAAGCCAAACATTCTTCACTAACAAATATAACCCACTAGATCTACTGTGTGGTGTATGCGACTATAAAAAAAGGCAAACTATCATCACTAACAAAATATAACCCACCATATAACATAATGAAAAACAAAACGAAGCACATGTCTACTGTCATGGTTAGTATGCGGCTAATATCAACCAAAATTCATCAAAAATAACAAAGAAATTTACCTGTGTTCGATCGACGGTGGTATGATGGCTGATTACGGTGGTATGCGGCTACTGACTGTTCACTGTTGTCGCTGGGTTTTGGGCTTGTTTATTTTATTTTAGTTTGAAATATTGTTTGATTTGTTGGGTTTGTTTATTGGGCTAAGGGGCTGTTTGGTAGCCTCTTAATAACCATTCAGATGCTAACTCTTAATGGTTTAAAACCTCTGAATGAATAAGAGGTAACCTCAAGTCTGAATGATTAAGAGGTAACCTCTGAATGGTAAATCATCACATGTCACATTCTTTTACCTTTTCATTGGTAAAATTCTTAATAGTTCCATTAAGAGGTAGCCTCTTAATGACCATTCAGAGGCTACCAAACAGCCCCTAAGACTTAGTAGTGAGCTAGTTAAAGGTATTGGGTATTTGGGTTTAGTTATTTAGGTATTAAAAGTTATATAATTTAGGTAGTATTTAAAAAAAAAATAAGAGTTTACTAAAAAAATTAAAATATAAATTGATAACACTTTTTACCTAAGGGGTGCAGACGAAAAATTCCAAGGGGTGCGGACGGGATTTTCGACGGAACCTAGCACTAAATTTTTTTTCCCGGGGGTGCGCCCGCCCACCTTGGCTTTGTCTTAAGTCCCCCTGGTAATGATAAAAGTATAAAAAAACTACTATTTATTTGAAAAGGAGAAGAGAAAAGTAATGATTTTTAATATAATTATAAAGATAGAGATGAAGAATCAACTATGAATTAGTTTGAGAACCAAGACATTGTTTATTTGACTGTCATTTTGTGTATTTTCTTAATATTAAATCATAAATATAATGAAAAACCTAGGTGTATTTTACACAACATTTAAACCGATCGAACCATTTAAACCGAAACAAACTAGCTAGTTCGGCATAATTTATAAGATTTGGTTTTGCAGATTTATGGTTTTACAGCTCTGTTCACAATTTGAAACTTGGATCACTATTTACCTATTTTAATTTATTTTATTATTCATTAATAAGTTTTTTTTTTTTTTTTAAACTAGTACAAACTAACGATTTTGGAACTAAAAAAACTATTAAACGTTACAAAACCAGTTAAAAACGGTTTAATTTACCTATGAAATCTAGTTTTAGGAATCTAGGATATCTTTATAATAACTCGAATACAATTAAAATAATTAAAATTTACATATTTGTATACTATTAAGTCACTAGTCATTATGTGTTTCCTCTGAAATTATATTTTTATTTGAAAAAAAAATAGGTTAGTCAACAGTTGAAGTTCATGAGAATAAATATCTTCTTTAAAGAATTTAAAGCATTTGTCGCTTGACTAATGTACCAACATTGACGATAAAAATAACATATAACTAGTAGTTTCACGGCCCGGCGCGTTGCGCGGGAAAGTCCTCGCGCGATGCATTTTGGTTAATTGCCCTCTAGTACGATAATGGTTTACTGCTCAAGAACTGAACATAATTAACCTTTATAAGAAATAGAGTTTTATACTTTAGGAAACGCTGCCGGGCACCATAAGTACAACACAATGATGGAGAACTACTAACTAATGGTATAATATTTTAGTCCACTTTCTACTTACTCCACAGCACATAAAACTACCAGTCACTGAATTTTGTTTGCAGGTCCATTAATCACATACAAATTGGCAACACTATAGCAGCTATAACAATTAATTTTGCAAGTTTTCAGTAAAAGAAAATTCATAGCTACAAAATGCACATATTACTTATTAGTATTGCATTTGCACCCTTTTTATATCTTTCCTACTTTAAAGCAGTTCACAAACGTACCAAAATCATCTGTTACCAGTTATTTCCTTTCCTCTTTTTCTCGATTGATTCTCAACATTTGTTATCAGTTATTTCAAGGATGTTAAAGGTGATGCTTTGTCCGGTTGCAAGAAAGGCATTTTATAACGATAATGGTTTACCACTCAAGAACTGAACATAAATGATTCCATGCATATAAGGGGGGACAATCGAATTACTACGATCAAAGCACGCCTGCATTAGTGAGCTGAATGATCTTGTCGGAAGCTCTATTCGCCACGTACAATCCTAGATCCAAAATTTCAAATGCAATTCAATCAGTTTCCATCAGTTTGTAGATTAAAAGAAGAATTCAGACAAGTATACATGTCCTGGTATGAGAATCGGCTCTAAGAATGGCGCCGACGAGCTGGAAGTAATACTAAATCAAACCCTCGAAATTGATGATAGATAACCTGTTTTGCGAGACATCATAGTCTCATAGATCTGGCCTTTGATGGCCATAAGAAGAGGCCTTTGAGGATCGTTGCTGCTGTAAGCATTCAAGTCATCCTCGGAAATCTGGCCGAGCTGAACCTGTGGCGGTAAGTGAACCCCTGCTCGAAACCGTAGCCACTGTTGCACCTCTCCTTCTCGGCGGACCTGAAGCACCCCGAAACGACCACCGCCTTCATGAGTCACCAGACCTGAAGCACACTGAAACGACCACTGCCATCTTGCCTCTCTCTCACCTTTACTATGTGTGCAGTATTTTGGAAATAAAGATGAGAGAGAAGTGTCACTGCTTCTTTTTTCTTCTCTCTTTTATGAATGTCTCAAGAAGTGAAACAGAAACCAACAAATTAATATGCACCCTACACAAAGCAACAAACGCAGCATTCAATCATTAACAAAGGGAACAGTAAGACAACATAAAAAATCCAAATAACAGTTTTCATAGTAATCGCTTGTGTCGTTTATGCATTGACACACCAACACGAAACACAAACACGCTACTCCATGCTGATAGAAATCACTAATAGCAAATCAAACATCTTTTATAATCAATATAAGTAAGAATCCATACATACAGAGTTGACAACTGTGTCTATGGCAACATCACATTTTCTGCATAGTAAAGCCATGTCTTCAAGACAAAAGAAGTACCAAGTGGCTTCCATCAAAATTAGACAATGTCATGCATTTGACAACTAATATTAACAGATGACACTTGAAGCAACCAACACTATGCAAACTTCACAGGTACAACAATGATTCATATTAAAATTGTTAAACACTTTCCTGCACCAGCGAGAATACTGAAATGGTCGGTTCTGCGTTTTGCTATCTTGAGCAGGGTTTTCATTCACGAAACATTCATTACACTCATCTAAAACAACATCAAAGATATAGCCTGCTTGGTCAACGACGCACCTGACACACCTTGACAGTTGTGCTCTGTAGTGTAACCAGCCATTTTAGCATTCCTATGGTGCAGAAAGTGTAACAATTTAAATAATATCGGTACTATCTAATCATATTCTGCTTATTTAGTTGAAATGAACACTTACAGTGGTCGGAAATTGAAACCTAGGAATTGAGTTCAAGACTTGCATGATTCAACCCCACAGTTCAACACGTCACCGATGGGCAAGTCTCACACCCAATCGGAACTGGAGGCTTACCTTGGTCGGAATTGAACCCTAGCCGCCTTCAGAAACTTCGCAACTGGACAGCCACCGTCTGGCAGAGGCGGCGGCGCCACCATCCACCACCTACCGACCGGCAACATGGACCACCGCCTTATACCATCGTTTTCGTCTAAACCACCACAACCCACCACCGGTCTGACCGAAGACGAAGAAGGTGGCCGGCGGGAGACGACGACCGGTTCCTCCATCACTGCCGCTCCTCCCTCTATCACTCCCCTTCTATCGCTGCGCTCTCTCTTTCTCTCTATCTGTCTGTCTAAGCTGGGCTTTGAACCACCACAGAAGAAGCGGTGGAGATAGAAATACGCATACACGTGTTGATGTTAAAAGTGAAAATCCCTATTATACCCTACATCACTGTTCATTCTGTTTGCTTTTTATCATATATAGATTTAAAGTCTTAACCCTTTTATTAAATACGACTTTATTTTCTTCTCTTCTCTTATCATATTTAATTTGCAGAATTGATATTATTTAACTTAAACTAGTTGATTTTCCGCCCGCGCGTTGCGGCGGGGACCCAATGTCTACAAAATGCGTGTCAGCAGCAAATACCGAATATCAAAACATAAATAAAAATGACGTGTTAAGGATGGTCACTCCGTCCTAAAAAAGCGATTTTAAATAACCTAATATATAATAATAGGACCCACACGTCCTACACGTTGGAAATTCGGTTGTTTTCAATTTAGTTATTACGGTGCTAACACGTTAAAATATGGATGAGCTCGGTATCGGTAACGACACCGAAAGTACCGATCCGGAAAATCATCGAAATTAGGTACTGGCACCGAAAATGCTCGGTACAATACGGTATGGTATTTGAAGGTAAAAATCAATAAATACAGGTATGGTGCTAGACCGGTGTCGAACCTAAAGTAACGATTCTGAAAACGCCAAAAGGTGGGTACCAAATTGTACCGAAAATGATTTGGTATAGTAAATTTGGTACCAATACGATACCGGTTTGATTACAAGATTTGATACGATTTGCTCAACAATAATCTAAATATCTAAGTTAATTTTACATGCTACAATTCATTTATTACAGAAAAAAGACAAAAAAGAAAGCAAAATAAGTTGTTGTGTATATAAAACCTCATTCAAACGAAATACAGTTTACTTACTGTGTGTATGAAAAGTAATCTAAACGGTGTAATTACTTGCATTGCTACATGATTTGATGAGATCGGTACCGAAATCCCCAAAAGTGTGTACCGGTACCGAAAATACCTGGTACGGTACGGTTCGGTACCGGTCAGTACTGGTACGGCACGGTACCGAAAACACCGTTACCGAAAATACCGTTAACGAAATCCCCAAAAGTGTGTACCGGTACCGAAAATACCTGGTATGATACGGTTCGGTACCGGTCGGTACTGGTACGGCATCGGTATTTTAGGGTCAAATCGGTGAGTAGCGGTGCCGAACCGGTACCGAAAATACACTCGATTTGGTAAAAACGAATACCGGTACCGGTACCCGATACTATTTATTCATTCCTTACTCTTACTGTTCATTGACTTGTAAAATTAATATATAGGTAATGATAAAATAATTTTTACACATAAATATATATTAGGAAAAATTACAAGTTTTGTCCTTATCTTAATACCACTTATCAGGCGATGTCCTTTTTAACGAATTTTGACAAGGTTTGCCCTTTACAAGGAATTGTGTTGCACGTTTTGTCCTTTAGGCTTAACTCAATTAGATTTTCTTGTTAAATCTTGTCACCCAAGGGTATTTTAGTCTTTTTACCCATTTATTTAATATCATTTAAAAGAATAAAACAAAATATTTTAGGGCTGACTGTTGAAATAAATGGGTGAAAAAACTAAAATACCATTGGGTGACAAGATTTAACAAGAAAATCTAACTGTTTTAAGTCTAAAGGACAAAACGTGCAACAAAATTCATTGCAAAGGGCAAAACTTGTCAAAATTCGTTAAAAAAGACACCGCCTGATAAGTGGTATTAAAATAAAGGACAAAACTTGTAATTTTTCCTATATATTATTACAAAATGCTCACAAAAACCTTATAGTTAATACATATTTCTATATAGAGTAAACTGCCAAAATGGTCTCTGAGGTTTGGTCACTTTTGCCACTTTAGTTCAAAACTCAAACCTTTTGAATCTGGGTCCCTGTTGTTTCAAATTTGTTGCCATTTTCATCCAAAAGCAAAATCAAATCATATTTTTCAGTTAACAATTAGTTTTTTTGTCTTTTTCCTCCTTTTTAATGAAGAGCAAAATGATCAGATTTTTTAATTTATTATAATAAAACGTTAAAAGACTATTTTGCCTTTTCATAAATTGGTGGAAAAAGACAAAAAAAACTGGATGTTAACAGAAAAATCTGACCATATTTTTATTTTGGATGAAAATGGCAACAAAATTGAAACCACATGGACCCAGATTCAAAAGGTTTGAGTTTCAGACTAAAATGACCAAACCTTAGGGACCATTTTGGCAGTTTACTCTTCTATATAACTTAAATTACAAAGTCGGTGGTATTTTCACCACCAACTTTTGATTTTGAAAAATTTCCACTTTTAGCTTATAGTTTTGTAATTTATATTTTTTACATATAGAATTTTCCTTTTTTACCCTCTACTTTTGTAACATGCATTTTTACTTATACTTTGGTAATTTATGATTTTGGCACATATGCTTTATACCGACCACTCAACTTTTAAATTTTGCTTTTTACGTTTTGACGTAAATTTGGTATATGCTTTCGTGCTTTATTTTGTATGTTTCCCACATATGAATCGGGTCACATATAGTACGTTTTGACTTGATGGTATAAGTTCAAGTTTGTCGAGTCGCATATAATACGTTATGATTGTACGGTATAAACTCGATTTGCTTTACGTTTTAATCCAATTGCAACGCCTCTATAGGTTACATTGAGTTCAGTCGTATACGTCGAAACACACATTTTTTTTATATATTTAACGCATCACATAACGTATGGACTAATTCGTTCGACGTTTTCGATGTACCCGTGCCGCAACGTGCGTGGGTCTAATTACTTAGTTTAACATAAAAATAGCAATTAACTGATACAAAGAAAATTAAAACAGTTGTTCATTAATACCTTTTAGATGAATGAAATATTAGTATGTGGACGAGGCCATTCTCGTTGTCATGATCACGGTCATATAAATAATAATCACCACACACCATAAGATAACAAGTTCATGCTATAAGAACAAGCTCATAAAGACGTTAAACATGTTCTTATCATAGAATTGGAAGTATAGAGTAATATCTTGTCGCACACTTTTCACATGGGGTCACTTAACAATAAATGAAAGAAAGAAAACTTGTGGATCAACTTCGTTATTCTAAAACCTATGCTAAATTCATCATTTTTTTTAACTTTTAAGGCTTTAGACAAAGATTAATTACCTTTAGGATTTTTTATTTCTATCGCTTTTAAATTTATCTTCGCCGCTAGGTTCTTCGTTTCGTATAATGTCTAAAAAATTGATATGCTATGCGATTAATAGTGTCTAATGATCGGCAACAACTGAACTAAAAACGGACGAAATCGAACCTCAATCAACAAAAAAAAAACTGAATTAAACGAAAGTTGGTTGTAAGAATTTTTTTTACCCCTGGATAACTTAAATTAACCAAACAAAGCATTCATATTTTCATATATTTCTAGCTTTTATACATCTATGTCATGTTTATACCTTCACTTCATGTAGGTATACCTTCATTTTATGTATTTATACATCTATTTCATATATTTATATCTCTTTTAATGTATTTCTAAGAAAAACATTAGCCCAGGTTTGGTTTTGGTTATTAACTGAAATTAAACCAACAGAAAGCCAACAATCTAACTGAATAAACCAAACCGATTAACTAAAAACCAATTGGTTAATAAAAATATATTAATCGATGATTCCAGTTTCGCTTGAAGCTAATAACCAAATCATGCACACACCTAGTAGTGTATGTGTTTCCGCCCGCATCATATGGACATCCTTATATTATTATTAAAATGGCTCAGAATTCTCGTGGTGACTTATTTATGATTATGTTTTATGTAGTCATATATGTGTAGCACACTATTCTCAAATACTAGAAACACCAAAAGCAACCTTACATACAATACCGCACCCATGCCATTATAGCCTAGTGGTATCTTGGTGGTGGGATAAGGCTTATAACCATTAGGTCATGGGTTCAATTCCCACAAAGGGGGTTTTCCCAGATTTATTGGGTTTCCTCCTGAATTGGTGTATAGACAGTATTGCCTAGTGGAGATGGATATGATCGGGTGGTTCTGCTGGTGGCACGATGATACTCCAGTGGTCCGTCAGTGATCCTAATTTGCCGTTCAAAAAAAAAACATACAATACCGCCATGTATGGTATCAAATGGTAGAGGTGTACAAATCGGTTTTTTTGGAAAACCGGTTACGGTTAATAACCGGATCGGTTTTTTTTCAGCAAAAAAAAAAACGGTTTTTTTAAAAACCGGTTACGGTTAATAACCGGTTTTAACATGGATAAATTGTAACCGGTCCTAACCGGTTATAAAAAAAAGCCGGGTTTTTTGTTTCGATTAATAACCGATAGGAGTGAAACCGGTTAAAAAAACCGGTTAACAAAAACCGGAAAAATAACCGGTTATGCAAAAACATGCAGGAACTTCACAGAATGTTGTTTTTTTCATTTTTTTCAGCTTTTTGGGATGTTTTGTTCACAATTCAGCTAGTTTTGTTATTTTTTGAAGTGTAAATGCAGTTTTTTTTATACAAAAATTAACAATAAACTCATAAAAAGTTAAACACATAATAATATCATTAGTCTTGGAACAAACGGTTGTACATAACAATGAAATACGAACAATAAACATAACAAACGAAATGCGTAAACTTAAACTATTAATCCGCAAGAACGTCCACTAATATATATATATATATATATATATATATATATATATATATATATATATATATATATATATTTAGTGGAACTACAATACTAAAATATATCTTGAGAAGCGTCGTTTAATCTTCTTCGGCCGAACCCGAACCCGAACTATTGCGTAGGAATTCATCTAATTCGGCTTCTTCGTCGGTCATTGGGGTTGTCAAGTGTTGTGAACTTGTGATTGAACCTAAACACCCACAAACATTTTATACTAGTTGGAGATGATTTTTAGGCCAAAAAAAAAAAAGAAAAACGGCTAGAATGGGTCTCAAACGGTCATATGACCGTTAATACATGCTGGGCGATTTTAACCGGTTAAAACCGGTTTTTTATAGTCGTTACCGGTTAACCGGTTAATAACCGGTTTTTTTGTTTAATCGATTAATTAACCGGTTTTTTTTAAAACCGGTTTTAAACCCGAACCGACCTTCAAAATGTATAAAAAACCGGTTTTAAACCCGAACCGACCTTCAAAATGTATAACCGATTTATAACCGGTCAAACCGGTTGTAACCGAACCGGTTAGAAAAAAAAACCGGTTTTTAAAAAAACCGGTTCCGGTTTTTAAAAAAACCGGTTCCGGTTTTTTTTTCCGGTTTCGATTGCGTAATCAGTTTTTTTTGTACACCTCTATCAAATTGTCCACATTTTTTTTTATGGATAATGCCTTATATCTCATAAATCGAAGAATTGGGTTGTAGTCATATATTTCTAAATTGATGTGATACTTATAACTTTATAAGAGTGACTTTTAAAACTGTAAAATTGTACGTAAGAAAATTCTATTGTAATTTAAGGAGGCTTGATTACATGTTAGGATTTGCATTTGATCTCAAAGGTGAGTTTTGTTTGAGATCGTCTGTTATTATTTCCTCTACAAATAAACTTCGGTAATTCAAGTCTAGTCAATGAGAATTTTAAATTATAGAGTTTTTGCGTGTTAATCTTTAATTTGGGCATTCATTTTTTTTTTAATTTTATCTTTGTTCAGTTTTATCTTTAACTAGGTTAATGCTCGCGTGTATACACGCTTTAACAAATAATAATACTCTAAATTTCTTGAAATTTAAAATATTTTAAATAAACAAATACATGAGAAGAAAAAAAAAACAAATAATTCAAATTTCACTAAAAATTTCTCTCTAGACCACAATGGTTATCTTATTTATAATATTTCCATCTTCTAAACGATAGCTCGCATCTTCATGCCCTAATAATCACATGAAAGATAAAATGCAAAAAATAATAAATAAAATTTGTAAATAAACATAAACCAAATCATAAATTAGTAAAAAAATACTAGAGTAAATTACAAGTTTTGTCCTTTATGTTTGTACCAAATTGCGGGCGGTGTCCTTTGCCTTTAAATTTGACGAGTTTTGTCCTTAACGTTACAAAATCATGCACGTTATGTCATTTATCCCTAACTTAGTTAGACTTTTTCGTTAAATATGGTCATGTGCCTTGCACATAAGGGTATTCTTGTCATTTTACTCTCCAGGGACCATTGAGTAAATAACGCATATCAATGGGCTAAATGTACAAAAAGATTAAACCCCTCTCTATCTGTGTATCAAAGTATCTTATCATTTATCAACTAGCCAGTGCCACAACCAACCACACCCACCTGCCACCAATCTCCACCACCGTCAACACCAATTATGAACATAAGCTGCTTCGATGCATCTTTCACCAAGCCAATTTCTCACTGTGCTGCTTTAATCATGGACAAAAAAGGCAAAAAGAAAAATGGGTCAACAAACCCTTATGCACCAGATGAAATCAAGAAAACCCCATCAGTGTTAAAAAGATTACAAGAACACAAACTCAGAGAAGCTCTCGAAGAAGATTTCGAAGACGGGTCACTAATTAAATCTTTGGATGTTGACTCTGAATCTGCAGTCAACAATCAAGATGAAAGGTTGGGAAGATCTCGATATCTCGCATGACCGGAAACCCAAAAAGAATTCCTCAGACCAACCGCACTCGCTGCAGATTGAATGTTCGAAACCGAAAAATCGATCTCGGATCTCCACCAGTAGTTCTGGAAGTTCCTCACAATGTATCCGAAGTATCAATTTACCGAAAAGATCGATCATTTAAGGTCAGATGATTATTCCCATTTATCCGAATCTGGTCCAAAGGTTTGTCTTGATTATTGTGGATTCGGGTTGTTTTCGTTTCTGCAAATAGTTCGTTATTGGGATATCATGTTTGGATCAAATGGTGGTGGTGATTAGTGATGGTGGGGGCTCGGAGGGAGAAGGTATGTAGAGAGAAGAGAGTGGGGGAGTTTAGAGAGAGAGAAAGGGCACTGGTGGTGGCGGTGGCCGGAGGTTGCAAGTTTTTGAGAGAGAGAGTGGAGAGGCGTGTATAGAGAGAGAATTTTTTTTAATTGAGTTTTTATTTATATCTTATTCTTTAATCTTTTTATACATTTAGTCCCTTGATATAAGTTATTTGCTCAATAGTCTCTGTAAAGTAAAATGACAAGAATACCCTCATGTGCAAAGCACATGACCATATTTAACAAAAGAATATGACTGAGTTAAGGCTAAAGGACATAACATGCAGGATTTTGAAACGTTAAGGACAAAACTCATCAAATTTAAAGGCAAAGGACACCGCCTGCAATTTGGTACAAACATAAAGGACAAAACTTGTAATTTACTCTTATTACTAATATGCTAATTCATTAGTCATTTCAATATACATAGTTTCATCTTCCAAGAATTGTGATGAAGAGACAGTCAGCGACAATAATTGAGAGGAAAAGTGTGAGAGAGAAAGAGGTTTATCGTATTAAATTATGAGATTATTATCATATAATATAAATTAGGAAACTAATAAAATCCGGATCGGATAATCGGATTGTTTATTGGATAATCTGAAGTTAACAACTATATTGCTTAATTAGAGTGTGAAAAAAGGGGGAAAACCAATGAGATTCAACCATGGAGTGTTATATTCCTCTGTTATAGATAGATATAGATATAAATATAGATTTGAAAACAATCCCAAGCCAATCCATATTTCTCACGTGCAAACATAATCCCTACTGACTTAGACCAATATAGATTTGGTACCTTTAAACAGGGTAATAAAACATAATTTTAAAAATCAATATCAATTCAAACATAATTATGGACTCAAAATCAAATCCAAATGAAAACGCATATTTCAAAAGTTGAATACAAACATCCATCCTTCAACCTTAACCTAACCGATCAAAACAAAATTAAACAAATAAGAACCAAAAAAAAAGAGATAATGAAATGATAAACATACCTTTGATTTCTTCGATATTGGGTATTGTTCTGCAAAATTGACATTATATAACAAAAAAACGACATTCAAAATGCAAAAACAAAAACCAATGATCTTAAAAAACACAAAATAAGAAATCGAAGTGCTTACCTTTTTATTATGCGGATAGTTCTCAATCTCATGCATCTTTTTCAAGTATTTGTACTTGAAAACCGAAATTACATCCAATAAGATAAAAGTCACAAAAACATATATACAAAATCAAGATCACATTAGATTCAACCAAGATTTCAAAATTAGTAAACGAAACATATTTCATAAAATCTTAACATTATGGAATCAAAAGAAACCAATGAGTCTGCAAACAAATATCTAAACTTTAAAAGGAAAAAAAACAAAATATTATTTCGAAATCATTCAAACATGCAGATCATCATCAAAAGAAAACTTAAAACAAAACAAACATAAAAACATTGATTCTTCAAATAAGACACTAACCGATGAAAACAATTAACATCAAAATACAAAATCAAAGTAATAACATACAAAATAACAAATGTTGAAACTATAAAACATACCTTTGATTCCAAAGACATTATGTAATATTCTTCCAAATTGACAATAATCAAAACACGCGATGTACAAAATTACAAAGAATAACACATTATCTAAACAACATAATATAAAATCAAAGTTCTTACCGTTGATCAAGAAGGTTGATGATGATGAACTTGAATTGTGATAAAGAGAGTCTGCAACAATAATCGAAAGGAAAAATGTGAGAGAGAAAGAGGTTTATTGTATTAAATTAGGAGATTATTACCTTATAATATAAATCAGGAAAGTAATAAATCCGGATCGGATAATCGGATTGTTTATTGGATAATCCGAAGTTATAAAACATATGAGACATCAGGTCTAGTACATAACATGGCGTACATGATAGAACCAATAGCCGAAGCATATGGAACTCTTTCCATTTTCTTCTTTTTCTCTTCAGTGTTTGCACATTGTTCGCCATTAAGAATGGTTCCATGTGCCGTGAGCAAGAGCTCCCCTTTTGAGTCTTGCATTGAGAAGCGTCGTATGACTTTATCAATATATGTACTTTGACTCAAACCTAATAACCGTTTTAATCTATCTCTATAAATCTTTATTCCTAGAATATAAGCGGCTTCATCATGTGAAAAAAGGGGAGAAACCAATGAGATTCAACAATGAAGTGTCATATTTCCGACGGATCATTATTCGTTGCAAACACCTATTTCTCATGTGCAAACACAATCCCAAGCCAAATCAATTATTAAAGTCCCCTTACTAATTAGTAAGCACTATAATATAAAAATGATGACAGCTATATATTATATTATTGAAAATAACATATCACACGTCAACTAAGCCACACATTAGCGTAACCGATGTCACATCATCAACTTAGTTGTTTTAGAATGTTAGATAGATCAAATCATAAATTATAAGAACGAGCGTAGTGGGGCGTTTTTTGCCCCAAACCCCGCCCGAAAACGCTGGCATCTCCGCCCCCGTGGGCGTGTTTGGCCAATTTTTTTGTCTGGCGTGTTTTAAATAACGCTATAGGGGCAAGGTTTTGACCAATCAGATTCATTTCCATTTTTGTTAAACCAATCCAATTTTTTTGATGTTTTTTTATTTAATTTTATTACAAACATAATGCCCCACAATGTCCACATCCCCACTACACCCATTTTAGAAAACGCCCAATAATGCCACATTGCTGACTGGGCTTCCACATGGCGCAAAACGCCCAAGGGTGAATCATGCCCACTACGCATGGTCTAAGTTTGATACATAGAAAGATAAGTTTGAGGCTATGCGGTATGGTGATGGTCTTCCCTTGGAGGATGATCCATCACGTAGGATGAGTGTGAGGACGGGGCAAAGAGGATGGAGGTATGGAAATGGGGGGATGAACCTAAAATGTATATGTATATATTGTATGTATAGGTGTGTGAGAGAGTGAGAGGCCAAGTTTTTGTCTTCTTGTGGAGCATCCCCAGCGTCCCATACTCGACGCCAAGGACGAAGCCGGGAGGGGGCGGGACAGTGTTGGAGAGGCGCCGGACCGAAGACGGAGGGGGATGACCCCATACCGTCTAGCCTGATAACAAATAAAAAGATAAAAATAGATGTTTTGTCGTGTGTTTTATTATCTACATGTTGCTAACATCCTAATTTTTATGTTATATTTCCCTATAACTAAATCATTTTCTAAATCAATTGCTAATTGTGATAGTCTATTGAATTCAAAAACTATTTTTTTATACTTTTAGCTAAATTTCATTAGCTAATCACTAATTACAATTCTAAATTTCAAACAATCTCCTAAGTCTTATTACAAAAGGTTCAAGTTTTTGTGTATTTTTAGAATGTATTAACTTGAATTGCCTAAATACCATGTTTTTTTTTTTGGACGACTAGATCACCGGTTAGGCCTTTGGCCTTTAATCACCTAGGTCACGAGTAGGAATCTCGTGGCTGACATATTATTGCCAGTTTGAACCGGTGCCATAGTTTGCCTCCTGCAAGATTCGACCCTAAGACCTCCCAGGCAGGAATCCCTCATAAGATTTCCCGTAGTGGGCGTGTTTCATCAAAAAAAATTGCCTAATATCGCCCAAAAACGCCCCCTCACCGCCCCCTTAGGCGTTATCGGGCGTGATTTTTGAAGATTTTGTATGTGGCGCTTTTTGAATCACGCTGCATGGGGGTTTGACTGACCAATGAAGAACTTGCAACGGCTAGTTGGGTTTTTTTGTTTTTTTTAAACCTCTTACCTATATATATATACACAAACTCCTTCAATTTTACACAACAAAACTCTCTCACAAACACTACCATTTTATAAAAATTATGGATTCCCCTAGTTCGTCATCCATGGTGAATTTTTGCGGACGACGATGAATCCACCGATGAGGAGGTCGAGCAAGAGGCGGTTACGAGTGCTTGTCAACTAGCGATGAGATATGTGAAGCATTGTCGCCGCCCCGAACCAGAAATTAAAAAAAGAGGTTATATTGAACGAGACCGACGCGCGGCACGCGATCGGTTGATGAAAGATTATTTTGATGAGGCGCCGACATTTTCGAACCCAGAAATTTTTAGGCGTCGTTTCCGAATGAGTAAGCGTTTGTTTCTACGCATAGTCGACGACTTGGAAAGCAACTACGGTTATTTTAAACAAAAAGCAGATGCGAAAGGGACACTTTGATTTACCGGTATCCAAAAGTGTACGTCGGCGCTATGAGTCCTTGCTTACGGAAACACAACCGACATCAACGACGAGTATTTAAAAATAGCCGAGAAAACAACGCGAGACACCTTGGAGCATTTTTGTCGCGGTACATTTCCTATACTTTACTATAATGTTTACAAGTTTTTTTTTTAAGCTTATATTTGTGTATGTTTTT
Source organism: Helianthus tuberosus (assembly GCA_030545235.1). NCBI lineage: Eukaryota > Viridiplantae > Streptophyta > Magnoliopsida > Asterales > Asteraceae > Helianthus > Helianthus tuberosus. The sequence goes on from CM060444.1 coordinate 30,177,376, forward strand.
TTTCTAAAGGTATTATTGATTTGTATGGTGCGCGTTATCTTAGAACGCCCACATGGGACGACCTTCAAAAGATCTACGAGGTACATTCGACGGAGCATGGTTTGCCTGGTATGATCGGGAGCTTGGATTACATGCATTGGCGTTGGGATAACTGCCCGATCGCATGGCGAGGCCAACACACGCGGGGTGACCAAAAAGGACCTACTGTTATTCTTCAGGCGGTTGCCTCACAGGACCTTTGGGTTTGGTCGGCTTACTTTGGCGTGGTCGGGTCATGCAATGGTATATATGTTTTTGAATAATCTCCGTTGTTAGAGGATTGGATTTCTGGCAGAACTCCAAAAGCATCGTTTTACGCAAATGGAAACTACTACCCTCATGGATATTATTTGTGCGACGGAATTTATCCTAGATATTCGATTGTCGTGAAGACGTTTAGTGATCCTATCGATGAAAAAAGAGCATACTTTAAAAAGGTTCAAGAGTCTTCACGAAAAGACATTGAGAGATGCTTTGCGGTTCTTAAACAACGATGGCAGTATTTGAGAAATCTTTGCCGTGCATGGACCAAGCAAAAAATGAGAGATGCTATGTACGATTGTATAATCATGCACAACATGATTTTGGAAGACGAAGGAAAGGCGATATGCCAGAATTATGTGCCAGAAGCCGTTCAAGAGGAGCATCCACAGACGTCAATGGAAGAAAGAGTGAATAATGCGCGAGAGTTGCGTTACGAACCGTGCCATTCCGAGTTAACAGTTGATTTGGTACAACACGCATGGTCGGTTCGGTATGTCCCACCTGAGGGTGAAGAAGAAACGGAGGACGAGGAAGACGAAGTTGGTGAGGGTGAAGAAAGCGAAGACGAAACCTAATGTATTTTTTTTTAATTTAGTCGGATTTTATTATTTTTATTTCTAGTATTGTATTTTTTTAATTTAATGAAGTATTTTAAGTTTTCAATTTAAAAAATAATAATTGTTTAATCATTGGAAGAGGTGTTATTGGGCATTATTCCCACTACGCCACTTTTGCAATAACGCCCAATAATGCCCCCATGCTGACTGGACTGCCACATGGCAGAAAACGCCCCAGGGTGAGGGCATTATTTGGCTAACGACTACACATGGTCTAAGTGGGTAAACCTTCCCACCTCCCCCAAACCAATTAGTCTGCGAATCACTGGCTAAATATGTAACAACTCGCACGTTCGTGCGTTGTTACTACTCGCTATACTCGTTACGCCTAGCACCAGAGATTCGGATCATAATGTAACTATATCGCATATATCGATAAATCGCAGTATTTTCGCTTATTATCGCATACTTTATCGCTATCACATTGCACTTGCTGAAAACCACGATGATGTCGAGTGAGGACCAATGCTACCCTCCTTGATAGCCGTGATGTGACGCAAGGTAGCACAACTGTCACACCCCGACTTTCCACGTATCACCGGTGGGCCCGGTAGGGGAGTATCGTGACGTGGTTGGCAACGTTACAGTCAAACAACACAATATTTAAATGCACAGCGGAAGCAAAAGAAAGATATAAATATATTTCAACCGAATAATGTGTAATATCAAGTATCACAACAGTCGAAAGTTTATCCACAAGTGGATCAAAGTAAAATGGAAACAGTAGTTCAACAGACTTTAGGCATCTTAAGCTTGCGAGACTTCTATTGATGCTAAGGAGAAATCCAGCCTATTTCGAGTAGTACCTGCACTTAATCTTTTTGGGAAAATACGTCAGTTTACACTGGTAAATACAATCAACTGACTCATTTTAAAAATGATTAAAAATTGATTTGGATGCACGTGGCATAAATATCTTTTATAACTTGGGATAATTATTTAAATATATAAACTTGTAAAAGAATTACATGTTCCTTATGCGTTCAGTAGCCCGGTTCGTGTCGGGTTAAAGATCAATAGACACACCACAATATTTATTTATGCACTGACGAGTGTACGCCTACACTCCGCGCTTAGGTCGTGGCCATTTCGTAAAATTATGCCAAGGATATCCGGGACATGGTCATTAACCCCCCAAAGGCTTTAAGCAAACAAAACATATTTAAACGGGTCATCTCGATAATACTTAATCACCAATCGATTAAGGTCGAATGTCCGACCAAGCGGTATTTTATATACCGTACCCCAAGCCCGTATAAGGGAAAATAAGTTAAAAGTATTTACCTTTGCAAGTATAATTCACAAATAGAAAATGCAAGTAGCTTTTACTGGGTCTCCTATTCTGGAAAAAAGGTTTATAATAACCTATTAGAATCCTATCGGCCTTTAGTTAAGCTTAAGCTTAGACCGGTTAGTTTTAAAGATAGATACGGTTCAAACGCACGATTAAGCGAAGACCGGAATAAAATGTGATTTAGACCCGACAAGTTTGAATACTTGCTTAATATGGGTATATTGTACACATTCTGGATTTTGAGATAAAAACGATAAGGTTTGACCCGTTTCGGCTAATTTATGCAAACTAGTTACATAAACCGAACCGAACGCGCAAGAAGCGTAACGGGTAACCGTAAGAGCCAAATACAGGTTTCCTAAGTTAATATGCCTCAAATATGTTGTGACATCAGTAAGATATCTTTTATTATGCCCGAAACGAATTTAAACACAAACTATGCCCCGTAGGGGCATTTTGGTCATTTTCAAGGTTATAAAAGAGTTTAAGTATTTTCCTGAGTTACAGGTCTGATATCATTAGTAAAAATACTTAATTTACTAATTTATAACAGTAGGTTATTGCATATATGTGAAATTTATCAATTATAACCAAACTATGCACCGTAGATGCATTTTGGTAATTTCACATAAGCCGAAAAGCTCAAAACTGAAGTCTGAGTTAAACAACTTTTGCTTACTGTTAAAATATTATAATTTACCTAAAATATCAGTAGGTATCAACCTTTGTATGTTTAAAATAGTTTTAGTACATACTATGTGTTAAAAACGCTTAAAAATGCGATTAGAAGCCGTTTCCGGGTTCTATATAGAAAGCTGATATTTTTATTATCCCAGAAGGTTTAAAATAATTTATTTATCATAAGAAAATAGTAGCAAAAGGTTTGGGGTCAAAAAGATATGTAAAACTCATTTTATAGCCCAAAAGGGCAAAACCGGCAATTACCGAATTAAGCTTATGACTCTAAGTTATGCTCAGCCTAAAATTAATTAAAAATCTTCAAAAATCCCAAAATAATATATTACATCAGTGGGTAGCAAGTTTGATATCAAAAAGTGGGTTTAAATAGGCTATATGCTAATTATGTCGTTTAATCGCTAAAAAGCTTTCTAATTACGCTAATGAGCATAACTCTCAATCTACACCTCAAACTGATGTCAAATTTTGGGTGTAAGTTTATAATTTAGTAACTAAGGTTTCTACTCTTTTACATTTTTAAAAATCACGTTTTATGGTGAAAAGGGCATAATGGTCAACATCTAGGCAATTAACGGAATCATGCATATTAATTGGATAACTAATGAACCAAGGTGTATAATCACAGAGGGTTATACTAGCATGTAACCTGGTCCAATTAAAGCTCTAAGGCATTTCTAAAACATGCTTAAACGGGTCAGAACTGGAAGTCAAAGCAAAAGTCAAATTATGCGACTTTCGGTTCCGAACCGGGTCTCTACTGAAAATTGCCGGGTTGAACATGTTTATACATGTTCTTACATTAATTACCAAGTTATATTAATGATCAAACAGGTTGTATGGGTTCTACATTGCTAATTATGCATAAATTGGAAAATTAGCATTCTGTTGACTTTTTAATAACAAGTTTGACCCGACATTTGACCTAGTTAGAGTGGGAATCAGAGGGTGCCCTTTTAAGGGTTTACTGCCCACATAATTATCAACTTGTAACTACTTTCAATTCGACTAATCACTGGACCATCAATGATTAATCGCTAAGTCAACCGCTAATTACGACGGTTTGACTTTTAAGCTAAAACTAAGTAAAAACTCAACTAAGAAAGGTTAAGCATACTTACTGAAGTCCTATGCACGATTAGTGATCACTTGAGTCTGCTCTGGAGCTCCAGAAATGCAGAAATGAGGCGTGATCAAATGGTTGCAACTTTGTGGCCTTTTATAGTGTTCTTGATCCTCAAAGATGGTGACAACTAAGTCTATGGGGTGATTCAGATCAACAACAAGTGTTCCTAGGGTCTAAAAGTAATGTAGGGGTCGTCCAAAGATGGGGAAAATCGACTATAAGTCGGTTTAAAGCTCAAAACAGACAACAACCCGATTTATTGTAGCGGGCAACCCTTACGGACCGTAAGGGGTGGGCTTACGGACCGTAAGGGGTGGGCTTACGGTCCGTAAGCCCTTGGCAGAAAGCATAAATCGTTGGCTTTTCAAGCATTCGAAGGGGCAACAAGTGTAATTCGAATTTGGGACATGATTTAACAGTATGGGGCCTTTTATTATGGGTCTTGAACAGTTATGTACCCTATCATTTTGCCATGTTTCCTTGAATTCTCTTTAAAGTGCCGTTAATGAAGGTTTACCGTGTTTTTCTTCGTAGGAGTCCACCATTGCAATTATGAATCAGTTATTGCTAGAAATCACCGGATTTGAATATGTACCAGATGTCTATTAGTCTTGGGATTCATAATGAGGTCGTTCAGAGGTGTAAAATTAACATGACAACACTTTTAAATCCTGTCGTACATCTTTAATTATATCCGGGTTTATATCACTTTTGTCTTACATGACACGTGTCGTTATTTCATTGGACACGAATTTTCGAGGTGTTACAACAACACTCAAAAACGCACTCGCAGGCACACGTAACTCGATTATCGCAAGATTGGAATATGGATTTGTATATACGACCCGATGTGACTAATTATAATAAATATATGAAAATGTGGATGAAAATGAGTACCCAAACTATCGCAACGCTTAACGATCGAAACGAAACGCCAAAACTCAACTTGGCGGAGGCATTTGATCGAATGACAATTCGATCGAATGGCCATCCAATCGGATTGCCATCCGATCGGACAGCCATCCGATCCGATTCACTGCACTACCTCCTCTTCTCTCTTGCCAATAAATACCCCCACTCTCACATCATTTTCCCTGATGTGGAGCTCTCACTCGACCAGCACGCTTTGGGGCTATTTTCTCTCGATTTCTCGTGATTCTTGTAAGTTTTCAACCTAAATCTTGTACTTCTATGATCTACACACACTTCTTCATCTTTTTCACCTTTGAATCTTAACTTTTAACCGTGAAATCAGTGGATTTGGGGTGTTCTAGGATGATGTCATCATGGAGTTCTTATGAACTTCAAGCTTTGGCCTCATTCCACCAAGAACAACTCAGATCTGAAGGATTTCCACAAGATTAAACAATGTTTTCACATAAATCTACACCTATTCATAGTTAAAAGGATTGAGAGATGGTTTTCCAACTTTCTTTCAACTCTTTTACACTCAATGCACTCAAAACGATAGAACCGGAGCTTGTACCGACCTTCTACTCATTCTTAGTGTCGTGTTGGTTCAAGATCAGGTTAACCAAGAACGACCGTCACGAACCAGTAAACTGGTCAGATTTGAGTGATTTCTGTCCGATCGGGTCCCTTGGTTCGAGATGGGGTTTCTGTTGTTTAGCACGTCACAACACCGTCTCGATCAAAACTGCCAAAACCTTCAAAATAATCAAGTGCCAAGACGAGCAGATCGTTGGACGGATTGCCGTTCGATCGGACAGCCATCCGATCGGACAGCCATCTGATCCGATCGGACAGTCATCCGATCGGACAGCCATCCGATCGGATTGCGTCCTGGGTCCCATACTTAACTTTTATTTCAACAATTTGGAGTTTGAACATTGAACGGACTATTGTCCGATCGGATTGCCATTCGATCGGATTACCACCCGACCATGTGGTGTTTAGACTTCAACACTTAAACAATATTCAACATATTGTCACCCGATCGGATTACACTCCGATCGAGTGACAAACTGCTGTGAACTTGTTCTCATTAAAGTGTCCACCAATCGGATTGTCGCCCGATCGAACGGTCGTTCGATCGACCGGCCTGAAAGGTAGAGACACTTCTCTGTTTTCAAAATGCTACAACAAAAACTTCAAAAGTCAAGCCATCATACACAAACACATCTACTCCAAACGAGGTAGCAATCCAGTCGAGTGGTCACCCGATCGGATGACCATCCGAACGGATTGTCACCCGATCGACCGGCCACCCGATCGGATTGTCATCCGATCGGAGTACTGTCCGATCCATTGACACCTTGCTCCGATTCACGCACTATCCAACGCTTACGCTATCAATCTAAACTCAGGCTAATCTCAGACGCGCTCCTTTCAATCCAACCAAGTTGTGCTTGCTTGCCGAACACCGACTGTGAGTATACTCGAACCCTTTTTATCACAATTGTGGGTGTAACATACGTTTCTATCAAATCAAACTTATCAAACGAACTATTCAATCAAACTGTTTATCACATGCGAATAACTGTTATGCATACTTATACGTGATGCTAGTTACATATGTGTTAGGACTCATACTCGCAAGGTCCCGCCTTAACTAGTATAGTACTATAGCACCTGACGGGGTCTAGTTAGGATGAATAGCAATCGCAGCTCGAGTGACTTAGCTGGTAGTATCTGTCTTGTATGCATGTATGTTAAGGTATCTCGTTTATGTACTTGGTAATTCGCAGCACTTTTAACTATTTACGCTACACTATCTAAACTTGTATATTCGCTAATACTTTTGTATTGACGTTGTTTTAACGTATGTTGCAGGTTTAGTCGCAGTCTACATCAAAACAAGCTAGGAAGTCTAGAAACACACCAAAAAATCTAGGTTGTCGGATTTGTATTGTTTAAGAGAACAAGAAATTCGTGACAGCTTATGTGATTGTAATTGTTTATTAGTATGGGATAATGAACGCATTAAATACTGTCGCAATGTAGTTGTTGTGGATTCTCTTGAGCAATCTGATTCGCCTAGTGCCGATCCCCGATAATTCCGCCATCGGTTGGGGTGTGACAAAATACCATGTTATTAACATCCTATTAGATAAAGAAAAATAATTTATATGATTTACGTTATGTATAAGATGAATGAAATGATGGTTTCATTTATAAAGAAAAAAACGAAATGTAAATAACAAATAAGTTACAATAAGGTAAAATATAGTGAAGGTAGGTTACAACACTATATATTTAATAAAAAGGTCATTCGCTCTTTCTCTTAACTAGTTACTTTTGAAACTTCTTTAATGAATTTTAAACAAAGTGGGATATCGGTGTCTAACTGTCTATGTTCAAATATCATGGATAGTGATGCTCAGATTAATATAATTGTGTAAGGTCTAAAGTGAAGAATTATTTATTAATTACCTTAAATATATGCTTACACTTTACACTTAAACTTCAAACATTAAAAATTTAAAATAATATTAATTTGAGATAATAAGGCCTTTCCCTTTCTCTAGTGTAGCTAAGCCACTAGTGAGGATATAATGACCATCACCCATACTAATATGTCATCAAGTTCATTATTTTTTCTTGTGCTTTATCATGAGTAATTATGAAGTAAACATCAAGAGATTGTAATAATACGAGTTGAGCAAGCTCGACATATAAAAAGCTAAAGGTTAATCCCGTATCCAACTCGAGATTAGGGATGAGCAAATCCCGATCCCGTCTCGATACCGTCCTGATCCCGAAAATCCCGATCCCGAATTTCGCCAAAACTGGGTACCGATACAGAAATATGTCGGTACGGTACGGTATCGGTATGGTAGCGGTATTTGAAGGTAAAATTCGGTATTTTACCAGTACCGTACCGAACCGGTACCGATCCCGAAAATACCGATACCGAAAATGCCAAAAAGTGGATACCGTTTCCGGTACCGAAAAAATTCGGTACGGTATTTTCGGGATCGGGATTTGATACCAAATGCTCATCCCTACTCGAGATCATCATCATCGTCATCATACTCAGTAAATCCCACCAATAGCAAAGCAAAGGTAGGGTCTGAGGAGGGTAAGATGTAGATAGTCTTACCTCTACCCCGTAGGAATAGAGAGGCTGCTTCCAGTGAGACCCCGTATCCAACTCGAGATAGTTCATGCTTAATGAGTTAGCTTTTGTTATTTAAACAAAAAAAATGATGATTTTGATAAAGTAAAACAGTAAAATCTTCTTTAAATTATTGAAATTCAATGTTCTATGTTTTAGAAGTTAATATGTACATCGTTTCAATACATAATCACTCATATTTGTGAAAGCTAGAAAAACCAATCTAACTCATCTTTTCTTTGGCTTTTGGGTCTTGAGTTAATATGTTTTCAATAACATATATGTGCCTATTTCAGCTGACGACTAGCGACCGATATTTTGCGATTTATGACGCATTGTTAAAGACATTTGTGATCCGAATATTGTGCATTGTCGACGAGAGAACCCCAAGGGACTGACAGAAACTTGGGCAGCATTTTAGCGAGTTTATGCCGTTTTGGCATTTTAGGGTCGATGAAGAAGGAGCCGCTATATAATACTATTATCGTTCTTATTGACTCTTATCTTACTACACCTCTGCTTAATTACTTAAATAGCATCATCTATCTTATAGTAATTCTCGTAAAAAGATAGAGCTCTGTGTTGAACTCAGTGTGTGTATGTAGTAACTAGTAAATATACCTAAAGCATGACTAACCATAATATTAAAAGCACATGTCAAAATCAAAGAAAAACAGTGGAGAAATTGTTTAACCATCATCATCATCATCATACTCGGTAAATCCCACCAATAGCAAAGCTAAGGTAGGGTCTGAGGAGGGTAGATGTAGACAGCCTTACCTCTACCCCGTAGCAATACAGGGGTTGCTTCCAGTGAGACCCCCGGCTTGGTTGTAGTTTTGTATCAAGACTTGGACCTAAGACACATAACACTCAAACAATCGGGACAGAGACTGATTGGTGCATATACCCCCGTGTCTTTCAGCTATCAACGTCACCACATGATGCATGATTAACCATCCGCCACTTTTAACGTTATTTTCACGACATTAGTAAAATAACGTTAAAGTTAGTAGCATTTCACTTTTGCCCTCCGAGCGCCCACACATATATACATTATATGTGCACACTGCAAGCGGGGCATAAGAGAAATTGTTTAACCAGTGTATTAGAATTTAAATGAATAATATGTATTTGTGCTGGACATATGTTTAGACATGTAGAATTGTTATTATTATTTTGTATAAATAAAAAAAGGTTTTATTAATAGCCAGCCAAAATGATACCACATGAAAGAAACACTCAACCTACATAATCCCCCAATTTTAGCTACAATGGAACCCCACCCCCATACAATGGACCCCAAACCAAACCAAACCACCACTCTTCACCAGGACCAGGGGCGGTTCCAGCGGTCAGGCCCCTCCTAAGTTCATGCCCCCTTAATATTTTTCAAAGCAATTAAGTATAGGTCCATTGAGGCTGATCATCAAGTGTGACAGATAGGGCACACAAAAGGGAAAAAAATTAACTTGCATGACAATGGCGCTGGAAGGGGGCCGCAAAGGGCATAACTGTCTACCTGAAACCACAATATCGCTGTCTACCCCTTCCACTGCACAACCAGGCGCAAGTTCAGGCCAAATTTTGTCTGAAACCCCTAAATATGCACTGGAATCAACCTAAAACAGTCTAAAAAAACCTAAAGCATGTCTAAAAATGGTTCTTTTACTATACGCCTCTCGCTTTTTAAGCGCCTGACGTCTAGGCTCCAGGTTAGGCCTACGCGCCTTGACAACATAGCACACAGCCATGCCACATACGTATATCTCATTATGCATGACGTACAACAGTCTGATCGAAAAGTCAAAACTTGAACTGGGACTACCAGAAACCATTGATGAACATATACACTAGCCAAAAACCTAAGAATAATATAAAAAGAACTAAACTCCTTATGGTCCACCATATCCAAGATTCAAGATATAGGTTTTAAGGATCTCGGTGTCTCAAGCTAATCATAAAGTGCTTTCCTTTATGCAGTTTAAAAGACGGGAAATACGCACAAACATCTACATTTGCATATGATGTTTTCATCATGCCAAGCACAATCCAAAACTATCAGCAACAAATTCAGAAAGTAAACAATATGTTAATATCAGTTTCTTGTAAATAAAGACCTTACCTCAAAAATCAACTCATTCAGACTCTGAACAGGTCTCATGATCCATAAAACAATACAACTCCAGTCACTAGCATAGGGGGTTCATAACTCAAGATGGTGATCAATGATCTTACACATAATGCCAGCATCGATAATACAACCACCACCACCATACCCAGTAAAATCTCACCCATAACAAACCAATTGGTACGGTCCGGGAAAGATGATCCGTAAGAAAACCCTACCTCTATCCAAATATTACTTCCAGTGAGACCCCAGCTCCAAAATCATATCCGCCCCACATAAAAACATATTAAACACATACCGCTAAAATATAGTACCAATCAAACCATGCAACACATATTAACTTGCATCCAAAAAAACAAAAAACAACCACCACCATACCCAGTAAAATCTCACCCATAACAAACCAATTGGTACGGTGCTGGGAAGATAAGCCATAAGCAAACCATACCTCTGTCCCAGAGTACAGAAATATTACTTCCGGTGAGACCCCAGCTCCAAAATCATATCCGCACATAAAAACATATTAAACACATACTAAATTGCATATTAAATTGCATCCAAGAAAACAAAAAAAACCACCACCATACCCAGTAAAATCTCACCCATAGCAAAGCTACTGGTATAGTGCAGAGAAGATAAGCCATAAGCAAACCATACCTCTGTCCCACAGTTCAGAAATATTACTTCCGGAGACCCCAGCTCCAAAATCATAGCACATAAAAGCATATCAGACACATACCACTAAAATATAGTATTAGTTCGCTACCAATCAAACCATGAAAAACATATTAACTTGCATTAAAAAAAAAAAAAAAAACATTTCATCAGAAAAACCTAAAAACATGCATAACCCATGTCACCTAAACCATAATCAAGCTTCCAAAATGCAAAAACCCACAAATCATCAAAATCCCAAAAACATAAGCAACTTATTTCTTCTTGCCTTTACCAGCAGCATTCTTCCTCTTGGGCGGAATTACAATTTCACCCTTGAGAGTGGGAATCTGCATAAACTGATCCAACCCACCAACCCCACCAAACTTCTTACGAAACTTCTCAACCTGATCAGCATCAATGAGGTTTGCAGACCGGCTTCCTAAATAAAACGGGTGGTTGCCGGACCAGACATCAACAACATACTCTTTCTTGGTTCCGCCGGTGGTGAGAACATGTTCGCCGCTGCAGTAAACCTTGGCGTCCTCGAAGAATTCTGGGTGAATGTCTTTCTTCCTGCAGGTCCATTTTGGGGGTGTGAATGTGGGTTCCTGGTAAGAAGAGCAAAGTAAAAGGGTTAGTTTGGAAAGATTGGAATTTAAAGGGGGTGGGAGTGTAATTATGGAAAGATGAGACCTTTTTGATTGATGGTTGTGCAGGAGGGTTTCTGTAGAGGAAGGTGTTGGTTAGAGATAGCGACATTTTTGTATGATGAAGAAAGAAGATGATGGGATTTGGGTTTAGAAAGATGAAGTGTGGGTAACGGATGTAGCAATGATGGGTTTTGTTTACCCTTCAATTATATCTACTTGGGCCAAGTATTTGCTAGAAAAGTAGAGGAGGCTAACGGGTTGTTTCGCAAATTCTGAATGAATAAGTGCTAAACTAGTTAGAGGTGTGAACCATTAAGTGGTGAACCAGTAAGAGTTTTGAACTATTAAGAGTCAGTATAATGCTTAATTGTTCAGAGGCAAATGTCTGACCAATTCAGATAAGAGGTCTTAACCATTCAGACTCAGTATAATCCATAACCAATATTCTACCTTGTGTTGTTTTAATATATATGCTTTCTTCGTCGTAAAAAAAAGTAGGTAAGTTGACCGATCAATCTATCAAAAATACCGTCAAAGGTCGTGACGAGGGACTCATGGAGCTCCACCCGAACGAGGGATGATCTTATAAGGCTTGTATTTATTATCACGTTGAAAGCATATCGCGGAAGACCCCCTCTTGATGTAAGACTAACTGTGCTTTACTCTTAGTAGCTCAGGTCTAAACGATGAAGAATCTTAGAATCATATAAAGACCATTGCAATCCATCTTAACCCATTAGCATTGTGTCATTTAACTTTTCTATCATATTGTAGGTTTATAGTAGTTGTATATAGTAAATCATCGATAAAATTCAACTTTTAACATTAATTAAAAAAAATATTACCATATTCATACATTGTATTGTAGTATTCAACAGTGTTTGCATTCTAGTTGGTGAACACATATTTTTGTGTTGATTATGAAAATATCACCACAAGAACTTTTTCAACAGACAGATATTTAGTTAGGAGATGTAACCACATAGAGTACTTAAAACAAAAGTATCTTCGTCTTCCGGTGATGGTGCGAGTATATGATTAAGTGAATAAACAAGCCATGAAAACATCAGCCATGTAAACCGAAAGGATATGCATTTATCATATACTCGCAGCTTCAACAAACAATCATCGTTCAAAACGAAAACTAAAATGTATGTACACTTGCACTCTTACAGTCATACAAGCTACAAACAATATCTAACAAATTTGGTAAATGACTAAAAAAATACCATAACTTCAAGACGATTTCTATACGGTGAAATAATTCAAGATTGGTTAGGTAACAAACATTAGGCTATCTTTCTTCTGAATTAAACCGGTTCCAAGCTGCCTGTTGACGATGATTAAAAATACAATTAAAATCAAATTTAAAAGATTTACAAGTATCACTATTAGTACCAAGAGAAGGCAGGATTGGCGTTGGAATACCTTTAAAAGATCAAAAACCTTTTCACATATATACTTCTGCTGAATGCTTGCACCCCTTTGTTGCAGCTTATCAGGATGCACACATAGAGTCGCCTTTCTGTAAGCCTTTTTAACCGCAGTGGTGGTTATGATCTCCGTCAGTGACACAGGTTGCCAACCACTGTCCGCTCCAAGAATCTGCAACAAAAGGAAACAATCGATGAGCTAGAGTTTCTGTTAACGGGTGCCCCTAAAAGAAGGTTGTACATACATATTGCAGGGTTGAAAGCAATGCACGCAAGTTCCCTTCTTTCCCGGTTGACCACCTTTTGATATCAGCATCAAGATGTTCTGCTAACCGCTGCAATTAAAACGAAATACCAATACGTAAGGAACAAAAAGACTGCACCAGATAAGCGGTAAAACGGATATTTTGATTACATTTCTCTCAGCTTGTTCTCTAAGCGCAAGCAGATCGCGCTTCTCTTTCTCCGCAAGAGCCTTGGCCTGGAAGTAAAACTTTAACATATTAACGACTAATATAAGACTACAAGTAGTGAATTTACTACAAGTAGCAAGAAGCATACCGCACGTTCCATAATCCTGTTATGTTTTTCTAACTTTGCTTTACTTCTCAAAGCCGACTCGGTATTTGTTGGACTTGTAGAATAAGTTTGCTTAGTCTCGTTAACTTGTGTTCTTGGCTGAGACGTTTTCATAACTTTTTCTAAAGCGCGTTGTCTAGCCTCTGCAGTAGCTCGCTCTACTAAAGCGCGTTCGGCTTTAAGTTTGGATTGCACGGAAGTTTTATCAATAGACGCTTTAGTGACCTTTTCTTGAGTGTCAGCAATTACTCTTTGTCTAACTTCCGCAAACGCACGTTCCCGAGCCTCACGGATCGCTCTTTCCACAGCTAACTTTATTCTCTCCCGCTCCCTTTCTTCTTTGTCGTGTGCCGCTTTGCTTGGCTCGGAATGTCTACATGCATCCTTAGGTTCTTGTGGTGTTCCTGTATCCGTTTCTATTCTAATTTCAGGTGTTTGTTCATGAGGTTGTTGGACGTTGTTGTTTTCTTCTTCTTTCTCAAAAGTCTCTTCTCTTTCTTTGTATTCTTTAACCTCTATCTCCATACCATGTATCGTGCCCGAAGAGGATGTAAATCGTACATCGTCTTGTCCAAAATCCACATCAGCAACGCCGCAGTTTTCCAGATTATCGGACTTTGCTTCACATTCATCCTTGTTGTCTTCTGTTTCATCTGAAGAAATGTTTTCAAATTTTTCTTTTTCTACTGTTTTTTCGTATTCCACCTGGAACTGGTGACTTGAGCTGACATCATCATTATCATGACCTGATTCCACATTGTCGTAATTTTGGTCAACTTTGCGGGCCTCTTCTGTATCATCTACAATATTGCTTGCATCAATCGCATTATCATTCTCTTCTGCATCATCATAATCACTTGATGAATTCTCGTAAGTTTCTTCTGCCTCGTGATTTTCATAATCCGCTTTTTGAGACGGATCATTCGTTTCTCCGCTATAAGCATACGTTTGTGCTTTTTTAATCGTTTCCGCCTCATAAACATCATAAAACTTCTCTTCTTCGCTATGGCTTTCCGCTTCATCTTGCGTTTCCGCACTTGCTACTTTTTCTTCATGTTCTTGTTCAAGATTCTCGTGCGTATTATTTTCTAATAATCCAAACGATTCTTCACTGAATTTCTTCTCATAAGCGTTTCGATCAGACGTTTGGGATATTTCCTTCTTGGCTTCCACCTTTTGACACACGGTTAAGTTGTTGGATAACGATTCTCCTTGTTTCGTTTCACAACTTTCAAACGATTCTTCACTGAATTTCTTCTCATAACCGTTTCGATCAGACGTTTGGGATATTTCCTTCTTGGCTTCCACCTTTTCACACACGGTTAAGTTGTTGGATAACGAATCTCCTTGTTTCGTTTCACAACTTTCAAACGATTCTTCACTGAATTTCTTCTCATAACCGTTTCGATCAGACGTTTGGGATATTTCCTTCTTGGCTTCCACCTTTTGACACACGGTTAAGTTGTTGGATAACGAATCTCCTTGTTTCGTTTCACAACTTTCAAACGCTTCTTCACTGAATTTCTTCTCGTAACCGTTTCGATCAAACGTTTGGGATATTTCCGTCTTGGTTTCCACCTTTTGACACACGGTTAAGTTGTCGGATACGGTATCTCCGTGTTTCTTTTCACAACTTTCAAGTACAAGAAAACCATCGGGTCTCTCGTCATCCTTCTGCGGATACGCATTATTCTCAACCGATTCAGTTTCTGTTTCACCAACTTGTTTCAAACTGCAAACCGTCTTATTGTTGTTAAACACAAAAGGAGATCTTTCCGATATTTTCTCATGTAGTTCATTTATACCCTTTTTCGCACCGAAAAGCTTCTCACCGTCATCAAAGTCTGAAAATACGACTGTGCTTCCATTTTTATGATCCTTTTCTTTATGTTCTACATCTGCATTTACGTTTGCAACTCTTACTTTAGCTTTCAAGCTTTCTTTGAAACTTTTGCTTGAAAACCCTCTAAGTCCGTCTTTCTTTTTTCCAACTGATTCTTTAGCGATTCGTATACTTTCTTGAGCCTTTTCAATAGCTTTTCTCAAAGCAGCCGCTGCAGGATTGATATGAAGTTCTTCGTCAAAGCAAGTACGAGGAAATTCTTCATTTGTAGCCGTTGATCTCTTTCGATAATCTTTATGATCGTCCAAGTTAGTCGCACGTGATGATGATGATACTTTAGAAGGATACGATTCGGTTTCTTTCTTTGGTTGAGAAGCAGCAGGTGTTGACGACGGAACGTCAACCGTTGCATGTGGATTTTGCTTCTTTGTTTCCTTCTTTGATTCAGGAGGTGATGATACTTTAGAAGGATACGATTCGGTTTCCTTCTTTGGTTGAGAAGCAGCAGGTGTTGATAAAGGAATGTTATTTGTTGCAGGCGATTTTTGCTTCTCGGTTTCCGTCTTTGGTTGAGAAGCTGCAGGTGGTGATGACGGGACGTTATTTGTTGCAGACGGTTTCTGCTTCTTTGTTTCCTTCTTTGATTCAGGTGATGATGATATTTTAGCGGGATGTGATTCGAAATCGGCCTCGAAACTCTTGATATTTCTAGCATCGGATAAAGATTCCTCTTGATGTATACTAAATTCAACACGACTTTGTGAAGTTTGTTTCTCAGAAAGATCCCGCTTGCTGGAGTTCGCATTAACGTTATTTATTGTGGTCTGTTTCTCAGGAAGATCCTGCTTGCTAGAGTTGACATTAACGTTATTCGTTGAAGATGATTTCTGGTTCACGGTTTCGTTATTCGGTTGAGAAGCTGATTCGTCAATGAAACAAGTAAATCCAGGTACATCATGTAATTGTGTGACATGTGTCGTTCCATCTAACCCGTTTTTATTCCTTTGGCTGATCTTGTGATATGACATGTTAAACTGCTTCAAAGCATCGGAAGATTGATGAGACGTATCGCCCGGATCTTCAGAGCTCTGGCTTGTTGATGAAGGAGCCCTACGAACAATATTTTAGGAAAAGATTACAGATTGCAGTTCAAATCACAAGAAGAAAGAGAAACCGATAGTTTAAGATAGTTATGCATGCAAAATACTGTCAATCAATACTCGGAAACTTTTTTACCCTAAAACGAGAATTACTAGGCTGTTCAACCCCGGGAATCAAGATTTGCTACTATAAATGCTGATTCGGAGCGCAAAAATAGAAAGACCACATTCAACCCCTTACAATAAAATTAAGTTTTCTAGTTCATATTACTACACTAATGAAGTTACAAATCTAGTAAAAGATAAGATGCGCAACTCGAAACCCTAAAAGATCTAAACAAAATTGAAAATGGCTCACGCCACCCTTTGAAAGCGTACATCTTGAACATCGTCCAACTCAAATAGGCCCGAATTTACATATTCTTACGAGTTATCCCTCATGAGCATAGCACTGTTACTATAAAGAAATGCTACAACGAACAAGCACACATAATGTGATCCCTGCAATTTCACGATGGCAGCGTACACCACAATAGCATATTTAAAACCATCATAGTGAACAAACAACTACCTAACTTACTCATACAAGTTGCATAACAACATTGAATATCTTTACCAAATACCAATTCAATATATTATCAAGCCCTTTGAGGTTTAAGTCTCGAAAATCGCTAAAGAACATACAAATTTACAACGTTTCGGTTTCCCAAAACAATGGTGAATGTCTTAGCCGATGCATATTCTTTCTAGAATATGCATCGGCTAAGATATATACAATTCAATCTATTCCTAAAATATTCTTTCTAGAATATGCATCGGCTACGAGAATGGACCATCAAACTATTGCTTATATGTTTGTTATTAATCTTCAATTTGTCAATAAACCTAAACTCAGCACAAGAAAAGCTAATCATAAAGATCCAAAAAAATAAATTTAATTAGGGCTTAATATGCTAAAAACATAAACTTGCAGCCTGTAAATTATAACATTTCTCTCCTAAACATTCATATAATCCAAACTTAAAAAAAGTAACATTTTTTTTAGCTAAATCACTGTCTTTTTCTCAAATAGAATCGTCTACATTGCCAGAAATCAGTTCATCTTCACAGATTACAACAATAAATTAAACTTCAAATAGAAAAAAAATAAAAAAAAATTAAAAATTACCTAGCTTTATCGCGAGCAACCAATTCTTCATACGAAATAGCGATATCATGCTCACGAAATCCACCAAAAATGTTACAATAATCCGGCTTCAATTTCAATTCATCAGACGATTCATCCAAATTAGAAAGATCAAGCACCGGAATCGAAGAACCAGAGGTAGAAAAAATCTCACGGTACTCATCAACGTTAACCGCCGGAGCTCCGGCGGGACGGTGGCCGGAGAAAACGCCGTCGTAAGCGTGTTTACCGGAAAATCCATTAGCATTTGAGAGTTTTCTCCGGTGAAGAGGACGTGAGAGAGACTCCATTAGAGAGAAAAAATAATAAATAATAATAATAATAATCAAAGATGAAGCTCCACTGAGAATTATCTAGGGTTTGTACTTTGTTTGTTGTTGTTAAATAATAATATTAATTAATAATTAATAATAATATTATTGTTTGGTTTAGTTTAGTATTTTGAATTTAAAAAATTTAAAAAATGGGTTGAGTGAGAAAGTGGAGGAAAGCAAAGGTGTTTTGTTTGTTAGGGTGCAGGGGCTGCATAAACAGGACAAAAGGGGTGGTGGAAGAGATGGTGAGGGTACTAGTTTAGTTTGGTGAAAGTTGATAGGGTGGAAATGGAACTTTTTCTACTTTTATAAATTTGAATTTATAGAGTTTATAAAATTTAATGTGATCTTGCTCTTTTTGTGGTTAGAATGTGAATTGTGGGATTTAATTTAATTTAATTTGAGTTGAGTTGTTTTAATAAAAATCTTTGACCAGCATTTAATTAGAAATAATAATGAGTGGTTTTAATGGTAATAAAAAGTAGTTTATGTAAAAAGGGTATTTAATGCTACAAATATTAGTTGATGATTTGAATATATATGATAAAAAGGTTATTTAATTTAATGTTCATGGCTTTATATTCTAGTAGTATCTTGGGGATGGGATAAGTCTTTGGGATCAATGGAGATGTATATGATCTGATGTTTTCGCTGATGACACGATAATAATCTAGTGTAATTTCAGTGATCCAAATTTGGTGTTTAAAAAAAAGGTTATTTAATGCTACAAATATTAGTTGATGATTTGAATATATATGATAAAGATTAAAGAGTAATTTATCATTTAATAACTTTACTTTAGTCTTGAACAAATTAATTAAAAACTTTTGATAAAGAATAGAAAATAAGTAGGGAGTTACACAAATAGGGTAAAGATATCATACAAAGTCTCTTAAATATATGAATGGTACAAAGATAAAATGAATCTCAAAATATAATACAATGTCGAGGAAAAATACACAACGACGCAAGTAAAGAAAAGATACAATACTAAATAAAAAAAAGACACAATGATCTACACAAAATTCTAAAAATCCAAAAGCGAAAAACCTAAATTTTCATATCGTGGAGTTCGACAAGAAGGTTCTAATGCCGCTTAAATAAATTCAAACTGAGTTTGTTTGATACCCTTCTTACGACTTCTTATTTTAGAAAAACTATATATTTGAAACTCATCCTAAAAAAAATAATAAACACTTTTATTTTGACATGCATATCTTACTCTTTTTCTCTCTTCTGGTATTTTTCTTTTAAAATTGGTTGTGCATTTGACGTTCCCCTATTATATATAGTCATATTGCTCGGTATTAAGGGGCTGTTTGGCTAAGCTTATTTTAGTGACTTATTTACTTATTTACTTTTTGAAAAGTTAAAAGGAGTTTGGGTTAGCTTATTATGTGAGAGGAATAAGTAAATAAGTCATTCCATTATGACTTATTTGCTTTTCAAATAAGCAAATAAGTAAATAAGTCATTCCAATAAGCTTAGCCAAACAGCCCCTAACAAACATTTATATATTATTCTTTTTACTCAAAGTAAGAGAACTATTGTTTGTATTTTTATAAAAAGAATAGCATATACATCACTTTTTTCTTTTCAAAAAGGGTGGAAAGATTATAATATTATTGGGCGTTTTTAGTATAACGGATTAGTGGGAATAAATTGTTGGTATACCAGGTCCAAAATCAAATAATGTTATTAATATAGTGACAAATGTGTTTTTGACAATTTTTAATTGAATTTAATAACTAATAAATACCGACGTACCAAAGGGGCTAACTTTGACTTTTATGTACCAATTTTGCTTTCCAAATTGTTTTTAAACTAATAATTATTTTTGCTAACATTTAAATATTTTGACATGCATGATATTGTACAAAGTTAATTATTTTTAAACATATTCAATTTGAAGTTTCTATGCCTAAAACATGTTTAATACAAATTGATGTCACCTTTTGTTTCTTGTTTTTATAGAAAACTGAAAATTTCTACTTGAATTTATTACCTTTTTACCTATTCTTGAAAATAAACAATGTATTTTTATATTAAAATAAAATTAATACAGTATTAATTTGTTTAAAAAAACATAAAGTTTGTGTATATGTCATTAAACGCACTATGATTGTATTTTTGGAGTTTAAGTTAGTGGATTATAGTAAGAAATTATACTATTGTCGGATAATGTAAATAACGCTTTAAATTTGTGGGGATAAAAGTTAAGGAACAACAAGTTGAACTCTATTCTTTTTAGCGACTGATTTTTTTAAGTATATGTTATAAAGAGGGACTACATAAATTAAGTGGACAAACAACTCACTATCGTCTTT
This sequence comes from Helianthus tuberosus, assembly GCA_030545235.1. Taxonomy (NCBI): domain Eukaryota; kingdom Viridiplantae; phylum Streptophyta; class Magnoliopsida; order Asterales; family Asteraceae; genus Helianthus; species Helianthus tuberosus. The sequence goes on from CM060444.1 coordinate 30,197,710, forward strand.
CTTCTATTTCTTATAATATACAGTTCTAGAGAAAGAACCTGAAAAAACCTAATTTTGAATGTTATAAAAAGGATGAATAATAGTAGGTCTTTCCTAGCTAATGAATAATGGAGTCATCCACATTATAAAGTTTCATTGGCTTATCATTACTTTTTCTTCTACTTTAGTGGAGATTGGATCTCAATTTCCCTTTTGTAAAACATCTTGCATGGATCCTACTTGGATTTCTTTTTCATTTCTTATGTTTCTTTATTTATTTTTGGGCTATAGAAAAAAAGAGTTGAGACTTCATCTCAAAGTGCAATAAGGCTAGTCGGCATGGGGTTCATCCCCGGATCGTCCTGGGTCGGCGACGGTCCCAACACCGTGCCCCCCCCCCCCCCCCCCGGTCCCGTCTTGAACGTCGGGTTCTAGCCGTTTGCGACGAAGCTAAGTGGTGGGCCCCGGATCGTTTGTGACCGTTCAAAATAAAAAAAAAAAATTTCTAATTAACATTAAATATTCAAACGGTTATAATTTAAAATATACCCCAATTCACTTCCATTTTTATAAATACTCACATCTTTAACCATTTTTTTCACAACTTTTCACCCACTACCACCCCATCTCTCTCACATTTTATAAACCACTCTTCCCTTTTTATAAAAACTCATCATATTTTATACCGTTTTTTACACACTACCACCCCATTTCTCGCTCAAAAATTATCATGGCTTCACCCATGTCTTCCATTTCTTCAATTTCTTCTATGTCTTCATCAGGTTCGTCTGCGTGGTATTCATCATCTTCGGAAGAGGATGATATTATGCACAACATGATTATGAACGCGGCTCAAGTCTTCATGGCGGCTGATCAAGGGTCGTCCCAACGGCTAACTAGACGAGCAAAATATAACCGAGACCAAGAAGGTATTTTACTTTTTTTTTCCTTATGTTTTATATAGATTTGAAAATGTATTTTATAATTAATTTCATTTATGTTTCGTTTTAAATTTATAGCCGGCCACGCTAAACTACTAGCCGATTATTTTGCCGACGAACCCGTGTACCCAGCCGAGATTTTCCGACGTCGGTTCCGCATGAGTCGTCCACTGTTTTTACGTATTGCAGGCGACATGGCCCAGTCTGATCCGTTTTTTACATTGCGGAACGACGCTAGGGGGCTAAGGGGTTTCAGTAATTTACAAAAATGCACGTCGGCCATTCGCCAACTTGCGTACGGTTACGCACCCGATGCATTAGACGAGTATATTAGGATGTCTGAAAGAACCGCACGTCGATGTTTGCACAAGTTTTGCGAATGGGTTGTCAAATTGTATAGCAAGCGATATCTGCGGAAACCGAACGCAAACGACGTTCAAAAATTATATCAAGCACACGAACAGAGACATGGTTTCCCAGGAATGCTCGGGAGCATTGATTGCATGCACTGGGCGTGGCAGAACTGCCCAGTCGAATGGCAAGGTCAGTATACTAGGGGAGATCATGGACATCCGACTATTATTCTAGAGGCGGTTGCGTCACAGGATCTCTGGATCTAGCATGCTTTTTTTGGTCTACCTGGTTCGCTCAATGACCTTAACATCATATACCAGTCACCGATATTTGAGGATGTAGTGGCGGGTACAGGTCCGGACACAAGCTTTACAGTTTCGGGGGTGGAATACAGGCGAGGTTACTACCTAGGCGATGGGATATACCCAAAGTACTCGACAATCGTTAAAACTATTCCGCACCCGACAGACGACAAAAGAAAAAAGTTTGCGAAGTTTCAAGAGGGTGCGAGAAAAGATATTGAACGGGCTTTTGGTGTTCTACAAAAAAAAATGGCACATCATTGAACATCCAGCACGTTCGCAAACACCAAAGAGGTTACGACACATTATGTACGCTTGTATCATCCTTCGTAACATGGTCATTGAAGACGAAGGTAGAGCGATATGCGAGTACGACGAAGACGCGTCAACTGGAAATTATGTTCCAGTTAGTGCGGAACAACAAGATTTGAACATGTTCGCTCTACGTAACGAGTACACACATCATAACCTACAAGCGGACTTGGTGGAGTACATTTGGAACAACGCTCAAAACGAACCCGACCACGACATGGAAGACGAAGACTAGTTGCTTCTTTTAATATATTAGGATATTTTTAAGTTTTTTTTTTTTTTTTTAAGTTTATGTTTTTTTTGCTTTTTTTTTTTTAGTTTATGTAATGTTTTTTAATATTAATGAAAATATTTTGTTACTTTATTTGTTAAATGTTAAAAAAAGTGGAAGATTAAAAAAAAAAAAAACATAAAAGTGGTGGAGGATGATGACTAGGACCAACTTAACCATGCCCTCTAGTTTTGGAGGATGGACCAATCTTGGGAGGATGATGACGTGGCGCATACGTGGCGGATCATCCTCAAGGATGGTCCATCAACCATACCCACTAGCCTAATGACACCAGATGTGTACCAATATATATACTGCCTATAATAGAGGGAGATTCAAACCTAGAAGTTAGACTAGAAGGTATGGGAAGGATTATTTCTATGGGGATGGGCTGTCACGTAGGATGTCACATCCCCATCCTTCAGACCATGAGGTATGGTGAGGATAGTCCTCAAAGGGACCATCCGTTACGTAGGCGCCAACTAAGCGAAGGTGGAGGACCATCCCCTTGGGGACTACTCAAGGGTGTGGAGGGGAAGCCATGACTACCCAAGAGGGGCCCACCAAAATTAAACCAGCCAATCAAATTAAAGCATGCAGGAGAGAGAGAACAAGGAAGAGGGGTGGCTCGTCTCCAACGTCCGAGAGAGGACGCCAGCAACACGACGGGGCGGGAGGGGGCGGTGTGGGACGATCCGGGACGGGGGCGACGGACCGGGGACAGAGCCCATACCCTCCGGTCTCATAGGATGACCCTCCAAGCAATAACAATGGGGTGGAAGATGGGGCTACCGCACACCAATTTTATATATATATATATATATATAGGGCAATGCTACACAAGAAACCCTTTATTTTTAGAAAACTTTGGAAACCCATCACAAGGCCTACAATTGGCCACATCATTGATTGGAGATGACAAAAAGGAGGGTATTTTGGTCTTTTTACATTGCTCTTTCTCTCTCTTCCTGACATATTATACCAGCTTCTCTTTCTTCTTTATACCAATACCCAATGTAGTACACATTTCTCTCTCACACATATCTCTCACACACACTTATTCACATTCATATCCAGATCTGTACACATCTCTCTCTTCCTTAATCTGATTAGTCTCTCTCTCTCTCTTCATCAAATCTCTCTCTCATTGGGTTCACTTTTGAGAAAGATCGAAGACGATGGCGGGAGGCGCTGCAGCACTAAAGCTCGTGAAGCCAAAAAACCGTCCACAAGCCACCGATATCCAGGCTGGCGCCGCTTGGGGAGTCGCTGCTTTCACCACCGCCGTTTGGCTCGTTCAAGTCCTTCATTTTTACCCCAATTTTATTAATTTTCATTTATTCATGACCTGATTCTTTAGATTATCAATCGTAATTCTAGTATTATAGATCTATTTCGTGAATTCTGATGGAAATTTGTTTTCGTAAAGCTGTTTCTTCATCGATTTGTCTCGGTTATGATTGGCACAATTGTTTGTTTTTTTCCCGTTGTGGTTAATTTTTTGGACTATATTTTATGCAACGATGTAGATCTGGATCTTGATTTCGTGACCTGATTTTTCATAACTTGTTGACTTTTGTGGTCAAACTATAGCTGATTCTTCGATGAATGATATTTAACGTAATTACAGAGTTTTTTTATATTTTTTTCACAAGACCTGATAATATTCATGTTGAAATTTAGCAACGTAATTAGTTGCGTAAATCAGTATCTTAAAAAAAGTGATTCATTTTGAAAAAAAAAGTGTATATTTTGCGTTGTAAGTATTAGGAATTAATTTTATTATTTTTGTTTGCATTTTGATGAGTTATGATATAATGAAAGTCTGAAACAAACTATGTTGATCCATATTGAAGGGTTTGTGTACACCCCTAGTTTGTGTTGGGTTATAGCTGTGCTGCAAAATAAGTTAGATTGGCTTGCGAAATGTACAGTTCGGTTTGATAGACTTCTCTTCCTATGGAAATCAAATCTAGGTCATTTATTGGTTTTGCCTTTGATATTGATGTCATACAAATCTTAAAGTCTTCCAAATCTTATAATGTCTTTCACCATCATTACCACCGCACCACCATCAATATTGTACCTCCGGCACCACCATAAACACCTCCGGCACCACCGCACCACCACCATCATTACCACGATTATAGAATATGGGTTTTGAAACACGAACACCAAGTATAATAGTTAATAGTTATCTTTGGTTAACGACTTAACAGTTATCTTATCTTTTTGTTATTAGGATGGTGATGGATACAAGGGAAACAAGATCCAATTCTCGGGACCGTTGGTTTCGTCAAACGTGGATCAGATGCTTAAGGATCATGACCATGTTTATGTTATAGCACAACACAACTAACACGTGTTATAGCCGCTGAAAAGCCAAGGCAGCAAAGGTAGCCGCTGAAAAGCTAAGGCAGACTGTAAAAGGAAGCTCCACCATTTTCTTAGTGCTATGTATTTTCGTTTACTAGTAATATGTAATGTGAGACTCTTATTTTGTATTGTCTAGTACATGATGTTAAAACGGTATGGACTTAACACATTCTGGAAGTCTTAACACACGTTATATCAGGTATACTATGTTGTTATTAAGTTACTATTGGAGTTTATGCATCCATTCTGGAAGTCTTAACACATGTTATAATAGAGGCTTAACACACGTTATACATGCCAGGCGCGTAACACATGTTACAGTATGTATATACAAATCATGGTGTTTTGGAAACCACTAGTTTATACATGACACCATGTTGGGTTAAACAAAGATTATAATTCCATATTAACTTGTACACGTGTTACGATCAGTATATGCACATCATGGTGTTTTGCAAACCACTTTCATATACATGAATACAAGTCGGGTTATAATGGATGCTTACATGTTATTATATGTATACAAGTGGGGTTACAACAAGATTACGATATTAACTAAGCTCACCATTAAACTCATCGCCCCCGTCGACTGTTTTCACCCTTATCACATGTTAAGAAATTACATGTTCCGAACAGATAAATTGTAACACATGTTAGATCAGTATATACACATCATGGCATTTTGTAAACCACTAGCTTATACATGAATACATGTCAGCTTACAAAAAGATTATAATAGAGGCTTAACACATGTTATACATTCCAAAATGTGCAAAACAAATGACCCGTTTCATATTATATATTCCAAAATTACCGGTACATCATTTTCTTAGTGCTATGTATTTTCGTTTACTAGTAATATGTAATGTGAGACTCTTATTGTTTTGTCTAGTACACGATGTTAAAACGGTATGGACTTAACACATTCTGGAAGTCTTAACACACGTTATAAAAGAGGCTTAACACACGTTATGTCAGGTATACTATGTTGTTATTAAGTTACTATTGGAGTTTATGCATCCATTCTGGAAGTCTTAACACATGTTATAATAGAGGCTTAACACACGTTACACATGTTACAGTATATATATACAAATCATGGTGTTTTGGAAACCACTAGCTTATACATGACACCATGTTGGGTTAAACCAAGATTATAACAGAGGCTTAACACATGTTATCCCAGGTATACGGTGTTACAATATTTACTTGTATGTTCCATATTAACTTGTACACGTGTTACGATCAGTATATGCACATCATGGTGTTTTGCAAACCACTTTCATATACATGAATACAAGTCGGGTTATAATGGATGCTTACATGTTATCATATGTATACAAGTGGGGTTACAACAAGATTACGATATTGTACAAGTGGGGTTACAACAAGATTACGATATTAACTAAGCTCACCATTAAACTCATCACCCCCGTCGACTGTTTTTACCCTTGTCACATGTTAAGCAATTACATGTTCCGAACAAACAAATTGTAACACATGTTAGATCAGTATATACACATCATGGTGTTTTGTAAACCACTAGCTTATACATGAATACATGTCAGGTTACAAAAAGATTATAACAGAGGCTTAACACATGTTATACATTCCAAAATGTTATCCCAGGTATACGGTGTTACAATATTTACTTGTATGTTCCATATTAACTTGTACACGTGTTACGATCAGTATATGCACATCGTGGTGTTTTGCAAACCACTTTCATATACTTGAATACAAGTCGGGTTACATCATGGTGTTCTGTTACAGCATGAACCACCAACACATGTTATAAATGAACGAAGACTTCTTTTCCAAAGGATGTGACTTATTCAATTTCCTCGCATTAACGTCGCCTACATCCATCCAGCTGGTCAATTTAATATCTTTTATGGATCTGTTTCTGTAAATCGACACACGTTACATATCATTCTAACAGGTGCTTAACACATGTTATGGGTCTGTCTCTGTAAATCAAGCAACCCAACAAAAAAACAATTATTGTTAAGATCAAAAGCCCCAAACAAGCAACCAAACCAACAAAAAAACCCGTTCAAAATCTCATCCTAAAGTTTTAGATTTATTTAAAATACATGAACATTAACCATTACTAGAACACGCATAACTTCGCCTACATCCATCCAGCTTGTCAATTGAATATCTTTATGGGTTTGTTTCTGTAAATCAACACACGTTATATAACATTCTAACAGGGGGCTTAACACATGTTATGGGCCTGAGTCTGTGAATCAAGCAACCAAACAAAAAAACACTTACTGTTCAGATCAAAAACCCAAACAAGCAACCCAAACCAACAAAAAAACAGCTACTGTTAAGATCAAAAGCCCCTAACAAGCAACCAAACCAACAAAAAAAAACCCGTTCAAAATCTCATCCTAAAGTTTTTGATTTATTTAAAATACAAAATCATATTAACAACCATTACTAAAACACTTTTAGCACACAAAAACATATTAATAACCATTTTCAACACAAAATCAAGTGTGAAATGCTATTTCAAGAACACTTACCGGATCTATAACCGTCCGATGAACACGAAGAAGATCTTCAAACCTTCTTCTCTCACACACACACACTCGTGTGTGTAACGCCCGGCTCTTTTGTACTTTCCATTTATAGAAAGTTTTGTTCGTATTTCTATTTTTGGAAACCTTGTATTCTTGTAATCGTTCTTTCCTTGTAATCATTGTAAAACCGAGACTTGGATCATTAATGAAACTCGTATTTTGTTTTACACACTCTATATATGCTCGTATGTTCGATTTTGTGAATCAATTGATGTTTAATCGTTATTCTTGGAAACTATGTGCTAAACTTGTAATTAAGCTAACTATTGCATAAAACGTGTTTTGAACGTGAACGATACTTGATTTCGACATTTGTACGCTCAATTATGCTTGGTTTATGATACTCATACTTGTCTTGCTCTTAAACTACGCTTATATGACAAGAACAGCCCCTAAAACTCTTAAAAACCCTTAATTATAAACTACAGGGGCCTAAAAGTCATTTCTGAAACTTGAATTCAGAAAGTTGTACCCCGTAGCGTAGCGCGACGGGTAATGACCTTCGTGCTAGCGCTACGCGAGCATGATGTTTCGACAGAACTTGTGTTTCTTTCATTTTGTGCATGAAATCCCAAGTCTAAACACCCTCCAATCACCTTTAATCCACCTCTAATCTCCTCCAATCATCCCTAATCTCTTCCATTATAAATACAAACCTTCTCCAACCCATTTTACACTTTCACAACTCTCTACACCTCACAAATTCACTCTCAAATCTGTTGCAAATCAGAGTTTTGGACAGATTCATACATCTTAACAAAAGTGAGTGTAACTTGCTTGTTTTCACTCCAAATTACTTGATTCTTTCTCCTATTGTTATGGTAAATCCTTGGGTTTGATTCCTTGGAGAAATCATGCTTGGAATTGCCCTAAAAAGGACCAAAACTTTCTGTTTTGTTTTAAGTTATTCAAAAGCTTGTTTAAACTTATCAAACTTGTGTCTAACACATCTCAAACTTATGTAACAATGCCTACAACCTTTCCTATGGTTATTTAGGTATAATAACATGATTGAGACATGTAAAATCAGAGGATAAACCTCAAATACTTTCTGTTTTGTTTAGGGTATTTAACCCACAAGTCATGTCAAGCTTAGACCTTGATGAATGAGTGATTATGGAACAACTTGGGTTGTCCAACATACAATCCTCACATGATTTGATGATTTCTCTTAGCTTAGTTCATTTACATACTTGTATTAATAATAGTTCTTGACCCTCCTTGGTTGTTTTTACATCAAGTGAAGTGGTGAACATTCAAGGGGTTCCTAAATGGAAGCTTGTTCTTCCTACCCCATACATGACATCCATGATACTAGAGGTGCCTAAATGAATATTTAATCTTCTACCTCCTACTTGACTTATTGGACTAAATAACATATAATACTTAACCTAAATATATATATATATATATATACACTCATTCGAACCTTTAATGTTAAACTTGTGTTTATATGTTAAAGTTGTAGAATATCATCTAAGACCTAAAACTCTAAGTATGATTATAATGGGTGCACTACCCATAAAAACATTCTAACCATATTGGTTACATAGTGTCATACAAGGGTTATAAAGTTAAAGATGATTATTTTTAATATCATACTTTATGTTATGTTAAACTCCAAATTTATAATCTTCCATTAAACGCCAAACTCACACACCTATGTTTCCTCGTGTAGAAGGACTAGGTGCTTCAAACTAATCCATCCTCAAACTCACTCGCGGGAATTCCAAGTAGGAAAGCTTGCAACCACCGTGAGTATACTCGGTCCCTTTTCCCCTTTATACTTTGGGATGCAACATGTATAATTATGCAAACAACTTTTAAACTCAATTAAACTTACTCTATCCATGATTAAACATGAAACTAATGTGATTTACTTGTTATTCTCGTATGCTATGTGAACGCTTTGGAACGTTATATGCTCATTAACTTTGCTCACCCACCTTAACAATTATAGCGCTATAGGATTAACGCCCCGCCCGTTATACTTTTGGGTATTGTTAAGTTAAACATTACCGCCCCGCTAAACTTTTGGGATTAGGCTCTTTTATGCGTTGTATTCTCGGGTTTGATCATATTGTACGCCAAAATTGCATACTAGTAATCACATATTATGAATCATGTTGGATTTGAGTTTTTATCCTATTATGCTATGTAATTAAACTTGTATATTTGCCTTTGCTTTTGCATTGAAACTCTATCTTAATACATGTTGCAGGTTGATTGTTGAAGTATGGATGAATGATGAAACAAGTTTAGGGTGGACTAGATACACACCTTTAATCTATTTTATCTTTTGATGTTATGTTGAAATTTGAACAATGTTGTTATTTCTATTTAAAATGTTGTATGACAATTTAGCACTTGCAATGAAATTTGAATTTAATTAAATATTGTCACATAGTGTTATGAAGTCTCTAGCAATCTATACACACTTCGTCTCATCCTGATGTTTCCGCCATCGGTTGGGGTGTGACAGATTGGTATCAGAGCCATAACTGTAGGGAATTAGGAAAATTGCCATGCTTTTGCCCTAATCTATAGTTTTAGGAATTTTGCCTCTTATGTGTTGTTTAAAACTTTCGTACTCTACCATGCATGCTTCCTAGCTATACTTCTTGTTGATTAAATTTATATGCCTTTCCTAAGGTTAACATGAATACACTTTTGTTTATTGGTATACTCTTGTAACACAAACGAGACAACTTTACCAAAATAGGCGTGAAACCCACAATTTGGTAAACGACTCTCATTCTACCTTAAACTACTTTTGCACGAAATTACACCATTAAGCGAGGAGTGAAATCCACAACTTAATGGTAATTTCCATTTCAACTCAAGTGGACCCTCGTCAAAGTGTCGAAATTTTATTTTTGACCCGACGAGTACCAACCACATTTAGGGTACGAAATCGTCAAGCTAGGGGTGAAACCCGCATCTCGTCGATTAAGTCCCATTCCTCGATTTTCAATCTCACCAAAGTCCCGATTGTTTCAATCAATTAGAGATGTGTAGTAACGGGAAGGGTAAGATACCGTTAATCGCTTCTTGACGAGAGTATCTTACCTATAGGCCAAAGCACGCTTTCTCTAATTCGAAAGAACTTTCGACCCACTTTGGAATAGTCGACATTTCTCTACCCGAAACAATCCAATGTTTTGTTGAGCCTCTCTTTTATGTATCTCAATTTATATGTGATTTTATACTTGAACGTTCGTTCATTTCAAAATTCCGTTTTACTCATTTCGCACGTTGATCGCAATCACAAACAATAATAATCCCTCGTGAACAAACTAAATTTACAATGCTTTCATTTATTCATGCTATGCTATGTGGAACTCATGACTATGCTATATGAGACGTCTAAACTCTTTATGTTATGTGAATCAATTTGAACCTTTTATGCTATGTGACACTTTATGCTATGTGAATCAATTTATGCAAACAATTTTCTTAAACAAACTGTGACACCCCAGGAAAACCAGGAAAAACCATGCAACTTAACTAGCTTCCTCAGTGAGTACGTGCTAAATTTCGGGACGAAATTTCTTTCAACTTGGGGATAATGTGACAACTCGTATTTCCGAACTTATCTATGTGCTTAATGTAACGTACGTGAACACTTTGTGATTATGTGAACTTGATAATTAATGGAATGATATCTGTTTATGTGTAATGTATGTATGTATCGAATGAACCGATCACATAACACAAGCCCATTCGGGCCATACTTTGGGTTCGGCCCACAACTCCCATATGTCGCATAACAATTAGTAGATAGGGTATACTTCTCATATTTTGCAAATCACCTTACACACAAAAACCCTAGCTCTCTCTCATCCTTCTCTCTAGAACTCGACGGCAACAACACCCTCTCCATCGAAGATCTTGGTTAGTGAATCCGTAGTTATTTTAATCCTCAATTAATTGGGTTTGCGATATATGAATGCTTTGTATATATATATACGTATGTGTTATGTGATTATGATTGCATTCATGAATTCTGTTAAATGCTTAGGAATATTTGTATGAGATCAAAAGGGTATTGTTATTGGAAATCTAAATGAGTGATTGGTGGTCCTATTAATACTCGATGATACATGATCACATATGTATGTTTTAGATGGTTAGATTTAACTATGTGCATGATTCTAGGATTGTTTGTAAATCTTTAAGTGTCAGAATCCATTTAATAAGAGGCTCAATAGGATAATAATATGTATTGTATTGTCGGCCACTTATATTGAAATTTCATTAATCTGGAATTGTAGACACTCATGCACATGGCTCGAATTGGAATTGGCCCAATGAGGGTCTTGTAGTGTCAGAATATTCATGTGATTATATCAATAGCATCGGCCATGTGCATATTGATGTGAGTAGTATAATGTCTTTGGAAATTGTGATGTCTATCATGTGCAAATCAATGTTGTTATCGAGGGGTGTGCACAAAGACTAGGAGTTATGTGTGATAATGATTATGTCTCTGGTGATGATCTTGATATGTTGAGGAATATACAAGATAGAGTTCATAAATATTTGATGTTAAAACACTTATTTGATCGATTAAATGCATGGTTGGAAATTGTTAATTGTGTTGATTGATTATTGGGTAAAGATAGAAACTGTTGGTTGATTATCTTAAATTTGGAAACTGGTAAATGGGTGTAACCGAATGGCAAGATATTCGGATGTCTAATTCACTCGCACAAGACACCCTGGTCGCACAAGTCTTGTCAGTCGCACAAGGTGTTTCTAGTCGCACAAGTTGATATGTTAATTAACTGTTGGGCCGGGTGTAGGTTGGGCCGGATTAGCCGATCGCACAAGGGATCCATATTTACATTGTTTGGGCCGGTTACGCATGGAACGACTTATGTTAATTGGGCTTCTTGTTATTTTGGGCCGGGTGACCAACGGAGTCGCACAACATGTTGTGGATCGCACAAGGCCGTGCTGAACGCACAACATGTTGGGCCGACTATTATTGGGCTATATCTTTCGGATCATACAAGTATGAATATGCTATGCACTTTGACTGTTTATGTGATGCCAAGATTAGTATGTGTTCGTGACTTTGCTATCTCTGTGTAAACTTATGTGTGCTTTACTTGAACTTAAACCTGACTTGTATGGTAACCATGTTAGGACGTGGTTGACCACTAGCTGCTAGACTTGACCTTTCTGTGTAATCTGCCGAGCAAACCAAGGTGAGTTCACACTAGCCAAGGCATGGGATTCCCAGGGGTTGGGAATGGGATTGGATAACTACTCGTACAACTATTACTGTTAAACAAATTATTACTGTCCTCGGTTGAAGGGCACGTACGTAAAACCTACGTACAGTTATACTTACTACTGTCCTCGGATTGAAGGGCACGTACGTAAAGCCTACGTACACGATCTTAAGACCATCACCTCTATCAAAGGAAGTCCCTCAATTATCGACTTAATCGCCGAGGCCTAGGGCGAGCGGGTCATTAGTTAATAGCGCTATTAGGTTTAACAAACCTCACACCGTGCCAGTCGGACGGGCGTGTACTAATGGACTATGGGCAAAGGGTCAATGCTGATAGACATTGACTTAGGGCACCTCTTATATTTTCGTAGCAGTCGATACGCGTGGTCTTGTAACACATGGGAAGCCCCCACTAATCATCGCACGCATGCCTGGACTGGCAGCAAGGATTAACGCGATACATGGTTTACAAAACGAATACATACGACTTATTAAATGAAAACGTTAACCAAACAACCAACTGTGAACTCGCTCAACTTTGTTGTTGATTCGTTGCTACATGCCTTGCAGGTCATTAGGTACCCAATGGAGCTTGCACAGGGAGGAACGGTCGTTGTGGGACATGGCGATGTGTGCCATGCTTTAGACATTACTTATTTAATATTTTATACTTGCTATGGGTTTTACAAATTATGCTTCCGCTATCACTTAACTATGCTTTGGTTTGAACACCTTTCATATTGGTTTGTTGAATTATGTTTACTTATCTACTTGTTCAATATGATTGGTGGCTTGATCCTGGTCAGTCACGCCTCCAAGCGGTGATACTCCGCGTGTGGATTTTGGGGGTGTGACACAAACATTATGATCAAGTCTCACCTATTCGTTCTTTTGAATCTTAGATGTCTTCCCGTCACTCCAAAATGTCTAAGAAGTCAGGGTCTCGCTCCAAGAAGAAGATGATGGTCTTCATGGCCAATCAAATGGTGCGCATCGTTCCAAAGGTCGTTACCGAAATTCGAGCTTCCGAAACTCCGAACTCCTCCGTCGACTCTAAGGTCGAAGCACGCAAGCCCGTTTCATTTAACTTCAAGCACTTTTCGTCGTGCAACCCCAAACCATTCACTGGAAATGATGGGGTGACCGCCATGCTCGAGTGGTTTGATAGCATGGAGGTGACGTTCATCAACAGTGAATGTCCTGAAGAGCTCAAAACGCGTAGTGCGACTGGGGTATTCCAAGCCCGAGCTCTCGAGTGGTGGACGAACGAAAGGAACATCCGTTCGAATGAAGAGGCTTATGCTTTGCCCTGGGGAGAAGTCAAGACCCTCATGATGGAAGAATTTTGCCCTCCGCATGAGCAACAAAGGTTAGAAGAAGAATTTTGGGCTCTAAAGCAAGTGGGTGATGAGAACCTAGCCTACATTACCCGTTTCAAACAACTTAGCTTCATTGTTCCTCACCTCATTATGACCACCGACCGTAAGATAAGGAAGTACATCAATGGGTTACCTTCTAGCATGCGCGATACGATCGAGGCAGCCAAACTCGACAATATTGAAGCTGTTTACCGCCTCGCTGCTTCCCTAAACAACAATCGCATTCGCGATAAACAGGTTGCAACCTCCACCAAGATAGCCAATCAGATTACCACTGACCATGAAGCCCAAGCAAGTGGTGGCGAAGACAGGAAACGAAAGTTTCAACACACAGAGTCAGTCAACAAGGTACGCACTTGCTACAAGTGTGGAGACACTACTCATCTTCGCCCACAATGTCCTCTATGGAATTAAGAACGACAGCAAACCCAAGACGACAATGAAGACGTTGAGGGTACGCTTTTTCGTTAACAACCTTATTACCTCAATACTCGCGTAAGGCTTTGCATTTGTTAAACTTGAATCTATGTCATTTCCAGTCAAAATTTCTGATGGCAAGTCCATCACCATTGACCTTATTTTCCTTTATTGTTTCCTCGCACTCAACATCCATGTTTTCTCGATCGACCAAGTACCCTCATCTTTTCGCTACATCTTCCTAAATTTCGGGATGAAATTTCCTAAAGGAGGGGAGACTGTAACGCCCGGCTCTTTTGTACTTTCCATTTATAGAAAGTTTTGTTCGTATTTCTATTTTTGGAAACCTTGTATTCTTGTAATCGTTCTTTCCTTGTAATCATTGTAAAACCGAGACTTGGATCATTAATGAAACTCGTATTTTGTTTTACACACTCTATATATGCTCGTATGTTCGATTTTGTGAATCAATTGATGTTTAATCGTTATTCTTGGAAACTATGTGCTAAACTTGTAATTAAGCTAACTATTGCATAAAACGTGTTTTGAACGTGAACGATACTTGATTTCGACATTTGTACGCTCAATTATGCTTGGTTTATGATACTCATACTTGTCTTGCTCTTAAACTACGCTTATATGACAAGAACAGCCCCTAAAACTCTTAAAAACCCTTAATTATAAACTACAGGGGCCTAAAAGTCATTTCTGAAACTTGAATTCAGAAAGTTGTACCCCGTAGCGTAGCGCGACGGGTAATGACCTTCGTGCTAGCGCTACGCGAGCATGATGTTTCGACAGAACTTGTGTTTCTTTCATTTTGTGCATGAAATCCCAAGTCTAAACACCCTCCAATCACCTTTAATCCACCTCTAATCTCCTCCAATCATCCCTAATCTCTTCCATTATAAATACAAACCTTCTCCAACCCATTTTACACTTTCACAACTCTCTACACCTCACAAATTCACTCTCAAATCTGTTGCAAATCAGAGTTTTGGACAGATTCATACATCTTAACAAAAGTGAGTGTAACTTGCTTGTTTTCACTCCAAATTACTTGATTCTTTCTCCTATTGTTATGGTAAATCCTTGGGTTTGATTCCTTGGAGAAATCATGCTTGGAATTGCCCTAAAAAGGACCAAAACTTTCTGTTTTGTTTTAAGTTATTCAAAAGCTTGTTTAAACTTATCAAACTTGTGTCTAACACATCTCAAACTTATGTAACAATGCCTACAACCTTTCCTATGGTTATTTAGGTATAATAACATGATTGAGACATGTAAAATCAGAGGATAAACCTCAAATACTTTCTGTTTTGTTTAGGGTATTTAACCCACAAGTCATGTCAAGCTTAGACCTTGATGAATGAGTGATTATGGAACAACTTGGGTTGTCCAACATACAATCCTCACATGATTTGATGATTTCTCTTAGCTTAGTTCATTTACATACTTGTATTAATAATAGTTCTTGACCCTCCTTGGTTGTTTTTACATCAAGTGAAGTGGTGAACATTCAAGGGGTTCCTAAATGGAAGCTTGTTCTTCCTACCCCATACATGACATCCATGATACTAGAGGTGCCTAAATGAATATTTAATCTTCTACCTCCTACTTGACTTATTGGACTAAATAACATATACTACTTAACCTAAATATATATATATATATACACTCATTCGAACCTTTAATGTTAAACTTGTGTTTATATGTTAAAGTTGTAGAATATCATCTAAGACCTAAAACTCTAAGTATGATTATAATGGGTGCACTACCCATAAAAACATTCTAACCATATTGGTTACATAGTGTCATACAAGGGTTATAAAGTTAAAGATGATTATTTTTAATATCATACTTTATGTTATGTTAAACTCCAAATTTATAATCTTCCATTAAACGCCAAACTCACACACCTATGTTTCCTCGTGTAGAAGGACTAGGTGCTTCAAACTAATCCATCCTCAAACTCACTCGCGGGAATTCCAAGTAGGAAAGCTTGCAACCACCGTGAGTATACTCGGTCCCTTTTCCCCTTTATACTTTGGGATGCAACATGTATAATTATGCAAACAACTTTTAAACTCAATTAAACTTACTCTATCCATGATTAAACATGAAACTAATGTGATTTACTTGTTATTCTCGTATGCTATGTGAACGCTTTGGAACGTTATATGCTCATTAACTTTGCTCGCCCACCTTAACAATTATAGCGCTATAGGATTAACGCCCCGCCCGTTATACTTTTGGGTATTGTTAAGTTAAACATTACCACCCCCGCTAAACTTTTGGGATTAGGCTCTTTTATGCGTTGTATTCTCGGGTTTGATCATATTGTACGCCAAAATTGCATACTAGTAATCACATATTATGAATCATGTTGGATTTGAGTTTTTATCCTATTATGCTATGTAATTAAACTTGTATATTTGCCTTTGCTTTTGCATTGAAACTCTATCTTAATACATGTTGCAGGTTGATTGTTGAAGTATGGATGAATGATGAAACAAGTTTAGGGTGGACTAGATACACACCTTTAATCTATTTTATCTTTTGATGTTATGTTGAAATTTGAACAATGTTGTTATTTCTATTTAAAATGTTGTATGACAATTTAGCACTTGCAATGAAATTTGAATTTAATTAAATATTGTCACATAGTGTTATGAAGTCTCTAGCAATCTATACACACTTCGTCTCATCCCGATGTTTCCGCCATCGGTTGGGGTCTGACAGTGCGTGTGTCTTGTTCTCTCTCTAAAACAACATACTTCAAACTTCTTCTCTCTCACACACTTGTATGTGTGTTCTTGGTGTTATAGATGAACATGATGAAGATTGTTGTTTCTCTCTCTAAAACAAAAAATTCATCTCTCTAAAAACCTTCATCCTGCCGTCGTTCTCTCTCTAAAACAACAATCTTTAAACATTTTCTCTTTCACACGATGTAGATCTGAACTTGAAGATCGAAACTTTCTCTCTCTAAAAACATTCATCTTGTCATCGTTCTTCTCACACACACACTCGTGCGTGTGTCTTTGTGATTTTTTAGACCACATGATGCTGAAATTATCTTCAAATGAAGATCACCATTGAAGGATCACCATTGAAGACCATGAAGCTTTTCTCTTTCACATGATGAAGAAAGAGGAGAGAGATAATAGTGTATTGAAAGATTTGACTAGAAGAAAGAGGAGAGAGATGATGATACTAGTGGGTTTTGTCATTCCAATGCCAAAAAGTGTTTTTCTTCTACCGAAAATGGCCTTCCAGCATCATTAATGTGTATTATAAGATTTCTTTTAATTCTAATTCTTACCAAAATGATGAGAGCCATTGATCAAGTTAGATGAAAGCTAATCAATGGATGACATTGGGTTTGCATAGTTTTTTAAAAAAGATAGAGTTTTCTATAGAGCCCAACCCTATATATATATATATATATATAGAGTATGGTTCCTACGGAAAGTGTGTTTTTCCTAGAAAGTCTAGGAAGCGATCTTGTCCATCTGATTGGTGTGTTTAAGGGTTGAGATTAAATCAATGGCAATCTTGTAATAATTAACTATATTTAATAGATTGTTTAAAATGAGTAGGGGCAATTTCGTCCTTATGTGTGTTTTAAACCAATAAAAAATAACCGTCAGAGATATCACATCTCCTTAATACACGCCAATTTCCCTCTCTCTTTCTCTCTCTAAACCCAAATTCGGAAACCCCCAAAATCATACCAAAAATACCTAAAATCATGGATGAAGATAAGAGATTTTCCTTGTTCTATATACGTAAGATCAAGCTTTCATTGTACTGCGTGTTTTACAAAGCGATTACGGGTGATTCTTGTTTGTAATTGACGGTATTTTGCTGGTTGCAGGGAAGAGATTCAAAAAGCAGGAAACTTTGGAAAGGATAGATAGCAGCGGAACAGTTACCGGATGCCGATCGAAAGCTGGGGCGAAATCTGCTGATGTAAAACACATTTGTATGAATCTGCTTGCTGTTAAAACACAGCTGTATGAATCTGAATTGCTGTTAAAACACAGCTGTATGAATCTGAATGATAAAACACATTTGTATGAATCTGCTTGCTGTTAAAACACAGCTGTATGAATCTGAATGATAAAACACATTTGTATGAATCTGCTTGCTGTTAAAACACAGTTGTATGAATCTGAATGCTAAAACACAACTGTATGAATCTGCTTGCTGTTAAAACACATTTGTATGAATCTGCTTGCTGTTAAAACACACCTGTATAAATCTGAATGCTAAAACACAACTGTATGAATATACTTGCTGTTAAAACACAACTGTATGAATCTGAATGCTAAAACACAACTGTATGCATCTGCTTGCTGTTAAAACACAGCTGTATGAATCTGAATGCTAAAACACAACTGTATGAATCTGCTTGCTGTTAAAACACATCACCAAGAACAAACTGTTAAAACACAGTACCAAGAACATGCTGATAGATTCCAGCAAGAAAACGAATGAATGATTGATATTACGTGAGATCAGAAATCGAAAACAAAAAATTCCGAAATTTATGTATAGTTAGTTATTGAAGATAATTTCCTAAAATAAAAATAGATTGTGAAAGTACATAAATGCCCTTTTAGATAAAATCCTTCAATGCCACATGTCGTGTTCTTATTGCTTCCTAGACTTTCTAGGAAAAACACACTTTCCACCCAACTCCTACTATATATATATATATATATATATATATATATATATTAATTTCTAACACTTTAAGGAATAGTTACTATTTTGTCATTTAGTGGGTTTATTTATTTATTTTTTTAAGGAAACTAAAGTTCATGTTTTCAACAAAAAAACTTTCTTTTTTTATAATTTGGCCACAAAAGTTACATGAGCTTAGTTTAGTTTGTTTACGTTTAACGTTACATAAGTCACTTGGTTTTAAAATTCGTATTTTGGTTTTACGTTTTTTTCTAGATTTGGTTGTCGTTCGGTTTCTACTTAGCACAGTGTTTGTTGGTCATATTTCAAAGTGGTCAACTTTGCCCCAATTTCTAAAAACTCTATACAATATCACTTTGACCTCCTTGACTTTCGTCAAAGTTTTACATCATGAAAGTCACTTGATGTTGAAATTCATGTTTTTATTTTACGTGTTTTCCTGATTTTGGTCGTCGTGTGATTGCTTCTTAACACGGTTTTACGCCCCCTGCCCCGCACCGCAACGCGGGCGACTTATGACTAGTTATTTATAATTGTTTAATTTTTTTATTTGGTTAACTTTACATCAGTATTGTATTGGTACTATTAGAATCGTTAATGGTTGCTATGGTTTTGAATCGATTTAAACTATGTGCCGACATCCTTATGGATTTATCACGGCTTTATTTTTTAAGTTTTCTTTTTCGGTTGTTATATCAAGTGTTGGTACTATATCGATATGGTAATGGACCGGACCAATATCGACCATATTTCTGCCATTAACATTATTTTTACCACTGCGTCTATGATCCATGTAAAATTTATTAAAAGTCGGGTCATCTCCGCCGCGAAGCGTGGGTGTAACCCGCTAGTTATTTATAACTGTTTAACTTTTTTATTTGGTTAACTTTATAAAAACAATTCAAAAATTAAATAAAAATAAGACATAAAAAGATAATCAAATCCAACATTACATAAATAAAACTTACATAACCTAAAAAATAAAATTACGAATGTGGGTATTATTTAAAAAAAAGGAAGAGGGAGGGGAGTATTTAAAGTAAAAAAAATCTGTATTTGGATTCATGATTTTTTTTATAAAAAGATGAAGTTTTTTTAAAAAAATGGATGAGAGAAGTTGGTAGATTTTGGTTGAATGTGGGTATTATTTAAAAAAAAAGGAAGAGGGAGGTGAGTATTTAAAGTAAAAAAAACTTTTTTTAATAATATAGTTGTTGTAAACGGCTAGATTTTAAAAAGGGGGACCATCGAGAGCGGCAACGGGGAGACGACAAGGACGTCGACGGGCCAAGGGGGCGGTGTTCCGCCTCGGCCCCGTGCGTGGACTTGGCCAAGCCGTCCCCAATACCGTCTGGTCTTAAAGCAATTAGTTTTTAGGATTTAATTATAAGATAATTGTCATAGTTCATGAAGTGAAATAGACATAAAAGAGATGGAAAACTTAGTTATCTTTTAAAATATGATCCATATGATAAAAGTGTTATGAAACAACGACATACTAGCAACCAACATATAACTATAAACATAAAGAACAAGTATTATAGAAAGTAAGAGAGAAAGAGAATAGGAGAACTCATTCTTATTCATGTATGTATGAAATACAAAAGCCACTATTTATAGGGCTATCATTCAACATAACTTAAATGCCAATGGGAGTTAGGCATGTGGATAGTCATATCATAAAATATATTTATAACACTCCCCCTTGACTATCCATGTGATAAAAGAAAACAATGTATTATACGCTTGGTAGTGCTGCCTCGTTAAAAACCTTGCTAGGAAAACCTAGTGGGACAAAACCTCAGCTAAGGGAAAAGAGTGCAGCGCGTATTGTCTCCCCCTAATACTTCTGGATCAGGTATGTTGCCTCATTAAAAACCTTACTAAGAAAACCCAATGGGACAAAACTTAGTCAAGGGAAAAAGAGTGCAACTTGAATAAGTCTCCCCCTCATTTTAACATGTATCCTTTAAGTGACGTGTGTCCATTTTTCTTGAAAGTCGAACAAAGCTTTTGTAGTGAATGATTTATCGCTTGATCCCTTAATGTGCAATCCTTTATGTTGAGCAATGTTGTATAATCTTCTAACAAGACTTTAGGTGCCTCCTTCCAAAAATTATCATATGTCCACGACTGTGTTTCGTTACATTCCTGCATCTACAAGACTAACCAAACTTATTTTGATAGGTTAGTAAAATATAATCAAATATCGTTTATACCTGAATATTTCTTTGAACTCATTCCAATGTCTCTTCGCTTGACAAATGTTATATCATGACAATAAGCTCAAATGAAATATATTATAACCATACATAGCTAGTAAAACATATTAATGCACTTATGCATTTAACGATGGTACTTCTAGAATGAGAATCTCTACTATGGTAGGAGATGATGATAGGCATTTCTTATAACAAATGACTTAACAACCTTTAACATACTTTAAGGTTCAACTATGTCCATACTAAAATATCCAAACATCATCTTCTAGATGTACTTGAGGGATTAGTAAAATATAATTACATATATACTCGAACTGCAGTTCGAGTAATAATTAGACTGTGCCAAGGTTATTCAAAAATTCTCCCTCTAAAAGCTCGACAATTTCTCTCAATGATGCCTATACATCATTACTGTAAATTGCGATTATAGTGAACTTTTAAAAGTAGAATGTTCATAGAACATGGCTAATTTAATCAAACTTATATCCCTCTATATGCGAATATCTCGAGTTGTACAACACTCGACCAAACTATTTTAGCTCATACGTATTTTGTCAACTTCATATAGTACGTTCTTGAGGTTTTTTATATCAATGCTTCTGGTATTATCAATCTATGAGGAAATTCTGCCCATCTTATCCAAATATACATGTGCATTCACTCTTCATGAGTTTTGCTACATAAACTTACCCATGTAACACATAGATATCTATATCATATGCAAAAATGTCATCAACACTTGCTTTTATCTTCAAAATCCATATTGTACCATGCGTGTACACTATTTATTGAGTATCTTAATCACCTGGTACAAGTTTTCTATGTGTGTTTGTTGGTGCACAAGTATTACATCGTTAAGATGTGTCAATTAACCTTTTAAGCACTCAAATGCTTTGAAAACTCATCAGGAGTTCCAATTATATCCAACATGTAAAATAATCATAACCTATTCAAAATTGTAACGCCGATATTTCTTATTCCAAATAAGTATTATTATTTACAAAATTCGGGCATGACCCGTTCGTATAATGAACGATTCCCTGTGAGAACTTAAACATGACGCAGCGGAAAATATGAACCCAAAAATTTTCTTTCTTATTTAGACCCATTACTTATTTAAAAGCTCAAATACAGATGATAAACATTTACAAAAAAAAAGGGATTAACAATAACCACATTTAAGTAACGCTTCAAGACAATACATAAATCAGACTATGTGGCCGTTCTTCCCGTACAATCTTTAATTTGGGGCTCGATCAATGCATGCTTATCTTCGATAGTAGTGGTAGAGATATGTTAGGATCGGAGGCTCTCATGATAGTGTTTGTTTGTTTAAAATGAATGATCAATGAATATGAAAACATGTTAGGTGCAGCGAAAATGAAAACAAACTTTGTAATCACAATCAAAGGAGAAAATAGTTTGATAAACAATTGCTTCACATAATGTCAAAAGATTACAAATCGAAGCAAAAGATTACAGATATGCTTACAAACTAAACTCCCCCTCAGCCTGATGCCCCAAGGTTGGTTGCACACAAGATGAAAGGATTAGACATGAGGAGAAGAACCCACTCAGTCAATCAAATGTAACAGTACAGGGTACTGTTACATTTATAGGCAAACCAAACCACTGAGGTATCTCAGCTGACGTCACCATGAAAGCGACGTCTAACAGCCTAACAACCTGTATCTACTGTCCTTACACAAACACTGCTAACCTAACCACTGACTATACATAAAACAGATATTTCACTAAACAGCTGCTTTCTCTTTATGTCAGTACTTTCCTCAAGGTTGATCAGTCCTTGACTGGGCAGTGCTTTATCATCAGTAGATAGGACCAGCAGTGTTGGAAACTTCAGGGTTTTCATCAGCAGTTGAAAGGACAACAGCAGTTGAATATGAGCAGCAGATAGAGACCATCAGTTGTTATAAATCACTTTCAATGGGAGAGCAAAGTGTAAACTGCTGCTTATTGTGAATCCTCTGTTGTGACCTGGTTTTGGCTTTACATTATCTGTTCCTCTGGTAGGGTTCAATCCCAACAATCTCCCCCTGGAACAGATAATGCCAAAACCCTTCATTATTCAGGACCTTTATTACTCATCAAGAGTGCCTTAGCTTGATCTTTGAATTCAGCTTCAAATTCCTGTGCACTCTGGTCATCCTCATCCCTACACAGTGTAAGTTCAAGGAGATCCTGCAAATCTTGAACACTAAGGCCTAGTGCTTCTTTCCTTGATGTGTACTTCACTTCGCCATTGGCTCTGACCATGGTCAATACGTGAGTCTTTTGATCAGACATCCACTTTAGTATTTTTAAGCCAAGTGGGTTTCTTGGGAGAGACTTATTTGACGATGAGTTGAGGGATAATGGCCTTGAAAACATCTGCAGACTTTCAGACATTCTTTTGAAAGCTTCTTCAATGACTTTGTCTGCTGCAGCTATATCTTCTGCAGTTTCTTGTTCAATAAGTTCTTGTCTTTCAGCTTCTGTCTTGTCTTTAGCAGTGTTTGGAGACGCAGGTTTGTTTAATGCCTTAAAAAGGCTTTGAAGCTTTGTTGAAGTTTCTTCTTTTAGACCCATTTTCGTGATGGTATCTTTGAAGTACTATGCTTCCTTTTCTATTACCTCTTCTTCAGTCAGCTGTTCTCCCTCTTCTTGATTTGTTACAAAAGTAGACCGGAACAGTGTGTCGAGGTTTCCCATCTTTTGTTCAAGCTTCATCATTTGTTCTTGCTTCTTAGAAGTGCCTGAAACAGTTATCTTTCTTTTCTTCAGCCTTTCGTAGGCTTCATCAGTCTGCTGTCTTGACCACTTTGATATGGCTTCAGCAGTATCCATTTTTGCATCCACCAGCTCCTTTTTCTTTCTTTTATACTCAGCAGTGAAGTCAGCAATGAGCGTTTTGAATTTGTTCCAGTTTGGAGCATTTTTCTTCTTTGTAGGATCATTCTTAATTCTGTCAATCCTCTCAGCCTCATGCTTTAGAGCGATTATTGGCCATTCTTCAAACTGTTTTTCTTCAGCAGGATAGAATTTTTCTTTCATAATGTAAGCAAGATAATTTTTTCTTAGCTCTTTGCGTTGTTCATCCTTTTCTTTGATTAGTTCCTGTGCAAATTCTTCCATCTGCTTTACCTTTTCAAGGAAGAAATTCAGTCTTTTAGCAATGCCTTCTTCGCTTAGACGTTCACGTTCACTTTCAAATTTAGCTCTTGCTTTAGCCTGCCTTGCCTTGAGTTTGAGGTAATCATCCATATCCTCTGGTGGCATGTAACCTATGAGTGAGGAGAATCTCCTTTTTGAAGGATCTTCTTCTATATAGAATTGCCTCATCTCATTTTTGATAGCTTCAAGTTCCAGTGGATGTTTTGCAGCATTCGGATCATGTGTACTCTCATCGGCAGGTATTGGCTTTCTTCTTCTGTTGAAGAGCTTTGGCTGTGAAGTAGGAGAAGTGAGAGCAGTGGTGGATGACTGACTAACAGCTGTTGAGACAACTGGTGTCTCAACATCTGTTGTCATTACAACTGCTGATATGTCAGCAGTTGTCTTCTGCTTCTGAGCAGGGGATGGAAGTGGTGAAGTAGTTTTTGATGGTGGTGATGAATCATCATCTGATATGAGATTCCTTCTCCTTTTTAATGAGGAAGGAGCAAATGATGTTTTGGGTGGAACAGTGGTGGTAGATTGAATAGCAGTGGTTTGTGGTAGTGATTGACTGACAGTGGTTGAAACAACTGGTGTTTCAATCACTGTTGTCATTACAACAGATGTTGTAACATCTGTTGTCTTCTGTTTTATGACAGGAGGCAGTGGTGGTGGTATGATTGTAGATGATGATGGTGGAGCAGTAGTTGTGGTGGTGTGTGGAAGAGTGGTGTGTGTTGATGACATGGCAGCTGTTTGGCTACTGACAGCAGTTTTTGTAACTACTGCTGTATCAGCTGTTTGGCTAACAGGTTTTGAGACCTGCTTTTCTTTTTCTTTTACTTTTTCAGGCTCAATATGAAGGCCATGTTCTATTCCCTTCTTCTTCATTTGCTTCATTATCTCCCCCTTTTTGGCATTATCTGCAAGGGGGTCATCAAAGAATAGTAAAGTTGAAGGAGCCTTTCCAGTGGTAGTTTGGATACTGGCCTTAATAGCCTTGATATCTGCTTGAGCATCCTTGAACCTTGATTCCACCATGTTGGTCAGCAGTTGTACTTGAATAGCGTGCTTTTGATCAGCCATTTGTTGCTGTTTTTCAAGCATGGGTTGGAAGATATTCCAAAGCTCATTTGCAGCAGGTGCTTGTTGTGGAGCAGGTGCTTGAGCAGGAACAGCATTGGATTGTGCTTTCTGAGCTTTTAAAATCTCTTGCACCATCTCTTTTATTTCAGAAACTGATTCTTCAAGTTTTTCCACTCTGCCCGTCAATTCCTGATATCTTGAATCATCACCCATTTTACTGGGATCATCTGAATCCCCACTTGTAGTGGTTATATCAATGTTTGACTTAGGAACTGAGTCCCAAAAATCACCCATTGATGCCCCTTGTTCTTGGTACTGGGGACTTCTTTCTTCAGCATTCGATAAACCTTTGATGGTACCAGTGGTTAGATCTAACTCACTGGTGGTTACCGAAGTTGCCATGGAAGAAATTGCCTTCAAGGGAGTCTTACTTATGAAACAACTGTCCAACTGAGGATCTGTTGATCCACCAGTTGTAGTTGCTGCTCCACTTGAACTACCACCGAGAGTTACTTGTAACTCAGGGGGTGTAACCTCCTCAATTGTTGCTGGGATAGCAGGAGTAGTAGCATCAGACCCAGTCACCTGTGGGGGTATACTCTCAGTGACAGGTGATAGAGAGGAACTGGTTTGTGTCTGAGCTATAGCAGCTGCATGCAACAAAGGTAGCATGGATTGTGGCATTATTATTGGTGAGGGGATGGGAGTTGAAATAGACATGTCCTTGGGATCAGGACTGAGGAAGATGGATCCAAGTGGATTCAGAGCTTCATATTGTGGTGTCCCTATGCTTACAACCTGATCCTTTTGTGAGGATGCAGGAGGAGTTTTAGGCATGGGTTGAGATATTTGTACCAACTGCTGTGAGGAAGTAGCAGCAGTGGTTTCTTGTGACATTTGTGTTGTCACTGGCAGGAGCTCTGGTATCTCATCCTCCAGAGTTGCCTTTTTGATGGGTTTTGTGGGTTTTTGAGTTTTTCTTTTTGGCTTTTTGGAGATAGTAGGTGTGGGTTTCAAAGCAGTTGTGCTGCTGCTTTGATCACCTTGAGCAGTGGGCTCAGCAGCAGATACCTGAGGAGCAGTTGTAACCGCTAAAATCTGCTCAGGTACCCCTGCTTTTGTTTTTGTTGGTGCCATCATCCTTGAAAATGTTTCTTTTGTTAAGCTTTTTATTTGACAATGAACACCTTGTTTTGGCAAATTTTCATTTTCCTTTACAAATTTTTGTTTAAAGTAATAACTCAAAAATCTTGGAAAAAGTAAAAATGCTTTGTTTTCAACATTTTTCACTAAGTCATTGAAGATTTCCTGGGAATAGTTGTAATCTTTGTTATTCAAAATGGCATACCCCAGGCATTGAATCTTCAATGGTATTTCATTAAATGATGTTGTTTTATTTGAAACACACATCAAAAGTGTGTGAAATAAAAATCTTGGAGCAGAAGGAAAATAACCTTTTTGTAAGGTATCAACCTTTGATTGTTCTGCATACCCCCTTTTTACGAAATCAGTTTTCATCTCGGCTTTCTCAAAAGAGAGTTTACCTTCCTGATCGTTGAGATTAAAGACTTCGGAGATCGATTGTGGGGTTATTTGAACTGCTTTACCCTGTATTGAGGAGTTAATGGCGATGACTTTTCCGTCTTGTTTTTCAAGCGACGCCTTTTTCCAAAACTCTCTCTGGGTTTGCAGATAGATGGGAGCATTTGCTATCAACAAAGTTTTGTACTTTGATGCAGATAATGTATCAATGATGGTGTCAAAGGTGTGATTATCAGTAGGTTTTGTGAGTAAACCCAGATAGTTGTGAGATTGTTTGAATGGTATTTCGATGGGTTCTTCGGCCGTTTGAGCGACCTCTTTGGAAGGTGATGGTGATTTAGGTTTTGATTTTGATTTTGTCATTTTTGCGGAGAAGAACGAAGGAGGATTTTGGAGATTTTGAGAAGAAGGGTTGGAAACTGCTATGAGAAGAGAATTTTGGAATTCAATTCGATAGTGTAAAACCCTGTTTGGGGTTTAGGGCAGGGTTTTATTAAAAAAAATGATCGCTGATGTGGCAGCGGTTATTAAGATCTGAGGGCTAAAAACTGACCACGTGTCAAACACTGATGAAGTGGATGAAGTATGGAGAACAGTTGTTTTAAGGGCCACTGACGTATCAAGCATCAGTGGTTACAACGGTAAAAATTATGGGCAGTGGATGATTTTTACTATCAGTGGATAGCATATCAGTGGATAAGATACTGATTTTGAGCATCAGTGCTTTTCAAGAAAATGAGGGATCAGTGGTTAACTTTCAGCCGTGGACAGTGTTTAGAGATCAGACGTTGGAACAAAACAGTGGTTAGGGTAAATAGTACAACTCTGAAGGACAAGTGTTTCAGCAACAGTTTTGAAGATTTTCTTTCAAGGTTTTGCCACATGTCAATTTTGAAAGACAGTGGTTTAGTACCCCAGATGATGAAAACTTTTTACTAAGGCAACTCATTTTCGTTTAATATTCAATTAACACATGAGTACCTTAGTAATTTAAGCACAGTTTGCAACCACTTTTTGATGGAAATTTAAGAGCAAACCTGAGTATGACATGATCATGTCATATGTACCATTTCCTTTTGACCCATTTATGAGGACACTAATACCACCAAAAAAAAGGTATTACATCCTGACAGGAGCTGAAACTATTGCCAACAAAAACAAGCAAAAGTTCCAAATATATTATTCCAAAAAATGAGTAATATATCCTGGTTATCTGAGAAAATCCTTTGAACAATAAAAAAATAGTTAAAGGATTTTCTGAGAAAAGTATCAAAAAAGATCTGGTAAATTTTCAATAGAAAACATAATCATAACATTCTCAAGTTTTATGAAAATGGTCAGTGGTTTGACATTAGTGGTAGAACCTTTTTCTTTGTCAGTTGATTGCAAACCCGAGGACACATGGATAAATTTTTGAACATTTGTCTAATCCTCTTTGGAGCTCATTCACTGGAATCAAAACCTTTTTCTGAACAGATGAATGCACATAGTTGCTTAATGACCATTATTACCCTAAACATTGACTCATAAGTGTTTTATGTTTATACTCTTTTCTTTTGACTTCAAAAGTTTTGAGATAAACACACTTCTGAGTTTTTGAGAATTTCCTCAATGTATTTTAACAAAGTTGATTTTGTCCTTTCGAGGAACTCAACCTGTTTTCAACACACAAGATTTGAATGACTAAAGTTTTAATTCCCTCTTTTTGAGTTAACAAGACATCAATGTTTTTATGAACATAGGTTTTGTTAATCTGAGGTTCATACTTTAGTATTTAATGAAAACATCACAAATATCAAAACAACAGTTGAAATCAATATTGAAAAAAAAATATAAAACAATCCCATACTTAATCAGATATGTTTACAGATCTGAAAGCTATGGGTGACTTTTGCATGATATCACTTGTTGTGTGAAATTTGTGTGTCATATGACATCTTGGTTGATTTACAGAGTTTTTGATTAACCACTTTGAACATGATTTATTCGGTACTCTGTTTTTCAACTACATACAACCAACCTTAGTATCAATGAATTTTGAGCCGAACTGTTATGTCAAATTGATTGTTAGATCGAATTTGACTGTCCAGGCTCTGATACCAATTGTTAGGATCGGAGGCTCTCATGATAGTGTTTGTTTGTTTAAAATGAATGATCAATGAATATGAAAACATGTTAGGTGCAGCGGAAATGAAAACAAACTTTGTAATCACAATCAAAGGAGAAAATAGTTTGATAAACAATTGCTTCACATAATGTCAAAAGATTACAAATCGAAGCAAAAGATTACAGATATGCTTACAAACTAAACTCCCCCTCAGCCTGATGCCCCAAGGTTGGTTGCACACAAGATGAAAGGATTAGACATGAGGAGAAGAACCCACTCAGTCAATCAAATGTAACAGTACAGGGTACTGTTACATTTATAGGCAAACCAAACCACTGAGGTATCTCAGCTGACGTCACCATGAAAGCGACGTCTAACAGCCTAACAACCTGTATCTACTGTCCTTACACAAACACTGCTAACCTAACCACTGACTATACATAAAACAGATATTTCACTAAACAGCTGCTTTCTCTTTATGTCAGTACTTTCCTCAAGGTTGATCAGTCCTTGACTGGGCAGTGCTTTATCATCAGTAGATAGGACCAGCAGTGTTGGAAACTTCAGGGTTTTCATCAGCAGTTGAAAGGACAACAGCAGTTGAATATGAGCAGCAGATAGAGACCATCAGTTGTTATAAATCACTTTCAAGGGGAGAGCAAAGTGTAAACTGCTGCTTATTGTGAATCCTCTGTTGTGACCTGGTTTTGGCTTTACATTATCTGTTCCTCTGGTAGGGTTCAATCCCAACAAGATACGTGTAATACCTGTGAACATCACATACAACTTAACCATTAGTCATTGACAACGTTATACAACATGATTCTCATATAATCTAATAGTGAATAACATTTAACAATGAAACTTTGATTTATTTAACTATCCTCTCGTATTTTCTTATTCAGAGTTCGACTTCGATACTTCAAGAACCCGGTGTTGATATACCTGCAATACATTTCAATCTCAAACACACCATTAGCAATCATTAATGCTCGAACATAATGAAACCATTCCGTACCATTCCTTTATACATTTATAACATTTCGCATTCACAAACGTATACATTCCTAATTTTTACGTGCATTCATAGCAACCACTTCCTACTTACACACACACACACATATATATATATATATATATATATATATATATATTTATTTTCAGCCCCTTCACCCGGCCGGGTCGGGTTAACCACCCGACCGTGTCAGCTAACCATATATTTTTCACAGAACCTTCACCCGGCCGTGTCAGCTCTGCACTTTTTCCAGCCATTAATTCTTACCGAAACGGACATAACTCTCTCATTTTTTATCCGTTTTACCCGATTCTTTTTCCTGCGCGCCCGTAATTTAATTAGGGATCCGTTTATCACTTCAGGTCGCATCAAAAGCTGATTTATAAGCAAACGGGTTATAAACCCCTTTATACATTATTTGACCCGTCTAATCCTACTAGTTTACTTTCATTATAAACAACTCCTTTGTTATACTAAAATAATACTTACCTCAATACTTTTCATTCATTACATAATTCTTGCATATTTTTCTACACATAAGTATTAAATACTACGTACATACTAAGAAGTGAATTGGAATCACTTACATCGTGCGTCCGAGTTTGTGCATAGCTTCTTTATTTACCCTTGATCCGTTAGCCTTCCATTCTTGAGTCCATGTCAATTGGGATTCCTATCATTTCAAGTCATTACGTCCATATCATAGTTAGTATGCATGTTCGTTCATATCACATCCATTCCTAGCTCTTAGCTACATAGACTTTCATTAGTCAAGCTTATCATGCATATGACATGAA
The DNA here is from genome assembly GCA_030545235.1 of Helianthus tuberosus. Classification (NCBI taxonomy): domain Eukaryota; kingdom Viridiplantae; phylum Streptophyta; class Magnoliopsida; order Asterales; family Asteraceae; genus Helianthus; species Helianthus tuberosus. The sequence continues at coordinate 30,228,512 of CM060444.1, forward strand.
CCGACAACCACAATATTCAACATTCACTCACTCAAATTTATTATCATACGTACGTACACATAATTGTTCTAACACATATACATGATTCTTTAAAATCTCATAAACATATTCATAAGTCTAATCATGCCACTCGCATATTCGTTGATTTTTTAGAAAGTCAACGCTTATACCTACTTATTCCCAACTTATGAACACACACACAATTATCTTGATATGATAGACTACTTGTAGTATCGTCATACACATTTCATATTCATGTTATGTGGTACATACAACTACATGATTACTTGATTTTATATCCGACGTTCACAAGATCAATTTTACACATAGTAACGCTTTAAACACACCTTAACAACTGTAAACATGCACCCGAAGCAATATTTAGTGTTTAGTAAATTGGTGACTAGAAAATCATATGTTTTAAGTTCATAAAACACATTATTTTCATTGCTGCATTTTACACGCAGCAGCTGTTCGGGGTCACTTTCCCCCTTTTTAATCACATAATATGACTTCGACTTTCAAATAAGAATTGTAATATGCGAAACAAGCTTTTCAACGATATAAGGCTCGTTGTCTAACTCCTAACAACGAATGAGATACGGCCTTTACAAGATGACTATCTAGGGCTGTTAAAAGTGACGAATTTACTAACTTTTCATGCTGTTTTGACCCACTAAATCTCATAACCAGCCTCTTGTGACCAAATATGAAATGTAATATGCGAAACAAGCTTTTCAACGATATAAGGCTCGTTGTCTAACTCCTAATAACGAATGAGATACGGCCTTTACAAGATGACTATCTAGGGCTGTCAAAAGTGACGAATTTACTAACTTTTTAACACAAACTTGAATCAATTCAAGTTTCATGTAGGCATTTTATCAAACACTTGGTGTGCGTACACCGTTTAATGCACAATGTACAACCAAATCATGCTTTCATTCCTATTTCCTATCTTCATTCATCATCACCACTAAAAATTACATAAATTTCATACCATCTTTCAATCTAACCTATAATTATGCATCCCACACCAACTGGTTCATCATATTTACACAAACTTCATTCTTACAAGATCATCATATATCATCATACTACATTGAACGAGTGGGTTTCATCCCAAAATATCTATTTACTTAAAGTCTTGCACAATTCGTCTTTCATGTGATGATTCTAACATATAATCATACCTAATTTCATGAAATTTCCTAGATTGATCATAACCCACTTTATTCAAGATCATTAAATCATAAAATTTAACTTACTTGATTGTGAAGAACACATAGGAGATCGAAAATCTTGATACATGCATCCTATACATCTTCAATTTCCTTATCAATTGGCTGATTCATGATGAACAAGGGTTTCCCCTTGTTCTTCTTTTGTCCGGGCGAAACTCACACACATCAGTGTGTGAGTTTTGGTGTTTTAATTGGTTTTTATTTATTTCATCTTTCATAATGCCCAAAATAGTCCCTCGAGTTTCTAATTGCTTATAAATGAGATTAAACTCATTATCTTGTCATTTAATGACCATCACACTAACTTGATTACTTTTAATGATTTAATTGTCAATACTTCAATTACTAGCACCTTATTTACTTTCATATGGTAAAACTTACATGTACCACTTTCTTTTATAAAGCATTAACAATAAAATATTATATTATGACTTTTAAAAATTTCGGGGTGTTACAAGTCTACCCCCCTTAAAGAAGGTTTCGTCCCCGAAACCTCGTTCATTTCTTCTATAACACATCTGGTTATATTCTTCGTTTGTTCATTCATTCGGGTTACATTGAATGACTTACATAAGTATGTTGTGAGAAATTGCCATTAGTCACACATCCCCTAATCCATAATTTCAAACTAGCATCCCGACATACATCCATACCTATCAAGATTTTCAACTCTTGTGAAAACCAATCCTTAGTTATTATTGTTTTTACTTATGTATCGATTCATTTCATTCATGATGCATATCGTAGGCTTTTGATTTATCAATTTATAACACTTTAACTTTCTACTCTATGAATCGTGTCCAAAGGCCAATCTATGATATTCATCATTGTTGACTTTTAAAAAGTCAACTGCCCTACGTAATATACCTTCTATTTATGAACATGAAATCATTATAAAACAATAGACAATAGTATTATTACCTTTATAAGGGAACACCAACCAATAGTATGCATTCATTGAACTACATCCCGAGTGTATCCCCTTTCACATATTCATGTACTTACAAACGTGTCCCCTACATTCTTCACATATACTAGTTCATACTACTTATACCTACCATGGCCCAATATACATTTCTGCGTATAATTTCGTTCACTCAAACGCATTCAACATATCATACTTATTCATGCATATAATCATCTGACAATCGATCTACTTGTAAACGAGCTTCGTCCCTTCGTACAAATAACATATTTTAACACATTTGCAGGTTCAAGTTCTATTCACATATGGGTTTTAGAGTCTAAGGCGAGCTTTCATGTTAAACCCGCCGCAATTTACGGCCATAATCCGTGTCTTACGGTTACTACTTGCTGGTTAAACTCGTTTCATGGTTTACTTATTAGGCACTAGCATTCATACAGCTCGATGACATTAAGTTCGAGTTGAAATTCATTCCTTGGTCAACCTATAAGAGTAAAACCTTCCTTTTCATGTCACATTTTGTGCTATCAATAATTCATACAGAAGTTCAATCATAGCGTATAATTTTATATTCATATATTAAATAATTTGCTAACCTTACTTCCTTGGCGCAGTACTTGAACATGCAGCAATGAGTCGGTCCTCTTCGTCACCACCCATACCATGTTTCGGATTGACCTCATTCGTCCGTGTGACGAGCTTTTGCTTATGAACATTCTTTCACTGACCTTACTAGGACTATCACATCCTGGTTCCTTATTCATATATTAATACTTTCTCAACTCCTTCGTAGAACATTGATGCGTTCCACCTGTACAAAACAGGAATCATTTTAATTGTTTGACCCATTCACGATGGTTCAATACATAACTGTTCTTCCGCAATTCTTTAACTTATTTATCAACTTCTGCAGTTTGACTTTTCAAAGTCAACCTGCCACTTCTTTCTTTTTATGAATACACATAACGAAGTACATGTTTGTACTTCTTGTCAATTCAAGCATATATTTAATTTCATCGCTTTATGCTTTAGTGCTCCTCACGTACACTTGTCCTTTCCATTAAAGCTTAGGTCTTTCACTTGGGTCGTAACCCGTCATTCACTTTGACTCTCTAGAGTCGAGTATCAACATATTTCACGCTTGTAATTTATCCAATATTTATTTCTTACGGCTACAACTTCTTGCCACATTAACCGTTTTCGATGTTTCATACCTACTTAATGGACCGAACTAATCTATCCATTCTTTTATTACTTCTTTTATTATTAACAATTCATATTCATTCGGCTTCTCAAGAGTCAAACTATAATCACCTTTTTACCTGCATTTTATTACTTGCTTTATTACTTATCATTATATTTCGTTTGACCTTCGGAAGTCTACTTTGTAAATACAATCTTACATATGCCTGTCGATTATTCTATCCTGACGCATCCATCTCTAGTCGAGTCATAAACTCCTATTAAATGCATAACTTTTATACATACCTGGCACAAGTCGAAATCCATTGACTTGTTATCCATATTTTGCTTGACTATTTCCTTCCAGTTTGTGACATTACATTTCCGTACATCATGCTCACCTACAATTAAATAACTTAACCATTTCAAACATTAAATACCTGGTTCAAATGGTACTCACCATTTGACCCGCATAACTCATTTATCCTATCAACCATCCTTTCATACAATACTTGAGCGTAATTATATTCATATATTTACATATATATAAGTTCAAAACATAGCAATAATAATATCCGCTTCACAAGGAATATTTACTCGTTCTATCTATAATTATTAAAAATTTTGAGCCCTTCACTCTTGTCATCCATTCTTACTTATCTGATTCGTGCCTATTTACAAATTTTGAACTTTTTCATTCTATCATTCATTCCCTTCTATGTTTCGAATCCGTCTCGCAGTTTCTAACATATCATTCATATCTTTCATCCCTTTCATGTTTCGAATCCGTCTCGCGGATTCTAACATATCATTCATATCTTTCATTCTTTGAATCCGTCTAGCGGATTCAAACTTTGCATTCATATCTTGTTGATCCGTACTTTCCTGCAGATTCAACATTCTTCATTCTTACCACTTATACTTTTTACTCTTACGTAGTATCCTCAATTTCCCGAGAGTCTTATTACCCATTTCACCCGCACGCCCACCTGCTACCCAGTTCTACCAGACATACATGCGATAATTACCATGGTCTCACGAACGTCATATGCTTCTTGCGTACTGGCCAGGTGCGCAATCCACATACTAGTTTCGTGCCTTCGTGTAATCATCGCCTTATGTCCGAGAAGTGGGTTTCAGTTTCATGCATATTTCTAAAACTTCCCCAAGACCACATCATTGTCTTTCGTTTAATAATTACCCTCCCAAGGAGATCTCTTCCTTTTTCTTTTAACATCGGTACCCATACATATTAATAGCGTGTACCTAGGGTTAATTTCCCTATTTGCATATTTGCCTGCCTTAGTATTCGTCCTATTCTGCATCCACGGACCATCCTCTTCAAACACTTATGCTTACCTTGCACATACAAAACCGTTAGTTTCCTTATTCACATGCATAAATACATACTTACATTCGCGTTTACCTTTAGATCTTGATCGAGTCCTGGATTGTATGGTTTCCTGGTTACAAGAGCATGCAGGTTTGAATTCAAGTATTTGCCTCCTCATACTTGATTTCCCTCAAATCAGGGCTCTGATACCAACTTGTAACGCCCATATTTCTTATTCCAAATAAGAATTATTATTTACAAAATTCGGGCATGACCCGTTCGTATAATGAACGATTCCCTGTGAGAACATGACGCAGCGAAAAATATGAACCCAAAAATTTTCTTTCTTATTTAGACCCATTACTTATTTAAAAGCTCAAATACATATGATAAACATTTACAAAAAAAAGGGATTAACAATAACCACATTTAAGTAACGCTTCAAGACAATACATAAATCAGACTATGTGGCCGTTCTTCCCGTACAATCTTTAATTTGGGGCTCGATCAATGCATGCTTATCTTCGATAGTAGTGGTAGAGATACGTGTAATACCTGTGAACATCACATACAACTTAACCATTAGTCATTGACAACGTTATACAACATGATTCTCATATAATCTGATAGTGAATAACATTTAACAATGAAACTTTGATTTATTTAACTATCCTCTCGTATTTTCTTATTCAGAGTTCGACTTCGATACTTCAAGAACCCGGTGTTGATATACCTGCAATACATTTCAATCTCAAACACACCATTAGCAATCATTAATGCTCGAACATAATGAAACCATTCCGTACCATTCCTTTATACATTTATAACATTTCGCATTCACAAACGTATACATTCCTAATTTTTACGTGCATTCATAGCAACCACTTCCTACTTACATATATATTTTTTTTATTTTCAGCCCCTTCACCCGGCCGGGTCGGGTTAACCACCCGACCGTGTCAGCTAACCATATAATTTCACAGAACCTTCACCCGGCCGTGTCAGCTCACCACCCGGCCGTGTCAGCTCTGCACTTTTCCAACCATTAATTCTTACCGAAACGGACATAACTCTCTATTTTTTATACGTTTTACCCGATTCTTTTTCCTGCGCGCCCGTAATTTAATTACGGATCCGTTTATCACTTCGGGTCGCATCAAAAGCTGATTTATAAGCAAACGGGTTATAAACCCCTTTATACATTATTTGACCCGTCTAATCCTACTAGTTTACTTTCATTATAAACAACTCCTTTGTTATACTAAAATAATACTTACCTCAATACTTCTCATTCATTACATGATTCTTGCATATTTTTCTACACATAAATATTAAATACTACGTACATACTAAGAAGTGAATTGGAATCACTTACATCGTGCGTCCGAGTTTGTGCATAGCTTCTTTATTTACCCTTGATCCGTTAGCCTTCCATTCTTGAGTCCATGTCAATTGGGATTCCTATCATTTCAAGTCATTACGTCCATATCATAGTTAGTATGCATGTTCGTTCATATCACATCCATTCCTAGCTCTTAGCTACATAGACTTTCATTAGTCAAGCTTATCATGCATATGACATGAACCGACAACCACAATATTCAACATTCACTCACTCAAATTTATTATCATACGTACGTACACATAATTGTTCTAACACATATACATGATTCTTTAAAATCTCATAAACATATTCATAAGTCTAATCATGCCACTCGCATATTCGTTGACTTTTTAGAAAGTCAACGGTTATACCTACTTATTCCCAACTTATGAACACACACACAATTATCTTGATATGATAGACTACTTGTAGTATCGTCATACACATTTCATATTCATATTATATGGTACATACAACTACATGATTAATTGATGCGAAACAAGCTTTTCAACGATATAAGGCTCGTTGTCTAACTCCTAACAACGAATGAGATACGGCCTTTACAAGATGACTATCTAGGGCTGTCAAAAGTGACGAATTTACTAACTTTTCATGCTGTTTTGACCCACTAAATCTCATAACCAGCCTCTTGTGACCAAATATGAAATGTAATATGCGAAACAAGCTTTTCAACGATATAAGTCTCGTTGTCTAACTCCTAATAACGAATGAGATACGGCCTTTACAAGATGACTATCTAGGGCTGTCAAAAGTGACGAATTTACTAACTTTTCATGTTGTTTTGACCCACTAAATCTCATAACCAGCCTCTTGTGACCAAATATGAAATGTAATATGCGAAACAAGCTTTTCAACGATATAAGGCTCGTTGTCTAACTCCTAATAACGAATGAGATACGGCCTTTACAAGATGACTATCTAGGGCTGTCAAAAGTGACGAATTTACTAACTTTTTAACACAAACTTGAATCAATTCAAGTTTCATGTAGGCATTTTATCAAACACTTGGTGTTCGTACACCGTTTAATGCACAATGTACAACCAAATCATGCTTTCATTCCTATTTCCTATCTTCATTCATCATCACCACTAAAAATTACATAAATTTCATACCATCTTTCAATCTAACCTATAATTATGTGTCCCACACCAACTGGTTCATCATATTTACACAAACTTCATTCTTACAAGATCATCATATATCATCATACTACATTGAACGAGTGGGTTTCATCCCAAAATATCAATTTACTTAAAGTCTTGCACAATTCGTCTTTCATGTGATGATTCTAACATATAATCATACCTAATTTTATGAAATTTCCTAGATTGATCATAACACACTTTATTCAAGATCATCAAATCATAAAATTTAACTTACTTGATTGTGAAGAACACATAGGAGATCGAAAATCTTGATACATGCATCCTATACATCTTCAATTTCCTTATCAATTGGCTGATTCACACATCAGTGTGTGAGTTTTGGTGTTTTAATTGGTTTTTATTTATTTCATCTTTCATAATGCCCAAAATAGTCCCTCAAGTTTCTAATTGCTTATAAATGAGATTAAACTCATTATCTTGTCATTTAATGACCATCACACTAACTTGGTTACTTTTAATGATTTAATTGTCAATACTTCAATTACTAGCACTTTATTTACTTTCATATGGTAAAACTTACATTTACCACTTTCTTTTATAAAGCATTAACAATAAAATATTATATTATGACTTTTAAAAATTTTGGGGTGTTACAAAAATCTGAATATGTATGCAATGAAAACATTGTTCTCGAGAACTTACTTTACATGACTTACATAATTTAATCCTTTGGGACTTTCATGTAAACTTTTAGTATCAAGTGATACATAACATTCATGAGACACATATCAATTCTCTCTTTATATTACCAGACTAATAAAATATTGGAAAGTCAATGTATCCACCACTAGAGAATACGTTTCCTCATAATCAATCATAGGTCTTTGTGAAAATTCTTGTGCCACCAATTTTTCCTTATATCATTCAATTTGATTTTCACATAATTCACATAAAAGACACATTTGTATCCAACATATTTTACAACTTCAGTTGTATGGACTGTTGGTCCAAAAACTTTCCATTTCATTAGAAAACTAAACTCTGCCTTATTTGCGTCTTTTTATTTTGTCCAATCATTTCTTAATATTCATTCAAAGGCAGATCTTAAATCTTGATCCTCATCATTTAATCATTTTAAGCGCTACATTATATACAAAAGTATAACGACATCGATTTTTTATTTTGATTCCATACATATCTTAGAAATGATACAACTTATCGAGATCTCTTTATTTGCAGGTCCCTGAGGTTCTTCTTGAACCATCATGTCAATTGTCTCTTCAGGAGATATTATTACTATAACCTCGACTTGACCATCTTAATTACTTGCTCCAATTTTCGAGGAATTTATTATTGGAATCAACTAGTCTACCACGCTTTAGGCGTGCAATAGACTCATTACAAAAATATGTGGTTGTCCTCTTGGGACACAAATATAACTGGAGTATAAGCAGTTGATTATGTGACTTACTTAGTCACTCTATTTAGGTCATTGAATTTGTCTGGTAATTTATTCTTTAATATTGGTAAATGAATTATACTTTAAACTTCTAGTTCATAGTTTATAGTCTGAGGATCAAGATGACATGATAATTCATTTCACTTTTTACTTTCCAACTGCTTGTTATCTCCCCCTAATGTCGGGAACATTCATTCACTAAAGTGAAAACCAATGAGCCATAAACAAATTTCTCACTAATGGCTTTAAGTATTCAATCATAGACGATTATTTATACCCAACATATTCTCAAACTTTTTAGAAATCTCATCTTTGTGCGGTGTGGTGGATGAGTTTCAATATATGTCGCATAACCAAAATATTTGATGAGACATCTTTGGCTCTTGACCAAAAACCAATTGTATGGGGAGAACTATAACTTATTGGCTTGATGTGAATTGATGGTACTATATATAAAATTACATGTACCTAAATGAACTTTTGCTCCTCTCATGATCATTGGCTTTGTAACCAATAGTAGACGTTTAGTGATCATCTCAACAATAACACTTATTCCAATGATTGTTAATCTCCTGGGAATCAAATTCACTATTATCAAATAAATATAATCTGGATTAATATGCTTGCTATCACATTAGTTAAGCCACAATCACGTAAGCTTCAGGTTGTGCATTTGATAACCATTTAGACGATGCATCGATTTAAAAAAACTAAATGGTATCATGTTAGGATATGCATATCCTTTAATCGCTTCCAGAATATTTAGGTATACACACCATCGTTTATTTTTCAAATATATAATTTTCCTTGAGAGCAAACATTGCATGCTAATTATTATTTTGAAGAATCTTCGAGTTCCTTTCAGTTCTTCAATATGTTTCACATCATCAATGACTCGGGATGGTCTGACCGGTCATGCCATTGAATTAAATAATCACGATCCATAAACTTCTGGTTTATGATCGTATATGTTTTAGTTGCAATCGTGTTTGTTCACACACGATAAGAAGTATGAGAGAATAATGTAATATTATTTCAACATTCATGGTATAACATGTTTCCCATGTTTTATGTAACACCTGTGTCATTTCAACCATCAAACAAATGCCAAACCAATGAAATATTGTATTTCATACTTTGGACTTGTATAAATATGTGTATCTTTTGCACATATCAACTCTTGTTCGATTTCAAACTCTAAATCGCTTTCTGGAAGGTTATACGCGCACTAATGCGTAAATATAACCAGTTTAATGCAACAAACACTCCGGAATAGTGAAATAGGTTTAACATACCTTAAATAACCTTTACATAACTTAGATATAAGTTTTGGAAGGTTTGGTGTGGTGAAATCAAAGTTATATCGCTTACAGGGACTAAAGTTGACAAACTACGAAAGTATGCCAATTTGAACTGTAACAGACATTCCGGAACATGACCATAAGTTAAACATACCATAAATATCCTTTACATAGCTTAGAAATAGGCTTTGAGGGGTTCGGTGTGCTAAAATAAACTTTTGGGTCATTCAGGGACTAAAAGTGTCAAAAAGTGCACAAGTTTGCATTTTCGCGCATAACTTACGTTCTGAATACATCCGGACATCCAAAAATTTATGTAAGCACTAAAACATTTTATTTTAGTGTTCGGCATAAGAAAAATCCATGCGTCGCGTCATTTGGATCAGTTTTGCACTTTCGGGACCAGATTCGATGTATTAGCCGTTGTTTAATTCACAACCACACATTCTAACAATGCTTAGTCAGCGGATAAGGATGGAATTTAGGCACCATGACCTTGCAACACATGTATGGATGGAATTTAAACACCTAAACACCATGACTTTGCAACACATGTATGGATGGAATTTAAACACCTAAACACCATAACTTTGCAACACATGTACGGATGGGATTAAGGCACGTTTTCCATGAAACGATCTTAACGGTTCGGGTATTCCTATAAATACCCAACCACCCCCATTGCTAAAAATCACTAGAAACTTGATTTGAGAAACTCTAAGTTGAAACATTTGTTTCATACCTGAGATTTTTGAATCGAGTTTAGCATTCGGGGACCCTTCGTAAGTATTCTTTCGTTCTTTTCCTTATTTTATTGCTTTTCGAGTCTTTCGAGTCTGAAAGTCAAACTTTGTTTGACTTTCTACATTGACCAGTTATGGTCAATACGAAGTTCGTTTGAACTTCGCAACGTGAGTGTAATCACGTTGGTTATAGTCCCTTGGGACTATGCCCACTGATTACCACGTTGTCTAGGGTCGTAGGGTAAGCGATCTGATAAATCGCTTATACCTCGAACCCGACCCAGTTTGGTCGATCATTAGGATCCGACCAAACACATTAGGTGACCATAGTAGGTAGGGAATAACCTTCCGAGGTTATACCCTATGGTCACATCGTTTAAGTAGTTGTATGATAGGTAGTTTATATGCCTTAGGTAAATTACCAGAATACCCTTTTCATGTATAATTGGTAATTAAGCATATGTAACCTAAACCTTTGTCACATAATTGATTATGTAATATGTTTAGGCATATAACACTTGTCATAGGGCTAGTTAGGCGGTCCGAACGCGTTTCACGCGAACGACGCGTTAAAGTAGCATAAGCTACCTAAACGGGTCGTAATGGGTCGAAATCACTCAGGTTAAGTTTCATTTAGTATGTAGGCTTTGTTAAACCAAATGACACGAGTCTCTACACTCGTTTGGTTTACAAACCCTAATGCTACCCAATCTTCCGATCTAGGTCCGGTTTATTAACATAGTTACCTATACTAGGTACCGTTTGATATCCGCGATCTCTAGCATTGTTTAGTTGTTACTCAAGGACTACTGAGCAATCTCAAGTGAGTACATAGACCCCTCTTTTACTGTTTTCCAAACTGTTTTGGGGTGGAACACATGTGCCTACTTGTTACTTTCATGCTTTCCTGTTTTAACATCATATACTGCTATGTTCGTTAGTACATTATAGTACATGATTTTATGACATTTCATGCTAGGTGTGCCCAATTGTGTGCATTACTTAGTACATCGTTTTACATGACATTTTGACATAGACATTTGACATAGACATTTCGGCATAGACATTTTAACATGATTGACATTTGATCATGCATTTCCCACAAAACATAACTTTGATTTAAACCAAGATTTACTTCAATACTTTGTTTTTGTGCATATGGTTTAGTTGAGACATTTCACTTGCCATACATGACATCTTGACATAGACGTTTGACATGGATATTTGACATAGACATTTGACATGGATATTTGACATAGACATTTTGATATGATTTACATCTTGACATGAACACTTTGACATATTACCCAATACATTTGACAATTGATTTAAACATAGACTTCTTACATTGGTTGGTTTGGTTTGATTAAGTGATTAAGTAACGATGCGTGTGTAATATGATACAAGCATGGTGGATACGCCGCTGGTACTTCCTATATATAAGTGTTTGTATGGTATTACATATCATAGCGTTATTTGAATCATTTCAGTTTGAGACACAGAACATTTTATACAAATAACATACTTTTCACAAGACATTGTTTTACAAACAACTTATCTTATACAAATCCATTTTACTATGGTTATTCATTTAACCATACATTATTCACTTATTTATACATATCATCTGAACTCATTGTTTTTCAAATGATTTACAAAACAAAGCAAATAACAAGGTTCATGACTAAACATTTTCTCAAACATAAGTCATGAAACCTATTTTCACAAAACCTATGTATCTCACAGGCATTTTTATGCTGACGTACCTATTTTCACATGTGTTTTTCAGGAACTGTTGCATAAGATGATCAAGATACACATAGGCAGACTTGGGCTTTAGTGACAATAAAAGATACAAGACTAGTTAATTATGTTGTATTTCCTTGTTTGTTAAGACATTGTAACACTTTTAATCAATAAAACGAAACTTCAATTGCCATGGATTTGAAACAATTAATTCTGTTACAACACTCCCCGACATTTCCGCCACGTTTTGTATGTTCCACGTGGTCGGGGTGTGACATTTTATGTTCGTATAATCACTCCCTAAGTGTGCCACTTTTTTGTGGTCAATTTCAATATTAAAATGGTTATCAACATGAGGATTATTACAATTTCCTCAGTTACCATGATCATGATCTTTATAACGATCATTGTATAGTCATTGCACTGTTAACATGGTTGATCTTATTACATGATCATTATAACAATTTCCTCAATTACCATCGTCACAAACTTTACGCCAATTATTATATCGTCACATTTTATTCAAGGAATAAATTATACCCATACAACATTCATGGTGGCATCATTACAATTTTCTTAGTTATGTATATGATCATAACCTTTGAATTGATCATTATATCATCACATTCACATCAGGGAATGGATTAGTACCACAGAATTGATCATTATATCATCACATCACATTCACAGACTACCCAACATACCAGGTAGGTGATGTCTCTCCTCATGAGCCTGATACAATAGCGCAACGTCGTGGCTCGTTGGTCTACGTAAGAATTCACCGGCATACATTGTACAGACCGTCTCGCAGAAATATTCAAGGCACTCGCGAGATGTCCTTTCAGCCATATTTAAATACTCGTCGTTTTCGTCTGGTGGGTTACCGGTTGCAAGTTGTTTAATTGCAGAAGTAACCTTTTGCAACGGCGTGAAACTTTTCTTCATTCTCCCGTCCAAGCCCTCTTGAAACCACTCGTTATTCGCTTCCACGTCACTAACAATTTTTAGGAACAAAGACTTGGACATACGAAACCTCTGACGAAAAATATCGGCATTAAATTTTGGATTTTCGACAAAATAATCGGCCATGAGTGTTTCGTGGCCTCCCACATGATCTCGACGGACAATTTTTTTTTACTAGACGATGCTGTGTCTAGTAGCTCCGCTTGTTGGATGAGATTTTGGAAGAAAATTAAACTACCATCGCTTGACGATGAATCTTCATCGTCGGGAAAGTCGGGTAGGGGAGAAAAAAACGGGAACTTGGAATCCATTTTGTGTTGTATTTGATAGATTTTAAGAGTGAGTTTGAGAATGGGTGTGGTAAAAAATTAGATTAAGTTGGTTATTTATATTGTTAAAATTGAATTTTTTTTTAAATGACCGTTGCCCAACGTATACATCATCGATCCTTGTGCTTCTTGTGCGGTGACTCCTCCCTGATCCCCCTCCCCGATTTGCCTCACCGCAGGGATGGCGGCGGTGTTCCCGCTAGGGGAATTGGGTCACCGATCCCCCTCCCCGGTGGTGCCCCGTATACCCTTAAGTTACCTAGTTTGAGAGTGTAAATTGAGAGAACTAAAAGTATAGGGGTTAAAAAGTAAAACTGGGATTAGAATAGTAATATATGAAAATTGAAAGGAGATAAATGTATAAGGGCTAAGTATGCATTTTTTTTGTAAAAGTTGAGGAGTTAAAGACAAAGGTCATCCATCGACCTTTGTCTTTAATATTATATAAATGTTGTCAAAAATTGAGAGTTAAAAGAGAAAGGTTGTCAAAAGCTAAGGGTTAATATGTGAATATGTCAAAAGTTGAGGGTGAAAAGAGAAAGGTCCACTGACCTTTCTTTTTGAGAGTTAAAAGAGAAAGGTTGTCAAAAGCTAAGGGTTAATATGTGAATATGTCAAAAGTTGAGGGTGAAAAGAGAAAGGTCCACTTACCTTTCTTTTTAAGATATCGTAAATATATATATAATATACCTATAATATATATACACACGCCATGTAATAGAAGGAGATTTAAACCTAGAAATTAAAGGAACTGGTTTTTAGGATTTGATTATGGAAAAAAAAATATAAGATAATTGTCATAGTTCATGAAGTGACAGATAAATAAAAGAAATGGAAAACTTAGTTATACTTTTATAGTGAGATTCAAGTGATAAAAAGTAATTGTTTTTTTCTTTTTTTGAAATGCAAATGTGTTTCTTTTAATAAGTGTTTATTTAATGATTCCTATTTAAACCTCTATATGTGACATACGTTATAGATATACTTTTACGTATTTTGTGGCATGTATAGTAACATTCGTTATATATAAACACCTTCTTGTTGTAAATTTGATTGTTATTTAAACCTCTATATGTGACATACGTTATAGATATACTTTTACGTATGTTGTAGCATGTATAGTAACATTAGTTATATATAAACACCTTCTTGTTGTAAATTTGACGTGATTTGTATACACCATCTTGGCAAACCTGTAGAGTTGTGTAACATCATATGTGAGTCCGTAATTTTCAAAACACTTTTGGACTCACATATAATATGTGTTCTGCTCCTTCCTAGGTTTTAACAATTTCACAATTTGCTATTACAAGTGTGTTTGGTATGCTACCATCAGTCTATATAAAACAAACAAATAGAAAAGATTCACATTTTACATCCAAACATATCAAGAAAAAAGACAACATTTAATATCAAAATTTCAGTTTATTATTCATGTTTCACCAGCTATTGGAACTGATATTCAATATTCATTAATCGTAAAAGATGTTTAGTAACTTAGTTTCGGTTTGTTTGAAGATCCTACAAAACTAACGAATTTGGTTTTATACATTGTGAGATGACAACAATTGTTTGAAATAAACAATAAATAAATCATTTACACTGAGGTTGCTTTACCACCAACTCATAAGATTAAAACAAATGGTATAAATAATCAATCGTTGATTTTACCATATGAAGCCTTATTCCTGCTTTTGATGGTAATTGTTTAATTTGATTCAATCTTTTCACTTAAAATTCATTATGGACTTATGGTCATCTTTATCAAAGTATAATAATGATACATTGTTATAAACGTTATGCACATCTGAGATTTCTAATGGATTGACATTTCTAGATTTACTCTCTAATTATATTAACATATTTTTTTTTAAATTGTTACTCTGCCCCCCTACCATTTCGAAGATTTTATAGTACATTTATGTTCAATCCAAAATTTAAAAAGATTTTATAGTACATTTGTAACGCCCAGATTTCCTAATCCGAAAAGTAATATTATCATACTATTATTTAACAAAATTCGGGCATGACCCGTTCGTATTATGAACAATTCCCTGTATGACCAACATGTAAAAACTTAAATACGACTCAGCGGAAAATATGAGCCCAAAAATTTCGTTCTTAAAAAGTCATATTAACTACATGAAGACCCAATTACAAATTTTAATTCATTCATTAGAAAGGATTCACAATGTTACATTATATCAAGGCTTCATGACCTATTTAAAACAAACTATATGACCTTTCTTTCCCGTACAACCATTGCTCTCAACTCGATCTATGTCTGCTTCACTTCGCTAGCGGTAGAGAAGACCCGTACGATACCTGAGGACACCACATACAACTTAACCATTAGACTTTAATACATCGCACCAAATCAAACTATGTAATAGAAGTTCATAAATCATTCCATGAAGTAACTTGGAATTGTCCAAGCGTATATCTTAAATATCCTTAATCCAAATCCTTTTTCAGTTCTTCATGAACCCAACAATCTCATACCTGCATTACATTCAAAACTCAAAGCACATCATTGGTAATCGTAAGTACTCCGACGCCTTGATAACGTTCATACGTATATCTTTAGCATCATATATTCATACACACATGCATTCACACTTACGCGCCTATTATCATATACGCCTATATGCAAACGTACCTTCATACATGTCTACGACCCTATCTATGCACAAACAATCATTTACGAATTTATATACACTAGCTCATGCTCACCACTTCATACACGTACGCTTATGCCGAAACAACATATTCACAACTTAGCATAATATAGGCGATATACAAACGACCTACGTGCCTACTAGATTCCTAAACATATTTACTTAAACAATTTCTTACACTAATACGAAAACAAATCCATTCTTTCACTAACCGACGACCCTTAACATCTCTTATATCCAAAACCAATCCCTAACATAAGTTATGAGACCTTGAAACACCATTTAGACAAGTCCAATGTATAAAACAAAAAAATCCAACAAATCGCCTGCAGCACGGTCCCTCGCGGGCCGCGTAAGCCTTGGCTTACTTCTTCGCGGGGCGCGACGGCTCCACCGTAAGCTACGGTGTCTACCGTAGCTTACAGTGGCCATAAAATCCTTACGGTGAAATGGTACTATCTTACGGTGACCAAAAAGACTTCAGAACCTACCGTAGCTTATGGTGGCTACCGTAAGCTACGGTAGTGCCCAGCTCAATACCCATTTTAATTACTAAAACTAGCATATCTTGACCAATTTATATCCGAAACACTTGAGGCTTGCTTCTAATTATCCGTAAAACGTTTCCCTTGCATAAACGACTAAAAACCCTTACCCGGGGGTCCTAACCATAACGAATTACGTTACATTACACGACTTATACACATAAATTCGACCCATTTGAATTTACCAATTTTCTTTCGGCTTAAATAACAATCTTCAACCTATTAAAGCATTATTAGCTTAATGCTCCTGATTAATACATGCACTTTCATGATATTTCATAAACATACGTATTAAATTTATTAAACCTACTAAAAGGTGAATCGAAATTCACTTACCTTTAGCGCCCGTTCTCGCTTTCACTTCCTTGTCTCCTCTTGACTCGTTAGCTTTCTTTGATTGATTCCTTGCTAACGCGATGCATATCCTTTAATTCCATTTTATTACAACATTGTTAGTATACTTGATCATTCATCTTATCAATCACTCTGTTCCTATGTCTTATTGACTTTTATTGGGCAAATACTAAAATACATATGGCACAGATCCATTATCACATCATTCATAACATAACCAATTCAACTTACTGTCATGTACGTCATATAATAATCTAGCAAATATTCACATGATCTCCTTATTCTCACTGATGTGTGCAAAATGCAACATATAAATTACATCAAATGTGGCATAAAACTAACCCTTTTTTAGTACTAATGTTGGAAAAAGTGTGTTTTTTTCTTCCTTTTGTATTTGCAGGATTAAATGAGCTCAAATGAACAAAAGAAGCAAAAATGCAGCTAAATCTAACATAAATACAAGAAAAGGAATAAACGTGGCATGCTCGACCCCCCGACAGCATCTTCCCAAGCAAAAATAAGAAAACAGAAGGCTGAACACGCCCCGTGCTCAATGAGCACGGGGGCATGCCCAAGTATTTGCAGAAAAGACAAAGTTGTAGAAGCTTCTATCACCCACCACTGGGGCGTGCCCAGCGGATACGGGGCCGTGGTCAACTCTAAGATTCACAGAATCTGGGGAAATCTTGATAGTACAGATACGCTTCTGCACACGGGGTCGTGCCCAGCGGACACGGGGGCGTGGTCAACTAATGCAGACAAACTGCAATTAATGAAGAAAGAGAAGGAGGGTGGACACGGGGCCGTGCCCAATGGACACGGGGCCATGCCCGAGCTGCTGTTCAGGCTATAAATAGGGGTGCTTCGCTCATTTGCAAACCATCCCTTGGCACACCACCTCTCTCACACTTCGCCCACACTCCACCACCACCACAACACCATCATCCACCACCATCATCCATCATCTATCATAGAGTGTGTGAGTTGTCTCGGGATCCAAGATTGATCGTAAGAGTTCTTGACAATCAAAGGCCATGTTTGCCTAAGTATCTTACATCACTTTGTGAAGACAAGTGTCTAGTGTAATACTTTTTATTTTTAATCTTTTCGCACTCTTTATTTGGTTATGTATTAATGACTTTAATAACTAGTTTCTTATGTTGAATGTGATTCTTCCTTATCGTTTGTCCGTGGTGTCTTGGCATTATTTTACTGTCTATATAAAATAAAAGATTTTCACCATTCATATCTCCACGGTCTATATGGAGGTATGTTGGCTACCTGGTCGGGGGTTAAGGGAACGATTTGGTAAGAGTCTTGCCTTGTTCAGTGTATAGATCCTGCAAGGACCTGGGTCAAATTTAGTAGGACCTCCTTCAATACCCACCGGTATTGGATGGCGGGGGTCCAAACTCTTTGATCCCCTCACATGTAAGCTACTATTAAAACTTTAACCCGGCTACTTAGGACTGTATCCCTGCTGACTCAGACTACTTAGCCGAGGGTAATGTCACCTTCAAAAGAGGGGCCTACCATATTATGCATTAATAACTTAATTAATTATCTTTCAATAATCCGACCCTTTAGGATTGTACCCTTTCCGACTCAAACTACTGGGTTGAGGGTAACGTTACTTTCAAAAGAGGGGCCTACTACAATAACTAAGATAATCTCTTAAAAAAGTGCGGAAATAATCAAAGGTTACACTACACACGAGTCGGATCCAAGTGATTCATCTTGTCTATCTGTTTTTATTTTATTTTATTTTTCAGCACTTTAGTTAGTTTTATTTTTCTTGTTTAAAAACCTGTTTCTAACTTTTGATTTGATTAGACGTTGAGGATAAACCGGTATTAAAAGCTCTTGTGTCCTTGGACGACCTCGGTATCTTACTGTCACACCCCAATCGATGGCGGAATCATCGGGGCGTGGCACTGAGCGAAACAGATTGTCCAGAAGTTTCCATAACAACTATCATTACCATTTAATTAAAGCAATACGTCCCATACCGTATCATAAATAGTCAAACAAGTTATTACAGACAACATCAAAACAAATATTCTGTTCCGACAACTCAGATTTAAATAAGTAGCAATTGTTTATCTGCTTCTAGAGACCCCTAATAAGTTATCTACAGACAACTATTTGTTGGGCTCTAAAGCTTTATTCTAGCTTCCATTCCCTACCACATATGCATCCTAAGCACCTGTCACATACGTTAAAATAAAGTCAATACATATAATGTAAAGGTGAGCATACAAGTTTGATAATAGCATATAGAGTTCGAATTCGTTTACGCATAACCAGCACGTACACATAGTGAAATGAAGCACGTTAGTTATCGACATAGATCCATCGGTACCAATGACTGCGGGTTGACTGCCCGAGGCAGTTCGCAATACATGATTACCACCGTAATCCATGCAAGTAAAAGATCCTTAACAACCCCCGTGTGAACGGGTGTTGAGTCCAAACTATAGTACTATCGTTGCTAAGGCAGGTAGACAGCATTCCATGTGTAAACATAACAAACAAGCATTCATAAGCCACGTATAACATGCATAAATGGTTTAGCGTTAAAATAGCTTGAGTAGTGTGATTGTTGTAGTTTGAATATTCGTAACGTATGTAACACCCAAAAGTGCTAAAGCAAAAAGGGTTCGAGTATACTCACAGCGATTGTGGATTGAAGGGAGCGCTTTACAGCGAGTACGGTTAGCCTGAATAGATTTGATAACAACGATAAGTGGCGCGTAAAACAATGCAAAGTGAGCGTGGTTAGGATGGTTGATCGTGCAGATCAGCTATCCGTGAGAGGGAGTCATCCGTGCGCATGAATTATCCGTGCGGATGGTGATGCGTGCGGATGGTGATCCATCCGGATAAGCTATCCGTGCGTGCGAGCTGTCCGTGCGGATGGTAATCCGTGCGGATTAGCTGTGCGTGCGGATGGCTTATCCGTACGGACAAATTGTTTGTGTGGATAAACGTTCAAGTGGATTGTTTCTTCCTAGTGTGAGATGTGTTTGTGTATGATGGCTTGTGCTTTGGAGTTTTCATTGTAGCATTTAGAAAACACATAAGTGTTTCTACCTTTCAAGCCGGTCGCACGGACGACAATCCGTGCGTATGGTAGTCCGTGCGGACAATGGTGATCCGTGCGGACAGTCTGTGCGCGCGGGCAGAGACCATCCGTCCGGATAGCCTGTCCGTGCGGACAACTTGGCCGTGCGGATGAACACTGTTTGAATTTATTTTAAGGCCTTAGTATCTCATAATCCGAAGAGTAATCCATTCAGAGGTCGTCCGTCCGGATTGCTCATTCGTCGATACTCAAACTTCGTTTGGAAAGTGGGTCCCAAGGGTAGCTCGTCCGGGTGACAACCCGTCCGGATGACCTGTGCGTGCGGACAGCTAGGCCGTACGCATAGCTTGTCCGTGCGGACAGCTTGTCCGTGCGGACAACTGGTCCGTGCGGACAGTCTCTGGTCTGATTGTTCCGTTCGTCTACTCTTGGTTTCTGTTGTCGTTTATCGAGACATTCTGATTACGTGGCAACAGAAACCAAGAGTAGGCCGGTCAGGAACCACCCTAACTTGGCCTGTCGGCGACTCAGAACGGTAGTTCCGGTTGACCCCGAAATCAGGTGTCTTGAGGTAGAATTCCAGATCTAGAACTAGTGCATCACTATTATCGAGTAGAGACTAGAACCGATCAGATTCGTACCGATCTTAAGGGTAAAAGAAGGAGAGAACTTAGGTTTATTTCTTTCAACTCTTTTTATCCTTAGAAAAGTTTAGATCTAGGTGAAGTTGTTGTGAAATCTTGTAGAAATCGTTTAGATCTGAGTTATTCTTGGTGGAATGAGGTCAAGCTTGAAGTTCATAAGAACTTCATGATGACGTCACCCGAGAATACCCCAAATCCGGATGATTTCATGGTTAAAAGTGAAGATTTGAAAGATGGAAATGTGTAGAATCGTGTAGTGATCAAGAATGTACAAGAATTAGTGCAAGATCTTACCTGGATTGAGAGAAATCTGAGAAAAGGTGAAGAATGCGTGCAGTTCGGACGTCACTTGCCAAAAGTGGAAAAGTTGGAGAGTGACCCGTGTATTTATAGGATGCCAAAAAGGGAAAGGGTGAACCGTGCGCACGGCACGTACCCGGATAGGCTATCCGCGTGGATAGGTCATCCATGCGGATTGGCAATCCGTGCGGATTGGCAATCCGTGCGGATTGGCCATCCGTGCGGATGCCGCCTGCTTTGGTGCGTTCGGTGCGATGATGCTTCGGTTTCGATTTGCGAGTGATTCGATAGGGTTTCCTAGTCAAATTACTTTCAATCCCAACTACTTCTTATACGGTTCGACTCGGAATTCGGGTTCGGGTTCGTTTACGTTCGAGTTAGACTTCGAGTTCGATTGAGTTCGCTTGATTATCACAACATGACGTAAAATAAACATGCACAGGTAACACGTAAGGCACACACACACGTATGAACAACAAGTAAAATACACAGTTCGAGTTACGATTTGATGTCGATTTGATTAGCATAGCTTGATTAACTTTATCGCATTGTTACTTCCTATTATTCACAGTCGTAAGTCGATTGAAATACGGTTAGCATGATTCGATTATTGTAATGAACGACATTTACTCCACATAATATAAATAAAGTAAAAACATTTCTACGAGTCAAGTCGCGCGAAATCGGTCGTTGACTTTGACCTTGACTTTGACTTTCACTCGTGAAAACACGGGGTGTTACAGCCTCCCCTTGTTTAGGGAATTTCGTCCCGAAATTAAGCTGGAAGCCGTAACTAAGGTCGTGTATCACGTGTGAGAGTCCTGCGTTTCGGACCACTAAAAGTCGTCAAATTAGTCGACTTTTTATGGTTAAAAATTGATAATTTTCGGATATGTTATGCGAAATTGTCTGATCTATAAGCTTATAAAGTTTCAGATCTTAACTTCGAAGTCGTCTGGGAGAAATTTGAATTTTTGTTAAAAAGATGTTGAATGTTTCTGTTGGCGTTCACCGTACGGATAACAAATCCGCGTTGACTATTGTTGACTCCGAATCGTGCGGAATTCCGTGAACGCGTGTGACTAAACATAATCGTAACAGAGTCGGAATCGGTCCTACAAGTGGTATTTGAGTAGGAGCTCGGTTGTGATGATCAAACGCACTAGAATGTTAGCAAGATCGAACACACGAACAGTAATGTAAACTGTGATTCAATTGATTATGACGACGTATACAAAGCCGAAAATCACGTAGAGAGAACTTTCTCTCTCTAGACTTTCTCTCTCTAAGATTTTCTCCCTAAACCACCAAATGAGCAAAAGTCCCTAAACTAACCCTAAGAGTTCTATTTATAGGCCAAGGATATAAGGAATCTTTCCTTATTTACAATTATGCCACCTTGCCTTTCTTAACCGGACATTACTCACTCGTTAAACAACTGTGGGTACTTTGCCTTCATGTCGCTTTCGAGTTCCCAAGTGAACTCCGCGCCTCGTTTACCTTCCCATCTGACTTTCACGATAGGAATGTTTGAGCGCCTGAGTTCTTTGGTCTGGCGATCCATGATTTCGACAGGCTTTTCCACGAAGTGTAATGTTTCGTTCACTTGTAGATCGTCTAGAGGAACATGTAAGTCGTGGTCGGCGATGCACTTTCGGAGGTTTGACACGTGGAAAGTCGGATGGACATTGCTAAGTTCCTCCGGTAATTCGAGTCTGTAGGCGACTTTTCCGATCCTTTCCAGAATCTTAAAAGGTCCAACATATCGAGGCGCGAGTTTCCCCTTTTTTGCCGAATCGGACTACACCCTTCCAAGGTGATACCTTTAGGAGTACGTAGTCACCAACGTCATATTCACGATGCTTGCGCTTTTTATCGGCGAGAACTTTCTGTCGATCCCGAGCTTTCGCTAGATTGTCTCGAATTTGGAAAATTTTGTCTGTCGTTTCTTGTAGCAGCTCCGGACCGGTTAGTTGCGAGTGACCGATCTCGTGCCACACAATAGGCGATCGACATCTTCTTCCGTATAAGGCCTCGAAAGGTGCCATCTGGATGCTAGCCTGGTAACTGTTGTTATACGAGAATTCGACTAACGGAAGGTGTCTATCCCAATTACCACCAAAGTCTAGAACACACGAACGGAGCATGTCTTCAGGCGTACGAATCGTTCTTTCAGTCTGACCGTCGGTTTGTGGGTGGAACGCAGTACTTAGATTAAGCGTTGTACCGAGTGCCGTTTGAAACGTTTCCCACAATCGTGAAGTAAACCGAGCATCACGATCAGAGATGATGTCACGAGGCGTCCCATGTCGACAAATGATCTCGTTGGTGTAGATTCGGGCTAATCGTTCTACCTTGTAGTCTTCTCGTATTGGCAGGAAGTGCGCTGATTTAGTCAGACGGTCAATAACAACCCAAATGCTGTCGTGACCTGATGACGTAGTCGGAAGCTTGGTTACGAAATCCATAGCTATGCTCTCCCACTTCCACATGGGAATCGGTGGTTGTTCGAGCAAGCCAGAGGGTCTTTGATGTTCAGCCTTGATTCTAGCACAGGTTAGGCATTTTCCGACGTAGAGTGCGATATCCCGTTTCATACCCGGCCACCAGTACCTATAGCGAAGATCATGGTACATTTTGTCAGCACCGGGATGGATAGAGTATCGGGATTTGTGGGCTTCATCCATGATAATCTGTCGCAAATTGGTTCGCTTGGGAATCCAAATTCGGTCTAAGAAGTGGAATATCCCATTTGATTTGCTCACAAGTTGGGCTCCATCGTGGTAGATTCTTTCTTTCTTCAAGGTGCGTTCGTTGAAACATGCATGTTGGGCATCGCGAATGAGAGCTTCGAGGTTGTGCTGGGCTTAAACATTACGAGTGCTAAGCAGATAGCTCCGTCTGCTAAGTGCGTCGGCAACAACATTTGCTTTGCCTGGGTGATAACGAATCTCACAGTCGTAATCGTTGAGAAGTTCTACCCATCGGCGTTGACGCATATTCAGTTCCCTCTGATTAAAGATGTGTTGTAGGCTCTTATGATCGGTGAAGATCGTACACTTTGTACCATACAGGTAGTGTCGCCAAATCTTTAATGCAAAACCAACTGCGCCTAGCTCGAGATCATGGGTTGTATAGTTCTTCTCGTGGATTTTGAGCTGACGAGATGCGTAAGCTATGACCTTGTCTCGTTGCATTAGGACACAACCCAGACCAAGGTTAGAAGCATCACAATAGACAATGAAATTATCGTTTCCGTCGGGTAGTGTGAGAACAGGAGCATTGCAAAGCATGTGTTTGAGGGTTCGAAAGGCAGACTCTTGTTTGATTCCCCAGACAAAAGGCTGGTCCTTATGAGTGAGAGAGGTAAGTGGTACAGCAATCTTCGAGAATCCTTCGATAAATCGTCGATAATAGCCCACTAGCCCGAGGAAGGAGCGGACTTCAGACGGGTTCTTAGGCGTAACCCAGCTCTTAACAGCTTCAATCTTCGCAGGATCGACGTGAATACCCTGACTATTCACGATGTGACCCAGGAACTGAACCTCCCCCAACCAAAATTCACACTTGGAGAATTTGGCGTAGAGTTGGTTCCCCTGGAGTAACTCGAGAACCAAACGTAGATGTTGCGCGTGTTCGGCTCTTGTTTTGGAATAGATCAAGACGTCGTCGATGAACACGATGACGAAGCGGTCGAGATATGGTTTAAACACTCGATTCATCAGATCCATGAAAACCGCTGGTGCGTTGGTTAGGCCAAATGGCATGACAACGAATTCGTAATGGCCGTAACGGGTTCGAAACGCGGTTTTGGGTATATCCTCCTCCTGTATACGCAGCTGATGATATCCTGAACGCAGATCTTCGAGAAACACGTAGCGCCTTGTAGCTGATCAAATAAATCGTCGATTCGAGGCAGAGGATAGCGGTTCTTGATAGTCAACTTATTCAATTCCCGGTAGTCGATGCACATCCGGAACGACCCGTCCTTCTTTTTGACGAAAAGGACTGGTGCGCCCCAAGGAGAGGTGCTCGGGCGAATAAAGCCTTTTTCAAGAAATTCCTGGAGTTGGGTTGAGAGTTCGCGCATTTCGGACGGCGCGAGTCGATAAGGAGCTCTGGCGATAGGATTAGCTCCAGGAATGAGATCAATGCGAAAATCAATATCTCGTTTTGGAGGTAGTCCGGGAAGATCCTCTGGAAAGACATTAGGAAATTCTCGAACCACTGGGATGTCTTTTACTTCCTTCTTCTCTTTCTTTTCCTTCTCCGCTGCTACGACGTTAGCCAAGAAAGCCCTGTATTCCTTGCGGAGATACTTGCTAGCTTGTAGGCATGACATAAGCTTGAGACCCTTCGAAGTAGTATCACCGTAAACACACAACGAATCACCGTTTGCGAGCGAAAAACGAATCATCTTATCGAAACACACAACTTCGGCATGGTTTTCGCGAAGAAAGTCCATGCCTACTATGACGTCGAAACTTCCGACTTGCATAGGGATGAGGTCGATTGAGAAGATGTGATTGTTGAGCATGAGAGTGCAATCACGAATAACAGAGTTTACAGCGACGGTTCTTCCGGTAGCGACTTCAACATCGAATGCAGAGGAGAGTCGGGAACGTTTACGACTAAGGAGTTTCTCTAATTCGAGTGACACAAAGCAATTATCGGCTCCAGTATCAAATAAACATGAAGCATAAATACCATTCACAAGGAACGTACCATTGACCACGTTGTTGTCGGCCTGGGCTTGACGCATATTGAGATTGAAAGTTCTGGCGTGTGCGGCCTGTTGTTGCTGCTGATGTTGCTGCTGTTGCGGTTCTTGTTTCGCTACCCTGTTCGGGCACATGTTGGCGAAATGACTTGGGTCGCCACACGTGAAGCATGCTCTGGCTTTGACTGCGGGTGCCGGAGGAGCTTGTTGACCCTGTGGGGCAGCGAGTAGAGCTTGATTGGCAGGAGCTTGACGAATACGGCAGTTGACGGTGAAGTGGCCGTAGACGTTGCAATGAGCACAGAAACGGCATTGAATAGCTGTCGGGTGATGATAGGTGCAAGTAGGGCAGAGCGGGTGTGGTCCAGTATATGCACGCTTTGCAGGCGGTGCATTGGCCACAGGCGCCGCTACTTGACGCTGTTGGGCGGGTACAGCTTGGATCGGTGCAGCAGTAATCGAACAGTTCTTGTTGGTGGAGCTGTTCTTTCTCTTGTTCTTTCTCTTGTTGCTTGACGAGGTGGGTTCAGCGGTAGGTGCAGTAGCGGTAGCTTGATGCAGATGCTTGGAGGTCTTATCCCATACCCCAGCCTTCACCCTTTTGTCATTGATTTCAGCGGCCAACAGATAGGTTTCCTCGATCGTCGTAGTCTTGGCCGCTTGTACGAAATCAGCAACGCAGTCGGGCAAGGCTCGGATGTACTTCTTGATGGTTATTTCTGGGGTCTTGACCTGATCGGGACAGATAATGCTGAGCTGTTTGAAGCGAGCAGTAAGACCAGCATTGTCTCCACCCTTCTGATGTATGTGCCAAAATTCATCTTCAAGCTTTTGACGCTCGTGAGGAGGGCAGAATTCCTCAAGCATGACTTCCTTAAGCTCGTCCCACGACAAACCGTAAGCTACATCATTCCCTCTCTTGTTCCTCTCGGCCGTCCACCAGTCCAAAGCACGGGACTAAAAGACGCCGGTAGCGTTCAGAGTTCGAAGGTCATCAGGGCAACCACTTTGTCGCAGAGTAACCTCGATTGAGTCAAACCAGTGGAACAGTGCAGTAGGACCTCCTTCGCCTGTGAATTCTTTCGGCCCACATGACTTGAATTGTTTGAAACTGAAAGGCCTTGCGACAGCTTTAGGACCTTCAGTCCTCGATTCCTCGGATGATTTGCTGGCGTTCTCATAGGCATCGCTCACAGCCTTTGCTACAGCTTTCGCGACGATGGAAACAAGGCGTCTGTCCTTCTTTTCCTGACGAGAGAGTGGATAACGGGATCCAGACGACATTGTCTGCAATAGACATCGCCATGGAACTCAACACATGTATTCGAATCTCAACTCACACGTCTACTACTACTAAAGCTCAGTAACACGTACCATATAAACGCATATAGTCACAAAATCACAGGATTTCACACAATCACATAAGCACATAGGGCACATAATCACAATATTCCTAAAACATGTAAGCACATTAGCAAGAACACATATATCTTAGTTACTAAGGGTATATACGAGTATACAAGGCATTCTGAATGCCCCTATTGTCGATTCATTAACGATGTGTTGTGTGGGTTTTGTGTTTTAGCAGAAGCAATAGTGTTGAGTCGAATCCAATGGTACCTCAAAATGTTAACAAATAGGCAGAAAATTCATAAAATATTCATAAAGATCGATAAATCAAAGGATAAATTGTCTGTGGCTAATAGACTTCGACTAACCAAAGTGGCTCGACTATTCGCAAGGATCCTGTGTGCACAATTACCTCCAGGACTATGCCTTTGCCTCGATTCTTGGGCAATGGCGCAATTCCCATTGGTTATATTGTGTCTTGAGGTCGTTGGAGTCCATCGAAACTTTGGTGGGATTTTTCGTATAAAAGCAGGATGAGTCGTCAAGGTTAGGGTTTCACCCCTATCTTGCAACTTCCGTCCTTGTTTTTGATAAAACTTGAGGAGATTATTCATCAAAATATGGATTTCACTCCTAATTTGGTATGATTCTCCTCGTTTGTAGCTAAAACGCAAGCTGATTAGGCAACCTTAGTCGAGAGTTTGCGGTTTTCACACCTATTCTCGGCCTCATTACCTGTCCATAACTTGAAAATTCGAGTGCAATGATAGAAAAGAGCGAGTGATAGTGGCGAGTTTAAGCATACGAGTGAGTTGGTCTGTTGGTTCTTAACTATAGACTAGGTCTCTAAGACTTCGACCCGGACTAGGTCGAGTCTTGCCTAATTCCCTATAGTTATGGCTCTGATACCAATCTGTCACACCCCAACCGATGGCGGAATCATCGGGGCGTGGCACTGAGCGAAACAGATTGTCCAGAAGTTTCCATAACAACTATCATTACCATTTAATTAAAGCAATACGTCCCATACCGTATCATAAATAGTCAAACAAGTTATTACAGACAACATCAAAACAAATATTCTGTTCCGACAACTCAGATTTAAATAAGTAGCAATTGTTTATCTGCTTCTAGAGACCCCTAATAAGTTATCTACAGACAACTATTTGTTGGGCTCTAAAGCTTTATTCTAGCTTCCATTCCCTACCACATATGCATCCTAAGCACCTGTCACATACGTTAAAATAAAGTCAATACATATAATGTAAAGGTGAGCATACAAGTTTGATAATAGCATATAGATTTCGAATTCGTTTACGCATAACCAGCACGTACACATAGTGAAATGAAGCACGTTAGTTATCGACATAGATCCATCGGTACCAATGACTGCGGGTTGACTGCCCGAGGCAGTTCGCAATACATGATTACCACCGTAATCCATGCAAGTAAAAGATCCTTAACAACCCCCGTGTGAACGGGTGCTGAGTCCAAACTATAGTACTATCGTTGCTAAGGCAGGTAGACAGCATTCCATGTGTAAACATAACAAACAAGCATTCATAAGCCACGTATAACATGCATAAATGGTTTAGCGTTAAAATAGCTTGAGTAGTGTGATTGTTGTAGTTTGAATATTCGTAACGTATGTAACACCCAAAAGTGCTAAAGCAAAAAGGGTTCGAGTATACTCACAGCGATTGTGGATTGAAGGGAGCGCTTTACAGCGAGTACGGTTAGCCTGAATAGATTTGATAACAACGATAAGTGGCGCGTAAAACAGTGCAAAGTGAACGTGGTTAGGATGGCTGATCGTGCAGATCAGCTATCCGTGAGAGGGAGTCATCCATGCGCATGAACTATCCGTGCGGATGGTGATGCGTGCGGATGGTGATCCATCCGGAAAAGCTATCCGTGCGTGCGAGCTGTCCGTGCGGATGGTAATCCGTGCGGATTAGCTGTGCGTGCGGATGGCTTATCCGTACGGACAAATTGTTTGTGTGGATAAACGTTCAAGTGGATTGTTTCTTCCTAGTGTGAGATGTGTTTGTGTATGATGGCTTGTGCTTTGGAGTTTTCGTTGTAGATTTAGAAAACACATAAGTGTTTCTACCTTTCAAGCCGGTCGCGCGGACGACAATCCGTGCGTATGGTAGTCCGTGCGGACAATGGTGATCCGTGCGGACAGTCTGTGCGCGCGGGCAGAGACCATCCGTCCGGATAGCCTGTCCGTGCGGACAACTTGGCCGTGCGGATGAACACTGTTTGAATTTATTTTAAGGCCTTAGTATCTCATGATCCGAAGAGTAATCCATTCAGAGGTCGTCCGTCCGGATTGCTCATTCGTCGATACTCAAACTTCGTTTGGAAAGTGGGTCCCAAGGGTAGCTCGTCCGGGTGACAACCCGTCTGGATGACCTGTGCGTGCGGACAGCTAGGCCGTACGCACAGCTTGTCCGTGCGGACAGCTTGTCCGTGCGGACACCTGTTCCGTGCGGACAGTCTCTGGTCTGATTGTTCCATTCGTCTACTCTTGGTTTCTGTTGTCGTTTATCGAGACGTTCTGATTACGTGGCAACCACTTGGAATTGTATTCCCACCCGCGTGACTAGGCCGGTCAGGAACCACCCTAACTTGGCCTGTCGGCGACTCAGAACGGTAGTTCCGGTTAACCCCGAAATCAGGTGTCTTGCGGTAGAATTCCAGATCTAGAACTAGTGCATCACTATTATCGAGTAGAGACTAGAACCGATCAGATTCGTACCGATCTGAAGGGTAAAAGAAGGAGAGAACTTAGGTTTATTTCTTTCAACTCTTTTTATCCTTAGAAAAGTTTAGATCTAGGTGAAGTTGTTGTGAAATTTTGTAGAAATCGTTTAGATCTGAGTTATTCTTGGTGGAATGAGGTCAAGCTTGAAGTTCATAAGAACTTCATGATGATGTCACCCGAGAATACCCCAAATCCGGATGATTTCATGGTTAAAAGTGAAGATTTGAAAGATGGAAATGTGTAGAATCGTGTAGTGATCAAGAATGTACAAGAATTAGTGCAAGATCTTACCTGGATTGAGAGAAATCTGAGAAAAGGTGAAGAATGCGTGCGGTTCGGACGTCACTTGCCAAAAGTGGAAAAGTTCGAGAGTGACCCGTGTATTTATAGGATGCCAAAAAGGGAAAGGGTGAACCGTGCGCACGGCACGTACCCAGATAGGCTATCCGCGCGGATAGGTCATCCGTGCGGATTGGCAATCCGTGCGGATTGGCAATCCGTGCGGATTGGCAATCCGTGCGGATTGGCAATCCGTGCGGATTGGCCATCCGTGCGGATTGGCCATCCGTGCGGATGCCGCCTGCTTTGGTGCGTTCGGTGCGATGTTGCTTCGGTTTCGATTTGCGAGTGATTCGATAGGGTTTCCTAGTCAAATTACTTTTAGTCCCAACTACTTCTTATACGGTTCGACTCGGAATTCGGGTTCGGGTTCGTTTACGTTCGAGTTAGACTTCGAGTTCAATTGAGTTCGCTTGATTATCACAACATGACGTAAAATAAACATGCACAGGTAACACGTAAGGCACACACACAAGTATGAACAACAAGTAAAATACACAGTTCGATTTACGATTTGATGTCGATTTGATTAGCATAGCTTGATTAACTTTATCGCATTGTTACTTCCTATTATTCACAGTCGTAAGTCGATTGAAATACGGTTAGCATGATTCGATTATTGTAATGAACGACATTTACTCCACATAATATAAATAAAGTAAAAACATTTCTACGAGTCAAGTCACGCGAAATCGGTCGTTGACTTTGACCTTGACTTTGACTTTCACTCGTGAAAACACGGGGTGTTACACTTACCAACACTATACTACGCTCACGATGGGTGCACTTGCCCATATGTGTGTTTAGTGTTAGTAAAAGGGCTTAAATTATACATTAAAACCTATAACACACCGCACACATCAAGTTTTTGGCGCCGTTGCCGGGGACACAAGGATTTTAAGAAAGTTAGGAATCAACGGCCTAATCGTTTTTTCTAATTTTTCTGTTTTTTTTATTTTCTTAATTTTTCAGTTTCTGCAGAGCTCAGCACGGGCCGTGCCAGGTCGGACACGGGCCGTGCCAGGTCGGACACGGGCCGTGCCCAGCATTGTTACTGGCAGTTTTTATTTTCCGAGTTACAGATAGTTGAGCACGGGGCCGTGTCGGTGCAACACGGGGCCGTGTCGAACTCCCAGTAACAGGGATCCAGAAAACAATTATTGTATCTCCGACCACGGGCCGTGTTCTTCTGAGCACCGGGCCGTGGTGAAGCTTCTGACCAACGTTCTTCTTTGTTTTTATTGCAGGACTTGGAACCCAGGCGCCACATCTGAATTTTCCACATAGTGTATGAGCTCCAGTTCTAGTAGAGACATAAAAGAACCCCTAGACGAACCCGAACGCTTTCTAAAAAGAAGACTTAAAGCTAAAAACCAAGAGAAAGTTTCGGGGGACCCACTTCCAATGGCGGATCAACGTACCCTCATGGATTACCTACGACCCACCGTAGGTAACCTCGGCGCCGCTATCAATGCACCGAATGTCGAAGCCAACAACTTCGAAATTCGACCGCATTTGATACAAATGCTTCAAAACTCCGCAACCTTCCATTGGCTTGCGGACGAGGATCCCCATCTACATATTACTAATTTCTTAGAAATATGTGATACCTTTCGGATCAATGGAGCATCAAACGACGCCATCCGCCTTCGAATGTTTCCATTTTCACTAAAAGACCAAGCTAAGGCTTGGCTTAATACCCTCCCAGTTGGCTCGGTAAACACCTGGGATGAACTAGCCCAAAAGTTTCTATATAAGTATTTCCCTCCTGCTAAAACGGCTAAACTAATGACTGAAATTAATACATATTTGCAAGAGGATGGGGAATTGTTATATGAAACTTGGGAAAGGTTCAAGGAGCTACTAAGAAAGTGTCCTCATCATGGTCTTGCGGTATGGCAACAAGTATCCACTTTCTATAATGGGTTGTTGCCACACACAAGACAAACACTTGACTCTAGCCCCGGGGGACTTTTAGGTAATCGCCGCCCAAATGAAATTTATAATCAAATTGAGGAAATTGCTCAAACCAATTTTCAGTGGCACACTCCCCGAGGCAATAAATCTATTGCCCCGGGTGCCCATAAGGTTGATGAAAGCACTTCTTTACAAGCCCAAATCGAGGCCCTTTCTTCAAAAATCAAAAAGTTAGAAATGGCAAAAACGGTCTCGATTATGGCTTGTGAGGGGTGTGGTGGGCCACATGAAAATTGGAGTTGTATGAAAGAATTAGATGGTCAAACAGAAACAGTAAACTACATTGATAATAGACCTAGGCCGTCGGGTCCTCCAACGGGTACCTACAACCAAGGATGGCGTAACCACTCTAACCTTCGTTGGAGAGAACCCGGCAATGGTAGTAACCAACAAAATCTAAACCAACGAACAAACTTTCAACAACCAAGAATCGAGTCACAAAATTTCTCTCAACAACAAGGTGGACGAGAAAGGCTTGAAGATACTGTATCTCGCCTCATCTCCGACACCGAAAAGAAAAACTCGGATTGATTTCAACAATTGGAATCGAATTTTAGAAATCAACAAGCTAGCATTCAAAACATTGAAAAACAATTAAATCAAATAGCTCAGAATTTCTTCGAGAGACCACAAGGCGCGTTACCATGTAATACCGAAACCAACCCAAAGGCACAAGTACATCTAATCACGTTAAGAAACCGTACCGTGGGTCCCGAGGAGGCTCCATTACCACCAACTGAAAGAAGCCAATCTAGCCAAACCACAACTCCACCCACGCCTGAACAAGAGAAGGCTTCTCCACCAATTCAAGAGCCTACTAAGACTCCTCCAATTCCATACCCCGGTCGGTTAATTCGACAAAAGACCGATGAGCAATTCGCAAAGTTCGAAAATTTACTAAAACAATTGCATGTTAATATTCCATTTATCGAAGTCCTAACTCAAATGCCTAAATATTCAAAATTTATGAGGGACTTCCTTACCCATAAAAGGAAAATTGAATCATTGCAATTAGTTAATTTAGGCGAAGAATGCTCCGCCTTGCTACTCAACAAACTCCCGCAAAAGAAGATTGACCTTGGAAGCTTCACAATTCCTTGCTCGATTGGGGAATCCCCCATTCGCAATGCCCTAGCCGATCTCGGGGCTAGCATCAACCTCATGCCCGCATCAATGTTCAACCAACTCGACCTAGGGAAAACAAGCCCTACAAAAATAAGCATACAACTCGCCGATAGGTCCGTCAAATATCCACAAGGTGTCGCTGAAAATCTATTGGTCAAAGTCGGCGAATTTGTCTTCCCGGCCGACTTTGTCATATTATATATGGAGGAAGATACCGAAGTACCACTCATCTTAGGGAGGCCATTTTTCCGAGCTACGGCCCAAGCGGTGGTAGACATGAATGATGGAACGCTAACATTAAGGATTGGGGACGAGGAAATGAAGTTTGGAGTTTGAAAAATAGTAGAAGACGATGACCCGGTCAACTACATGAAGGCCATAGACTCAAGTTTCGATGACGCTCTCCGACGGTGTAGCATGGGATGCAAAACATCCCACTTAGGTAACATATGACCAGGCTTTGGCTCTAGCCAAGGACCCTTATAAACGTGGCGCACCACGGAGGCATTCCGCGGAACTGTCCTTAGCTTAGTTTATATTAATTTTTATGTTTACTAGTTTAGTTTTAATTTCCAGGAATAAAACACACTCGAGATGGTGAAGGATACCAAGGAAAACTTGAACCAGCACCCCATGCACAAAAATAAGGCCATCCGACAAATTTTTCTTTATTACAGCAAGTTCAGCACGGGCCGTGCTCACCCAACACGCCCCGTGCCCAGCCGTTTGCAGAAAATGCCCAGTTTAGGTAACTGGACACGGGCCATGCTCACCCAACACGCCCCCGTGCCCAGGCTTCTATTTCTTTTTACTCATTTTTTGTTACTGGCGATCTGAACACGGGGCCGTGCCCGGACTCCACGGGGTCGTGTCCAGACGCCCAGTAACATAAATTTTTGCTTTTTCACTCCTTTTTACACATTCAACCAACCTAAAAACTTATTTTTAGGACACATTGAGGACAATATGTAATTTAAGTGTGGGGGGATGCTAAAACCTTGAATCTTGCAAGTCCTAATTACAAGCCTTACACAAAACTCTATTGGAACCGCAAATTCATTTTTTTTACTTGTCTAGGTTTAATTTGGGAATTTCAAGCTCTAAAAAGGTTATATTTTTACAAATTTACAACCGATAGCGTCGTGATAAAAAGAACCAACATAAGAAAATTATGAAACGGCATGACAAGTTTAGTTAAAATTTGATTATATATACTTGATCACATAAAAACCCATTCTCACAAAAAGTGAGTTTTGAGCCTTTATTGAGCATACAAATACATATCTTTAAACTAATTGCTCATTTTTCGTTTCTCGTGTGAATAGCCGCTTGG
This sequence comes from Helianthus tuberosus, assembly GCA_030545235.1. NCBI lineage: Eukaryota > Viridiplantae > Streptophyta > Magnoliopsida > Asterales > Asteraceae > Helianthus > Helianthus tuberosus. The sequence goes on from CM060444.1 coordinate 30,263,469, forward strand.
TTCTTACGACTCTAGAACTTGCCACGACAATACATTCCCGGTCCTTACCAATTTAAACCCGAGTAAGTAAATGATGGAAGCATTAGGACTAACCCTTTTTATTTCTACACCATTATTTTTTTTACCACCTATCTAAAATCCCCCTAGTTAACCCCTTTGAGGCTAAATCTTTTCATTTCTTAACCCAAAACAAACACCCTTTTACCCACCAAAACCTTTTTTCCATTTTAAACCCTTTATTTTAGTAACAAAGCTCGGTTTTCTTATGACTTCCTTATAAAAAAAATATTTATGATGATGAAGCCAAAAATAAACAAACAAGTTTATCAACAACAAATTTGTTTGAAGAATTGCTTCATCAAAACAAAAAGTTATGAAAAATAAAAATCCTTACGAAAACCGATGCTTTTTACGCCTTTCGCCCTTTTCTACTAACCACTAACCCAACCACCTACCTTTAACCCAAGCCTAACCCTTCACCCCAAAAGTCCTCTTGATATTTACAAAGGTATATAGTTAAAAAGGAGGAGGATTGATTGCTTGGCAAGCTTATGGTAGGAGTAAGTTCCATGCCGCTCTCGAGTGTTTCACAAAAATACATTTTCGGCCGAGTGTTGAGTGATCTCCCGTGAGGTATGTGAACTTGTATATAAGTGGAATTTTAAAAAAGCATGTTATGCCCTAATAAGTAATTTATCTTATGTAATGTTTTAAATAAATCATGACGAATAGGATTGTAAATAAATAAAAATAAAACCTAATAAAAATCTTGGAATCCCGACACTCTATGACAAGCCCAAAAACCTTCTCTTCTACCCATTCTATTTGGGAGTGTAAAGCCACATTATAAAGAGTTTTGCTTGAGGACAAGCAAAGATTCAAGTGTGGAGGTATTTGATGTGTGCAAAATGCAACATATAAATTACATCAAATGTGACATAAAACTAACCCTTTTTTAGTACTAATGTTGAAAAAAGTGTGTTTTTGTCTTCCTTTTGTATTTTCAGGATTAAATGAGCTCAAATGAACAAAAGAAGCAAAAAGGCAGCTAAATCTAACATAAATACAAAAAAGGAATAAACGTGGCATGCCCGACCCACCGACAGCATCTTCCCAAGCAAAAATAAGAAAACAGAAGGCTGAACATGCCCCGTGCTCAATGAGCACGGGGGCGTGCCCAAGTATCTGCAGAAAAGACAAAGTTATAGAAGCTTCTATCACCCACCACGGGGGCGTGCCCAGCGGACACGGGGCCGTGGTCAACTCTAAGATTCGCAGAATCTGGGGAAATCTTGATAGTACAGATACGCTTCTGCACACGGGGTCGTGCCCAGCGGACACGGGGGCGTGGTCAACTAATGTAGACAAACTGCAATTAATGAAGAAAGAGAAGGAGGGTGGACATGGGGTCGTGCCCGAGCTGCTGTTCAGGCTATAAATAGGGGTGCTTGGCTCATTTGCAAACCATCCCTTGGCACACCACCTCTCTCACACTTCACCCACACACCACCACCACCGCAACACCATCATCCACCACCATCATCCATCATCCATCATAGAGTGTATGAGTCTTCTCGGGATCCAAGATTGATCGTAAGAGTTCTTGACAATCAAAGGCCATGTTTGCCTAAGTCTCTTACATCACTTAGTGAAGACAAGTGTCTAGTGTAATACTTTTTATTTTTAATCTTTTCGCACTTTTTATTTGGTTATGTATTAATGAATTTAATAACTAGTTTCTTATGTTGAAGGTGATTCTTCCTTATCGTTTATCCGTGGTGTCTTGGCATTATTTTACTATCTATATAAAATAAAATATTTTCCCCATTCATATCTCCACGGTGTATATGGAGGTATGTTGGCTACCTGGTCGGGGGTTAAGGGAACGGTTTGGTAAGAGTCTTGCCTTGTTCAGTGTATAGGTCCTGCAAGGACCTGGGTCAAATTTAGTAGGACCTCCTTCAATACCCACCGGTATTGGATGGCGGGGGTCCAAACTCTTTGATCTCCTCATATGTAAGCTACTATTAAAACTTTAACCCAGCTATTTAGGACTGTATCCCTGCTGACTCAGACTACTTAGCCGAGGGTAACGTCACCTTCAAAAGAGGGGCCTACCATATTATGCATTAATAACTTAATTAATTATCTTTCAATAATCCGACCCTTTAGGATTGTATCCTTGCTGACTAAAACTGGGTTGAGGGTAACGTCACCTTCAAAAGAGGGGCCTACTACAATAACTAAGATAATCTCTTAAAAAATGCGGAAATAATCAAAGGTTACACTACACACGAGTCGGATCCAAGTGATTCATCTTGTCTATCTGTTTTTATTTTATTTTATTTTTCAGCACTTTAGTTAGTTTTATTTTTCTTGTTTAAAAACCTTTTTCTAACTTTTGATTTGATTAGAGGTTGAGGATAAACCGGTATTAAAAGCTCTTGTGTCATTGGACGACCTCGGTATCTTACCAACACTATACTACGCACACGATGGGTGCACTTGCCCATATGTGTATTTAGTGTTAGTAAATATCGTGTTTTATAAATTTAAAACTTGGCTAAAAAGTGTAAAAGGGCTTAAATTATACATTAAAAACCTATAACACACCGCACACATCACTCACAATAGTGTAAGGAAGTCTAACCTTATTATTCATACCTTGTTGACTTTCTAAAAATTCAACTGTCAATCATACACACTTCCAATCCGGTAAACATATAACCACTTAGTCACATTACTTACATTAACCAATCATTCACTAACATGTATAGCTCAATTCACTGAAAATAGGCTGTTTTGGGACGACCGTTTACTGTACTTACGAGCTTTCAAAAATTACAATCTTTTTATGTGACGTGCCCCTCGGAGGGGTTATCCTTGTGGTAAATTTTTAGAGTCTAACTCTCTACCAAAAATTTATAAAAATTCATCTACTAAGCTGCAATCAGATTTGTCACTTCTGACTGCAGCTTACGGAAAAATTCATTTAAAATTCCTCGTTTATCCGATTGACGAATTTCCAATTGGAGATTTTTGAAATCACCTGAGGCTACCTACAGTAAAAATTTGAGATCATAAGTCAATTCCTAATTTGAGTGATGACATTCGTAATGGGCTGCAAATTCTGCCAGAAAACGCAGCCTGAACCTTCGATACGGAAAAATTCATAAAACGTTCATTTTTCGTCGAAAAAAATGCAATTCCAGTTGCGTTTGAAAGGTTTTTCCTGGGAGTTCATCACAAACTCAATAAACATCAGTTTTAGACAAGATTTGACCCAGTTACATTCGGCTGTAACTTTCTTGACATATTTAGTTTTCACCAAATCTTTTCTAAATATCTCTCATTCTAACTTCACCTAGACATTTCATCATACACCTTGTGTGCGTACTAACATCTAAGCCTAATGTACAAGTAATCAATGCACAATTTCACTAGAAATTTCATAACTCACTAAATCAACTAAATTCACATAGCTCATTCATTCTACAACATACTAATCTATTGGTATTTTTGCACATAACGTTCACCCATCCAAATCTCTTGGTTTATTCACTACAATATCACCATACAACCAAATCAAATGGGTTTCTACCCAAACTTTCAATCTAATCAGTGTCATGCATAAAACATCTTCTATTTAGTGATTCTAAACCATAGACAAGTTCAATTTCATACTTTTTCATAGATTAATCAAAACCCTTTTTATTAACTATCAACAAATCGCATAATTCAACTTACCCCATGTTGGAAAACCCTTAGATGAACGAGAAATTGATCACATGCAATCGATTAGCCCTTGATTTCCTTCTCAATTCGCTGATTTTAGGATGTTAGGGTTTTGGCTCTTCCTTGGCCCCCTGTTCTCGATCGCACGCCCCAAACAAAACAAACACTGATTTATTTTTTATCAAGTGTTTTATTTAAAACATTTTTTTCCTTTTAACCCCTCCATCTTTCAAAACATGTCCTTTATTTCCTTTCACATACTAACTTGGTTATTCTCATGTGCACACATGTTTTAGAATTTCCATAACTTGTAAAACTTAGGGAATGGTAAAGTAATTCTATATTTACCACGTCTTATAATAAAATTTTTAATATTATATTGCGGCGTACGAAATTCGGGGTGTTACAACATTTATGCCCAATCCAAAATTTAAATCTAGAGTTTTGTATGTATAGTCTCTGGATGTAAATTACTGATGCAATGTTCCTCTGCTTGTGATGAATGATGTTGACACACACCATGAGACTTTGAAGGTAACTAAATTTTCTTGATTCCCATTTTTTTGCATTTACATGTCTAATAAATTTGTGTTTTTTTTTGTTTTGTTATGGAGATTGTATCAATGCAATCTTACAAAACATAATTTGTTTAGTCAACGTTTGTTATCTTTGAATATCATGGTTTTTATATGAGCCTTTAGATGTTAAAGTTAAACACCTTCTCTCACAAGGAGATTTGGATGTGCTAAGTCAACTCATGTATGTTAAACAATTGTAGTCATATACCTTTATTATCCCAAATATTATGTTCTGTGAATTCTCTGCAGATTGGTTTAGATACTTGATGATCACGTCGGCCCATGATCTAAATCTATTAAATTTTCCTTTTGAATGATTGCATACGGGTACCAAATCTACAAGATTCAAATATAATTTCTTATATGATAAGTGGTGGTGGCTTCCAGGACTCAGGAGGTATAATACGACAAATTCCATGTTCAAAGTGTTTTAGGGGGTGTTTGTTTTTTTGAAAAGCACTTCATGACCTCTTATGCCTGCCCCACGCAGACCACGTGCAGACGTTTGAGTCTGCAGTGTCTTTATTTTTTGGAAGTGATTTCATTAAAAAGGTCTTCTAGACCTCTTCCTCGCGCAGATCTGGACTCACATCTTCAAGGCTCTTTAAGGCTCTGCTCTTTCAAAACCCTAGCATCCTTCTCCCAGCCGACACCTCCACCTCCTCCGCCACCACCACATCTCCGTCACCTCCACCTCCTCCGCCACCTGCTGCCATCGTCGTCGACCCCTGCTGCCATTGTCGTCGACCCCTGCTGCCGTTCGCCACCACCTCGTCACCCTCCCACCTCCTGAGCAGCTCACTCTGGATTTCAAACCCATTTTTATCCCCAAAACAATCTCTCATTTTCTCAAACAACTTTCCACAATCGATGATCATCACAAGATTTTCAAACTCGATGATTTCGTTTCCCGATTAGAATCCGAAATGCGCAAAATCGATGCCTTCAAACGCGAACTCCCTCTTTGCATGCTCCTCATTAACGACGGTTCGTTCTTTCTTTCTTTCTTTCTTTCTTATTTTACTTTTTTATGCTCTTTCTATTTACAGATGACTGTTTTTACTCTTTAGTATATGTTGGTGTGATCTTTCTGCAAATGGGGTTGTGTATATGATGATAATGATGATGAGTTTGAGAACAATGTTTGAATGTTTAGAACAATGGTAATACAGTGATCACCAACTGTTTGATAAAATGCACACCAGTTGTTCGACGATTTGTTTGCTAATTGATTGCTGAATTTACTGCTATTGAACATGATTTGTTAATTTTGGTGTTACTCATGCCTGTTATGTTGTTTGCTTATGGTATTCATTGTGTTAAAATGGTAATTAGAATTTGTATGATGTTCAGCAGCTTGCAGAGGTTAAAAAACAAACAGTCTTTTTCAGGCAGACTGGAGAGGTTTGGTCCACTTTTTCTGCTGCAGATGTCTGCAAATGTGATCCGTAGACTGCATACATTTTACCTCTCAAAAAGAAATAGCACCTTAGTCAATTTAGACTTTTTAAGTTATTTTGACTTTTTGATGGTCAATTTTTTTTGTGACACTGGCTGACTTTTCTAGTCAGTCATACAAGACTTTTCTGGTCATACAGGACCAAAGCAAAAAAAAAAAAAAAAAAAAACCCTAGGTAACCGAATTTTTGAGTTATGTTTACTTTCAAAGTAAATAATCATTAAATCATATTAATATAATGTTTATACAATGTATTTGAAAACTATATACTTTAACTTTAGAATGATTGTTCTAAATTACATTTAACTAGTATTAAGTACCATCGCGTTGCGGTGGGGGCGAACACAAATATCACATTACTGCCAGCGACCACCAACATTAAAGTTGCGGCGTGTTAATACGAAGAAATTAAACCGAAACGCAAAACATATAAAAGAATAACTAAGTCGATCTAAGAATCGCACGTGACGATGAACCTGTCAAACGGGAAAAAATAGACGACGTAAAAACGTTTAACCACACACGCACGTTGCGCCGTGTTAACTCGCAAAATTTAGAACGGAACGTAAAACGAAAATTTTGCGAAAAATGAAAAGTATAGAGGACCAAAGCTGAAAGTAAAAAAAAGTTATGAGATTAAATTGTAAAAGATGAAAATTTTAGGGTTAAAAGAAAAAAAATTAGTTTTGGGTTAAAAGTAAAGATAAAAAGTTTTGGGTTTAAAAGTAAAAAAATCAAATAAGTTTGAGTTAAAAATAAAGAATCAAATGTTTTGGGTTAAAAGTAAAACAAATCAATTTTTTTTTAAATCTCGCAAAGCACAAGGTACAACACCTATGTGCCTAAAAATGTTATAAATTATACTAATGGGTAATGGATAATATGTTGCAATTCAACTACAAGGTTGCTTATACCAATAATTCAACTACAAAATCATAAGTGTTACAACATCATGGGGGGAAACTCGGAACTACAACATATACAAAACAAACAATTGATTAGTTGTACAAGGTTTGGATAAAGGCGTTTTCTTTCCAAAGTCGCAAGAGTTCAAGTCCGATGGGAAACAAAATGATATAAGATATTTATCAATAGAAATATTTTCATTATATCGTAATAAAATATATAAAACGTATTTTAATGTTATATGTATTTTTTAAATATTTATTCATTATTTTTATTTTTGTTTTATGAATAAAATAAAATTAATAACATACATCAGTTATCACTGTAAATCAACTTTTTAAAATATCTATTTAACCCTTTTTGCCTTTTATCCATTAAATAAATAGTCATGATAACAAGAATACAAATTACACGGTTTTCAGTCTTTTGTTTGCTTTTGTATTATGAGTGGTTGACTTGTAATTTTGATTGCAACCTTTCGAACTAGGAAACATGTGTTCAAATTGTAGAACTATATAATCCGTCAACGTATATAATCTTCTACAATTACAAAAACACATGTGTTCATGAAAGTGGGCTTTTTAACTTCTTTTTTATCTAGTTTAAACAACTAAAAAATTCCCAGGGTGAATCAATATTTGTTTGTGTTATATAGTGGCATATCATCGTTTTTGTGTTATATATGTATCTGATAGAGGTGTACAAAAAAAACGGTTTTTTTTTTAACCGGTTTTTTTAAAACCGGTTTTAGAACCAAACCAAACCGGTGGTTTGTGATCGGTTACTATTTTTGATCTGAAAAACCGGTTAATAACCGAAACCGGTTTTAAAAAAACCGGTTTTAAAAAAAAACGGTTAAAAACCGGTTTTTTTTTTTTGGGCAAAACCGGTTAAAAACCGATCCCACCCGGTTACACTGGTTACTGTTTTGGACTTGAAAAACTGGTTACTAACCGAAACCAGTTATTAAAAAAACCGGTTTTTGTTTTGGATGAAAAAACCGTTTCGGTTAACAACTGGACCGGTTTAAAAAAAAAAAACGATTTATACACCTCTAGTATCTGATCTACGAGAAACACCGATTCATTTAAACATTTATGAAATCACCGGTAATTTATCACCGAAAGAAATGTGTTCAGTGATTACTTATATCTATAATAATGTCATAAGTTTATGGATCTAAATCTCGTTAGCTTGGTACCCAAGGGTAACCAAAGAAAGACCAAAGTGCAGATCAAATAGTAGTATATGATCATCATAAAGCTTATGTTCCACCACCGGTAAATCACTACTTTTGCTTTATTTTCTTTTTGGGACATAGATTGGATCTAAATTTGCCTTTCATGTATATTTTACATTTTTCTTAAATACTTGTATGGAAAAGAAATAAAGTTGATCATGGTTTTCGTATCTTTCTTTGTCAAAAATCTTAGTTCCAGTCATTGGCGGAGCTTTACTGTGGTCGGAAGGTGCCTCGGCCTCCACCGATTTTTTAGCTTTTAGTGTAAATTTTATTGAAAATTTCTGAAAAATATTTTTTGTAAGTGTAAAATATTGGATTTTTAATACTCTGACGGTTTGAATTTTGAGAGTCCGACCTCTACCGAGTTTTTGTTCAACCTTCGCCACTGGTTCCAACCCCGATACCTCTTTTACCTACGACCTTTTGTGATTTCCAATTTTCCATTCTTTTTTATTTAGTCTATCAGACTAACACCATCACATTCTGATGTTACATGGGATGGTATAATAGTCTTCTGACTTATGTAACAAGTACACAAATTCCAAGTATATGAACGACTTATGTAACTTACTAAAACGTAATTTTAAATTTTAAATATAATAATGAAGAAACACCCTTTGATGTCGCTCCCTCCTTCCCTAAAATTGACGCCGTTCCCTCCTTCCCTAAAATTGATGGTCGTTAGTCGTTACTCATCTTAGTAGGAAATTGCATCCAAGACTTTAAATTAGCCAATAATCACTAGTTATGGTTGACGATCAGCTAGCACCATTATTATATAAATTAAAACTAATTATGGTCGACGATCATCCAATAATCCTCAACGATGGCCCAACCCAATCTAGTAACCATCTAAACTATACTAAAACGGTTTGAACTCTACCCAAATTATAGTAAGTTAGATCGGTTTTGCAATTTCTTTTCTTAATCCAAGCTACTCGCTTCGACATTGATATGTTTATCGAAGATACCCCGGATAGACCGCTTTGCTTGCTTCATAACAGGGGTATGAACGGGGAGGAAGAACGAATGGCGTGGGCCGGGTTACATTTGCACGTGGTTGAGTGTGGGTCTTGTGAATGAATTCGATTTTGGCCCAAACAGATCCAAATTTTTTTGGATGGTTCTATACTGCCTAAAGTCAGTCTAATGATCAAGTTGAATAATTCGATTTTGGCCCAAACAGATCCCAAAAATTTAAAACCCAAACGAAACGGCCTGATTTTAGTATGCTTGTGGCCCAGTTTGAGTATAGGTCCATCACGCTAATCACCGGCTAGTTTTTTCAGATAAATTTTGAGGAGTTTTTTTTTTTTTAATTCCAAAGTTATTTTTTTTATGTATTAAAATTCTCGAGTGTAGAATTTCATTCAAATACGATTTTTCTAGAAATAATTTCTATAAAAATAAAGTGAGTGAGTGTTTAATATTACAAGACACTTTTAATCAATAATAATGAACTAGTATTTTGATCCGTCGCGTGTTGTTGTGGCATCGAAACTTAAAGTAACTCGAATTTTTACCGTTACTCGAATTTTTACCGTCATATATTTGGCCCAAATTGTTTCGGAACAAAATTTACGTCAAAACGTAAAAACAACTGAAAATACACATAAACGTAAACATGAAAACATATTATATTTGATCTGACTCACTACGGATAAAAATTTACATCGAAATGAAAACCAACTTGAATTTATACAAAAACGTACTTAAAAATAAGCACGTAAGTAGATAGTGTTTTTTTAAGCTAAAGAATGGTCCCGCACGTTGCAACGCCTTTGAAACGTAAACTAACTCGAATTTATACCGCCTAGTAAAAACATATTATTTGACCCGACTTTTTTTCAAACAAAATTTATGTCAAAACTTAGATCAACAGAAAACGTACATAAAAATAAGAATGGAAACGTATTAATGTATTATAATTGATTAACGTACATAAAATAACGGGAGTCGAGGGAGTCGAAATGGCATTTCAAAGTTTTTAGAAAGCTAACGGGACGTAAGTGACAGTACTAAAAATTGAGGGGTCGAGGTAAACAAAAATACACAAAAAAGGGCTTTTTTTTGTAAATTGTAGTAATCATGCATACCGTTGTCGCCGAAACGACAAGGTTGTAAAATAGTTTACTTAACAATACCACAAGAATACGGACGATGCGTTAATCCTATAGTGCTATAATTGTTAAGGTAGGCTTGCAAAGTTAAAGAGCATATAGAACACAAGTATAACATAGCATGCGATAACAAGAACAATACAAGTATCATGTTATTAACTGATAGAGTATGTGTGTAAACAAGTTTAATCGTGATATGTGATTTGTATAAAGTGTATATGTTGCACCCAAAGTGTAAAAACGGAAAATGGGATCGAGTATACTCACGATTTGCGTAGTAATCCCGCGTACACGAGTTAAAGTGTGTTGAGAGTTGAGAACATCAAAGTCACACTACATTGGGGAAACGAAGGTGTATGAGTATATGGAATTTGTTGGAAGGTTGGATTCGGAATTGATATGAAAAATATATATGTAACGAAAATATATCTTGTCTAATTACTCGTTTGGACACTAAGTTTTATGTGTTTTCATGGGCCCTAACTTGCTTCATTAGAGTCTCAAATGAGAAGTTTAGAACGAAGATGACAATACCTAAGTTCATGACATCTAACCATAATTCGGTTAGTATCAAGAATTCGGTTAAATATATCTTTTATACTATATAATGTAGTCCATCATGTATAATCACATAGATCATGTAAGTCAAGCATGGAGGTAAGATTAACCTCATTGTATGTTTCACCAAAGCACAAAGTCACTAACTTAGTTGATGTCCCGGTTGGTCATGAATAAAAATAAAAATATAACTAACTAGTTCGTCAAGTAGCCAAGTAAGATCAACCCCGGTGTTCCATACCCATCATGGCAAATGTTGGAGGTGCAGCGGGGTTATGTTACTTTGATTCTTGGAAGCTACTTGGTGTATGAAAAGTGTGAACAAGTGAGGGTTTGTGGAAATTATTTGGATAGCCAAAGATTCCATGGTTCACACACAACTCATGCACAAGACTTTCAATATAGAAGGTTGAAGCTTGGATGGTTTTCAATTACTTACAACATTTGGACAGAAATTTAAAGTAAGTTTAAGCTTGTTTCTTGGTGGAAATCAACCACAACACAAACCCACAACTATAAACTTAGTTGGGAGTTTGGTGGGTACAAGATTACACCAAGTTTTTAGTAAAATATCCAAGAAATAGGAAATGTAAATGCAAACCAGAAAGTTTATAACTTCTTGGACCTCAATGTGGTGAGTTTCCACCTTAGTTTGCCATGGTAAACTTGTGGAACCTTCCTATAGGTTATCCAAGAAGTTTAGAACATAAAAGAAAGAAGAAAATGGAAGGATTAGTGAGTAAAACTCACTATGAACACTTAAGAGTTCACTATTTAGCTTGAGAGAAAAAGAGAGCTTTGAGAGTGTTTGAGGTGAGTGGAAAGGATTTAGAGTGAAGGGAGGCTTGTATTTATAAGCTAAAATCAGGGTTTAAGCATTTAATAAGGTCGGTGGTTGATAGGAGTTGAATTAATAGTGAAACAACACTTAAAACAACTTAATGAGAAGTTGTGCGCCACTACAGCATGTTCACGCGAAGGTGAGGCTCCTCACACGAATGAGACTCCTTCGTGTGAGTGGAAGCTGGTTCGTGCGGCATAGGGAGACACGAAGGCTTTGGCCTTCATGTGGATGTGGTTCGCAAAAGAAGGAGAGGCCACAAAGGTCCATGTGGTTCGTGGGTGTGGGACGTGAAAAAGAGGGAAAGGGGCGAAGACCCAAGTTGGCACGAATGCCCATTAGCTTGGGTTCTTTTGTTTCGCGTGGACAAGCAAAAAGAAAAGGGCAAGGCCCATTTTGTTTGGCTTGTGGTTCGCGTGAGGGGCCGGGCCTCCTTTGTGTGGGCTTTGGCCCAAAGTGTGGCTTTGGGTTAAGTTGGGTTGTATTAGTTTACGTATTATAATCCGTTAGGTACGTAGGAATAACCATGTATTTAACAAGTATTGAGCACATATATAAATACAAGTATTTTGAGTATCAATGCGCGTATAATTATGCATGTAAGTTGTAACGTGTAACACAAGTATATGTATAAATGGAATTTCATTACGATCAAAGCCTCGGATTACAAATTGGGAATAAGATGCGAATGCGATATGGTTACAAGTTTCCAAAAAAAAAAAATACAAATACATTTTCTAAATAAGGAAAGTATAAAAAATGCGAAGCGTTACAAACGAGTCTCGTTAAAGAGTGATTTTGTTAATGTGTTGGCGATGGTGCAAATCGTTAACAGAGAGAGACGTTGTGGAGTGGCTTGGGTGGGAACTTGGGTTGGGTTTTTAATTAAAAAAAAAAAGATAAACTCACATGTGAAGTTGCAGGTTTTAAATTAAAGAAGATAAATTATAGGTTTTCAAATTAACAAAGGAGACGATGTTTTAAATTAAAGAAGATAAATTATAGGTTTTCAAATTAACAAAGGAGATGATGTTTGAAGTTTAAAAAAAATGCTCTTTCTGCACTTTGGTTATATTTAAAAAAGGTTTTAAACTTTGAAACATTTAATATTTCAAGGTTCAAATATGCCATTTCAGATGTTTTGATTGTTAAAACCTAAATTTTGTAGTATTTTAGTTTTTATTTTTTTAAATGTATTTTATTATTAATCTTTTATTAAATACAAAATAATAATTGAATAATGGTTGTTAAATGATTGCGACTTAGTTAACCCACAACGCTCAGTTAACGAAAAACCTAGTTAATAGAACTGAGCTGAGTTGGCGCTGACGTGACTGCACATTTTCTTAGTTAACGGAAAATTTAGTTAACGGACAACACATAGTCTCATAAGAAATGATTTTCTCTATTTTTAAGTCATATTTAAGAAAGAGTAAAGTACACGAATGATCCTTGCAGTTTACCAAAATTTAGGATTTGGTCCCTAGCTTTTCAAAAGTATACAGATGATCCATGTGGTTTGCATTTTGTACCACATTTAATCCTCATCTAATAGGTTTTAGTAGGTCCAAGTTAGGGATTAAATGCGTTACAAAATGCACATCATAGGGACCATCTATGTACTTAAAAAAACTAAGGACTAAATGCATTACAAATTACAAACCACATAATCCATCCATCGGGAGTTTACATCCCAAAGGTTGAGTTAAATTCCGCACAGTACACCGTTTTAGTGTATTTCACTATTTGCTATTATTTTTTTTTGGACAACAGAAAATAGAAAAATAAGAATAAATTTCTTTTGAAACGGCAATTTTCTTGTGTTTTGGCTATCGTACTTCCTAAATTAGAGACTCATGTTGCTCCACTTCGGCCAGACTATGTTATCATAGCCAGGCCCACGCTAGCTTCAGAGCTTGGCTTGGACGTCCCCGGAAAACCATACCGCCGACTGCCACTTAACAGTCGTTGTACCACCACAAGAGCAGAACTCTTTGGCGTAACACACGATGTGACGAAACTCGGGTGAGCTCAGGATTCGAACGGACCTCACACAAGACCTAACTGAAATCCTTCATTGAATCCACCGAAAATGAAACAAATTCTTCACTTCCTTCAATCAGTGTTGAAGTAATCGCTAGTCGAACGGTAGAATGAGAACTAGCGATTAATCAGGACTAATCAAGAATTTATCAGAAGTAATTGAGATTAATTTTGATTAATAAAGAATTAATAGTAATTAATCGGTGTCTGGTAGAGATTTTTACAACCACGTCTCGAAAAAAAAAAAAGCACTTGGCTTGACACAGTTTTTTTAATTTAAAAAAAAAAGAAGAAAAAAACACCAAAACTTGGCTTGATGAAAAAGAAAAGCCCATAGTTAACCCTCACCAGACTCATCTTCCCAAACAAATCACCACACTCTAACCCTAAACAACCAACACTTCTTCTTCATCAATCATTCCACCATGTTCAGAAACCAATACGACACCGACGTCACCACATGGTCACCACAAGGCCGTTTATTCCAGGTAGAATACGCCATGGAAGCCGTTAAGCAAGGATCTGCAGCCATAGGTCTCCGATCCAACACTCACGCCGTTCTCGCCTGCGTCAACAAGGCCAACTCCGAGCTTTCTTCCCACCAGCGGAAGATCTTCAAGGTTGATGACCATATCGGTGTCGCTATCGCTGGTTTAACCGCTGACGGTCGTGTTTTATCACGGTATATGCGATCCGAGTGTATTAATTATGGCTATACTTATGAATCTCCGCTTCCTGTTGGCCGCTTAGTTGTTCAATTGGCCGATAAAGCTCAGGTTATCCTTTTTTACCAATAGATTTATCTGTATTCAACTGTTAGGGTTTTGTTTGGGGAGATTGTTGGATAGTTGTTATTTAGTAATAGACTTATATGATGTAGTAGTAATAGAATTATATATTTTTTTTGAATTGTTAGGGTTTATTTGGGGAGATTGTTAGATAGTTTATATTTGTTGTTCTAATTAGTTATTGGATTGGTTATGGGAACTAGGTTATGGTATGCTAGAAGGTTTTTTAGTTAATAATATATGAATAGTGTGTGTGAGGTGAAATATTGGACATTATGTTAGCTATGTGTATGAAGCTAGAGTTTACTGAAATGCTTTGGGAGATTAATGATACATGCTAATGTGAGTGGTAAGTTTGAGGTTAATGCCTTAATCGTTTTAAGTTTGAAAACTGTTGCAGCGTAACTTTCTATGGAAAAATGCATTTGAGATGTACAGGATAGATGTTTTGTTGCGTTGGAAATGTTGTAAATGCGACATCTTGATTTAGTGTGTTTTGTTAATTGTTGGTTTTGTCGACCGGTGGTCGTGTTATTCGTGAATTATTTGTTGATGGTTATTGTTTGGATGGTAACAAGATGTATACAATGGTAAATTTACAGTATGTGTTAAAACTTTTATTGTGGTTAAGTTATTGTTCATTCAGCCCCTTTCCTTTTTACTTCTTTTCAGCAACTGTGTGTGAATAGTTATGTTTGGTACTTTATAGGAACAAATGAACCACTCATTTAAGGTTATAGGTGCATGAAGTTGTGTCTATTCGCTTTTTTGTGTGTGGCATTTGTGCCGTTTTTAGCTGCTCAACATTCTATGCAGATTGTTCATAAGGAGTCTCGGTAAATATGAGTACGCCCACCCTGAGTATTTGTTGCAGATTGTTTTTTGCAATTTTTATTGTACATTCTATTACATATTTTAATTATGTAAGATATAAATGGCCTGTGCTTTTTTTTCTCTCTAGTTTCTCACACATGGTTATGTTACTTAACATATTCTGTGTCTACGGAAGTTACTGTTAAGTAATGCTCTGCTGAATCAAGATGACAATTGTTATGCATTTCCATAACTGACGAATAAATATAAAAAAGTACTATAATCATGCTTGAAAATGTGAAATGACACAATCAGAGTAGTCAGTAGTGAAGGTGCATGAAGATTGATGTTTTGACTTTAGACTTATAGATAACTTGAGGGGATAGAATCATAGAAAGATAACAGAGTTCAGTGTGGAAACACGCATTCTTGTTATAAGTTAATCAATTCACTGTTCAATTACTGGGATTACCAAAATAGATGCATCTATTCTTAACATAGAGTAATTTTATATAAGTTTAATACTAGATAGATTAGTGTTTTAATAACATACATATTTTTCTTCAAACACAAACGACTGCCAGTTAGCAGCATCAATACATTAGTGTTTTAATAACATACATATTTTTCTTGGGATGACAGGTGTGCACCCAGCGGTCATGGAAACGTCCATATGGTGTTGGTCTGTTAGTTGCTGGATTAGACGAATCCGGGGCCCATCTCTACTACAACTGCCCTAGTGGAAACTACTTCGAATATCAAGCCTTTGCCATCGGGTCCCGTTCACAAGCTGCTAAAACGTACTTGGAACGTAAGTTTGAGAATTTCCCACAATCTTCCCGAGATGAGCTCATCAAGGACGCGCTATTTGCCATCAGAGAGACCCTGCAAGGAGAAAAACTCACCAGCAGTGTGTGCACGGTTTCTGTGGTTGGGGTAGGAGAAGCGTTTAATATACTGGATCAAGCAACGGTACAAGCGTTGATTAACGAGTTTGAGATTTCCGGGGAAGAAGCCCCTGCAGCTGCTGGTGGTGCAGAGGAAGCTGCTGGTGGTGCCACCGCTGACCAGGGAGGAGCTGCTGCGGAGGAAGAGACTGCTCCGATGGATATCTGAGGGCTGCAGATGGTTCGTTGATCGTACTTATTGTTCTAGAATTTTAAATGGACATGATGTTTGGAATTGCAATTTTTATTTTGAGCTTTTATTTCAATGGTGGGAACCTTTTCAACTCTTAATTAAGCAAGTTACAGGAAGTGTGGTATCTACTAATTATTGGTTTTCGTTATTAGTTTTAACGGTGTGTCATATATAGTCTTTGCAGTTATTATCGCCGATATATCAGTGATATATTGGCTATCAGTCCCTTGGTGAGACATCGGTACAAAATATCGGTAAGAGAATATCGGTACTGATATATCACCGATTTTCCCGATATTGGTACTTTTCTGCTTAGTTCTACCTTTCATCTTTCTTCATATTGCTGCCATTAGTGTTTTAAATCTTAATTGTTAAATGTTAGTGTTTTAAGTCTTAATTAGTTCCTACTTGCTACAGTTGTGAATTGTTAGTGTTAAATTGCTATATATATATATAAATTCAGCATGAATTAAAATTACCGATATCCCACCGCGATTACCGATATCTCAGATATCGGTCTTTGACCGAATCTGATTTTTTACCGCATTAGCTGCTTAGTATATAGTTTGTGATCAAATTTCCGACCACGTGGGGGTGTGAGATCAACTGCTGTGTATTAGTTTGCTAGACAGCATCTTGCAGCCTTGATGCAATATTATTAGTTTCCGATCAATTTTTTTTAAACTTGAAAGCTTGGAAAATGACAAGCTTTCATGTTCAAGGTAAGGTTATCAAAGGTTACTTTTATTCATACCTTAAACTGGTCGGTTCGGGTAGCATATTGCGGCAGCTATGGATTGAACCGGCCCTTCGGTATTCTGTTAAAACATGATGCGACGCAAGTATATCCATTAGGTCTTGGAGCAAAGGATAGTTGCGTCAATTTAGTTACATGTGATTTTGGTGGTAATATACGTAAGTGGCAAACTCTTCTATTGTGATGCTTGGCGCCTCGTTGTAAGGAACACACCATTAAAAGTCACTATAAATTAAAACTAAAAATAAAAAGTTTGGACGCACATTGTAATATGGAGGGTCGGGCCGGTTCTGAGAATTCAATAGCTCTGGACGAGCCGGAAAAACAGCCCTTAGGCCCTAATGAGTTAAATTATATAAACTAATTTCTATTATGTTGCTTAAGGATCAATATTGCCAATAAGTTTTTACAAAAAACAGTTTATTATTATATACAGAAAAAATTAAAGTTTTATGCAATGTAGTGGCTAGTGGCGTGGCCCACACGAGAAAACTTCAAATGTTCACATTTTATAATCATGGATATATAATTAGCCCATTTAGATAATCTATTTTACCTGAAACGTGAACTGATAAGGATTTTCTTCGATATTGTAGGGCCGTAAGAGATTATCTTAAAATCTTTTGAACTAATTTTCTATACTTTGTCAGTCGAGTAAAATATACATTGTCAGGGATGGTCGAGAAGATTCAAGTGTTTGGATGAGCCAAAAAAAAGCCCCTTAGGCTCTTAAGAGTTAAATTATATAAACTATTTTTTTAACGTTGTTTATGGATCAACATTGCCAATAAGTATTTAGCATTCGGCCAATAAGTTTTTAGGTAATCGGGATAGATTTAATTTTTAAGTATTAAACAAATAAGTTTTAAGGTTTTAGATTTAAAAAAAAAGCATGTATAATAAAATATATACAGAAAATGTAAAGTTTCTCTCCCTCCCAGAAGAAACAGACCCAGGCCAGGTGTCCTGCTCACCCCTGGTTTGGGCCCGCCCTGGTAATAAGCTAGATGTAACTTATATACCAAGTTAGACGGATTGTTATAGTATTAAACCTTTTTAGATGCATCGTTATAACGAGCTTCGAAACACAGTTAGAGTCAACAGGCACATTGTTTTTTTTTTGTATACAGTTGGACTATCATCATATTAAAAGGAATACAAAATTGAATTTTATAGTATAACTATTTTTTAAAAGTTAAGTAGATAAAAGTTATTAGAGATATAGAAAATTGATTACAGCTAAATTTAAATAAAACAATTAAACTTAGACAGCTGCATTACATATTTTGCTCATCTCAACTGCATTACATATTCTGGTCATCTCAACCATATTTAACTTTTCATTAATCATATCTTTGTCATTAAATTCTTTCTAAGCTTCTTTAAAAATTACTTTTTATTTGATTCTTACCGTCTCTATATGTACATGCCCAATTGAATCCAAAAGACGATAAACGGTCACCCAACTTACCTGTCTCTAAAGCCACAGGCCGTGTGATAGCGGGACATACATACTTCATTACTCGCATCCGACAATAAAGACTAGTTGATAGAGAACAGTAAGATTGATGTTAAATGGACCAAAGACCCGTATGGTTCAAATAAATTTAATTCCGATTCAACCCACATCGACTGGGGCACAAAATACATCAGATCCGTTCAAAGTCTTCGATGCATGAATGGTAAACAAGCAATACAACAAATCATAACCTTTCTAACACTAATATGTTCATTCTTTATTTTTTATTTTTAAAAAGAGACCCTTAATCCACAAGCCTGCATTCATGAATATCAAACTCACCAGGAAAAAAGTACCTTGATGACAAATTTATTAACGAGATAACCTCTTTCGTGCTTTTGCCAACAATTACTGGATTAGAGTCTTGGCTTCATTCGCCTTTTTTTGTACCACTTTTAAAAAGTCCGTTTGGTCAAGTGGCTCGGCATTCTGGGTGGCATGAACTTGGGCTAGGTTCTTGTAGTTGGCTGCTGACTCAGCAATGAAGGCTATCTCTTCGTCTGTAAGCTTTCTCAGAAACTTAGCAGGATTACCTCCCCATACCTGTTACCGTATTCCCAAATGTTACGTGTTTTGGCCCATTAATGTTTGATCTCTAACGGGTCAACAGGGTTAAGAAGCGTATATTCAACAGAAAACAGGTAGTTAAAGTGTATTCACATACTATCACCTTATTAAAAAGTTATAGCTATATAGTTTTTGTAATAAGATTTTGAGTAAAATGCCATTGTCATCCTTGAGGTTTGGCCAGTTTCGCGACTTTTGTCCAAAGGTTTGTTTTTCCGCATCTGAATCCAAAAGGTTTGAAATCTTGCCATTTTCATCCGGCTCGTTAACTCCATCCATTTTTCCCCGTTAAAGTCAGGGGTATTTTCTTCTTTTTTCTTAACTTAAAGGGCGGCAATTCAATCTTTTTCACTTTATGTTAAAAGACCGAATACCGCTAAAAAAGACCGAATTGCCCTTTAAGTTAACAAAAAAGACGGAAATACCCCTGACTTAACGGAGAAAAATGGATGGAGTTAACGAGCCAGACGAAATTGGCAAAATTTCAAACCTTTTGGATCTGGATGCGGAAAAACAAACCTTTGGACGAAAGTCCCATAACTGGTCATACCTCAGGAACGAAAATGGCATTTTACAATGAGATTTTAGTTTTCCATGTTAATTTATTAGAAAATTAAAACCACAAATAAGAAACTTGTTTGGGTTCGCTAATCCGACCCGCCCAGTTGAACATCAAGAAATCTATATTGGTAGATAAAATAATAAAAGATTGCTAATGAGATAAAAAAATTTGGTACCTCGCCACTGGGAATTCTAGTATCTTGTCGAACAAGGGCTCCGGCAGCAACCATCGCATGTTTCTCTACAACAACTCCGTCAAGAAGTGTCGCTTTCATACCAACAAAAGCTTCATCCTCAACCGTGCATCCATGTAAAACGGCACTATGACCTGCATAATATATATTAATTTAAATCAATTCGTGAAAACAAGAAACGTTTTAAACATTACAAAACAGATTGCTCACCAACGGTCACATTGTCACCAATCACCGTAGGATGCACCTTCCCCGGTAGATTAGATTTTGCAACATGAACAAGTGAATGGTCCTGTATGTTAGTGCCAGATCCGATACTAATGCTGTTCACATCACCTATATAATTAAAAAACATATTTTTCAGCATCGATTCTCGTTTATCATTACAGTCACAACCAAATGATCAAGTTAACAGTTAACGTAATCTTTTTTTGTTGCAGAAATATGATTGTAGCTAAAGGATGTACGAGACTATTGAAATCCATTAATACAAACCAAAATGGTTAAACCTTACCTCTCAAAACACATCCATACCAAATAGACGATCCTGATCCTACTTGAATATCCCCAATGACGGACGCACTCGGGGCCACAAATGCATCTTTAGCAACCACAGGGGCTTTATCGAATACATTCATAAGAGTTCGGTGCCTGGACACTGACAAAAAGAAAAATAGTTTCAAAGAAAGATTAATTACATGATAGTATTGAATACCCTACACCTGCAAGAATTGATATGAAATTTCTGCTTTGAGAGAAGAAAGGATGATTGTGGAATTTTATTATAACGGATACCGAACACGAATCTGATCCAACTGAAACCATCCTACTTCATTTTCCTAGAGTGTTAAATTACAAATTCTTAAAAGCTTTACCAGTATGCAACCGCCTTACATTCTCTTGGAATCATTTTGTGATGCTGCTTACTATGATAATTTCTCTTAATCGTCCCGGAACCTCAAATGTTCAAATAGCAGTCAAAACAACAAGATTCAAGAATTCATTATCCACATACAAATACCTCTTAATGGTTCAGACCTTTTACTGGTTCAGACTGTTTGTTTCGGGAACAGATGTCTGAATGGTTCAGACATTTGCCTCTGAATGGTTAAACATTATACTAAGTCTGAATGGTTAAGACCTTTAATCTGAATTGGTCAGACATTTGCCTCTAAACAGCTAAGCATTATACTGGCTCTTAGTGGTTCAGACCTCTTACTGATTCAGCACTTAATGGTTCAGACATCTCGTTAGTTCAGCACTTAACCATTCAGAAGTTGTCAAACAACTCCTAAGACACAATGTTAACTGAATCAAAACTAATACCTATAATAACAAACTAACAATACAAATTAAATGTAAATCACAATCAACTATTCACAAACAATAACATAAATTCCCAACAAAAAAAAGCACTATTTTTCAGCATATGGGCTATCAAAATCTCAACTTTTTTGAGTTGTATGTTAAATCTAACGATGGGTAAGAAAACCCAGAATCCAAAAAGTGAAATGAAGGGGTTATGAAAGTAAGAAATGAGAAGTGGGGATTTGAATACGTTGTTGTTTGAAGAAATTGTTGCCCTGAAGGCGTGAGCCGAGACGATCCATGGCTTGACCCGTTTCCCGGATCCAAAATCCGACGGTGTAGGCAGCTCTTCCTAGGGTTCCCATCGCCGATCACTGTTTGACTCTCTTCTACCTTTTGCCCCTTGTTTACACCAGCCTGCCTGCCTCAACAGCTTATTTGTGTGCGTACAAATACTTCTTACAAAATATGGTTGAAAACCGCTGCAAACGAACCAAACGTTCAGCGAACAGTTTGTGAACCGTTTGACGGAAAGCAGGGGCGCAACTTAAGTAGGGCGGGAGGGGTGGCCGTCTCCCCGAACTTTTCGCTTAGTAGTGGAGAGTATGTAGTTTTCGTATATAAATTTTTGGGTATATATGTTATTGATCCCCCGGTTCTATAAATTTTTTTGGGTATATACGTTTTCGACCCCTCGTCGGAAATCTCAAGCTTCGCCACTGGCGGGAAGTTCGTTTGTGTTCGTTCGTTTATTAAATAAACGAACACGAACAAGAAATTTCGTTCGTTTAGTTAAATGAACAAACATGAACAGAGGTCGTGTTTATTCCTTTATGTTCGCGAACGTTCGGTAACGTGTTCATTTATGCTCGATAGTTCATTAGTGTTTTTAGTTTTTATATTTATTTAAATACTTCAAAATTCTGACAAATTAAATATCTAATAAGTGTCAGTGTATTATATATTCTGTTCATGAACGATTGTTTGTGTTTTTTGTTTCCATTTGTGTTCATGAACATTTGTTTGTGCTCATTTTTATTCGTCAACGTTCGTTTTTGTTCGTTTCCTAAAATTAACAAACAAACACGAACAAGTTCATTTCCTTAACAAACGAGCACGAACATAAAATCTCGTTCGATAAGTGTTCGTGAATGGTTCACGAACACATATATTTCTTAACAAACGAACACGAACAAGGTCTTGTTTGTGTTCGTTCGGTTCGTTTACAGCCCTTTGGTTGAATAGTGAAAAATATGTAATACATAAATATATATAGGGTAAGGTTCATGTGAGAACCACCTTTATTGCGAGAACCGCGAGAACCAATGTGAACACAACAAAATAACCTAAAAAAACCTAACCCCCAACCCCCTCCAAGCTAAATGTTAAAAACTAAACCCCCGAAAACCTAAAAAAAAACTACCCCCCCCCCCCCCCCAAAAAAAAAAAAAAAACCTACCCCCCACCTCCACCCAAGCTAAATGCTAAAAACTAAACCCTCAAAAAACCTAAAAAATCTAAAAAACACACAATTTTTTTTAATATTTTTTATGTAAAAAATGCTACTTTTAGTAGCCAATTTTTTTTTAATGTTTTTAATAACGAAATCCAGCTATTTTTCATTAAAAAAAATTGTGTGTGTTTTTTAGGTATTTTTGGTTGTGTTCACATTGGTTGGTGGTTCCTAAATGATCCTTCTCCAATATATATATATATATATATAATTAGATGAAGTGTAGAATACAAATACCCTAATCCTACATTACATACGTTATATCCACAGCCGTACACGTGTCCCTGATTCCTTTTTCTTTCGTAAGGGAATATCAGACAATTCATTCAACCAGCGGAGGTCAAATTAGTCTATTCATTCAATAAGCAGGTCGCGAGAAGTTCGTTACACCACAATCCCGGTAATTATGAATCGTATCAGTTCCAAATTTTTGTAATTCTCAAAACAATACACTGCAGTTTTCGATTTTGTGCGTTAGGGTTTGAATCGATTGTTGTTTTCAATGGATCCACAGAGCAGTACCGGATGGAACACAGATGTTGAGTTTGAAGATGCTCGATTGGTCGGTGATCACGTTCAAATGTCTGCTTATCAGAGAGTTACAATTGATAAAGTAATAAATCTTAATTATGCAAATGCAAATACAAGTGGTGTAAATGAGTGTTCCAATAGTAAGTTTGTTAATTCAGATGTTTAAATTGTTCAATGTCAGTTGTTTTGTGTACTCGGTGTAATGATTTTTGTATGATTATAATTGATTGGAAGATTTTCAATGTTATTAGAGGATAATTGATATGGAATCAAAGTGTTTAAGTTCGCATGTTATGAGTCTAACAATTCGCATGCGAAGTTAGACCTAAATGCTGGGTTCGCATGTTATGATATCATAAATCGCATGTATAAAACATCTAATCAAAATGTCAAGTTCGCATGTTATGAGTCCAACAATTCGCACGTTCATAATATGAAAGTTTGGAGTTTCAATAAATCGCATGTTATGAGTCTGATAAATCGCATGTAGTTTTCATTATATATAAACATGTTGGTGTTTTTTTTTATTTATTTCTGTAGATGAAAGGCTTTATATTCTGGAGGTTGAAGCATCAGCTACACACAATGTTGTAGAAGGCGCTAGGTGCTAGTCGGGCGGTGAGGTACAGTCTAGGGATTAATCGGGATTAATAGGGATTAATCGGAATGGGATTTTTATATGTATTTTTTCAAAATTATATATATATACCCAATAATATAAAAATAATACTTCAAAATTCACATAAATACTTCAAGTTTCAGATAGTATGTGTAAGGACCGTCTTTCGTCTTTATAAATTAACTTATAAAGATAATTAAAAGACTTCAAATTAACAACATTAATACATGCTTTTGACAAAAATTGGGAATGACCCGTCCGTAAGACGGATATACCCCTGTTATCAACAAAAGTAAGACAATTACCATTCTACAATTCGTTTGACAAGACCCTACTAAAAACTTAGACATCAAGTGTTAAAATGTATGTCTAATAACAAGTTGTACAAAATAGAAATTTTGACCCAAAACATTAGTGCAACTAGCGGAAGCGCTTGATATGACATATCATGAACATGTGCTCGCTCCGATTCTCCAAGTCGCCTAAATTGAGGATTTACCTACATTCAACAACAAAGCTTTAAAAAGTTAGTCGTTATACTTGTTTGCTTATAAAACCGTCATTTTAGTTCCATTTGTGTACGTACTTTCATTTCTCTTACGCATTCGATTACCCAATTAAATGGGTATGACATATACTCTCATACAACTAACCCGTTAGTAGGTGGTGACGACCAAACATAAAATATTGTATAAACTAACCGCATAAGTTACTTCAACCCGATTATCCTTTCAACATTCAACCGTTTCATTATTATATCAACACTTCGAAAGTCCGACATTCATAAACCTGCACTTTCAAACATACTCAATAATAACTTGGTTAGCAAACCCGTAATCTCAACATATTCAAGTACTACTTCTTCGTAAAAAGGACGTCAACCATTTAAATGCATCTAATTAACTTACATTCCAAACCCAAGGGCATTATTAGTAACACTAATTCTCAAATGCATCCAAATCATGCATTCGCACATACTTGCACACACACATACTTACAATCATACACATCTACATACCTAATATACATTCAATCATACCTACAAGCGTGTATTCATACCTACGTGTTCCGTACGCATTCTTGTATACCATTTACATGTAATACATGTCCAACTTCATTACATACATCTCTCATACTCTTATATAAATTACATGTGTAGGATCGTAATCTGACCCGAACAAGTCGTTCAGAGGCGTTCTCCTATGTTTCAGGTGCGGAATAACAAGAAACGTAGATAGAAATAGCTTGTTCTTCACTTTAATCTATTGTTTTATTGATTTGACAACAATTACAGCTCGTTCTTCACACCGGCAGCACTTTGGTATGGAATTGGACTTGTTACAAATGAGGTCCACTCATGTGGTATTTATAGGCAGGCTGGTTCGGATATACGGACATGTCCGTATAAGCGGACCAGACTATGTCCGTATAAGCGGACCAGACTATGTCCGTAAAAGCGGACCAGACTCATAAAACCTATACAGACTCTTGTTTTCTCGTATTTCGTGCCCTATGCTATACAATATAACGTAAGACCTGATCCTAGACACCTAGACATAATCAACAGATGTAGTGCACCAACAGACTCCCCCTCAGATGTTGATGGAGTCGTCTATACACTCATTGTGACTCCCCCTCAGATGTTGATGGAGTCGTCTATACACTCTGACTTCAAAACTGTGTCTTCACATCTTCAATCTAGATCAGTCTCTGGGCTTTCTCTTCTCTCAATCTTCAGACTCCCCTTCTTGATTTACTGGCATTCTTTTGCTCTTCAGTAACATCTTCAGGATCGTTGTCTGATTTTCACAGGCTTTTAGAATTGAATTTCCAGGATCGAAACTTGACTCTCTTCCAACAGAGATTTTCAGAATATCGAAACTTGGCTACCTGCACAATCTTAACCCAGACATAAATTTTCTAATTTTATCGCATATCAAATACCTGTGCATCAACACATGACTCTCATAATCACTAAAACAAACATATAATTTCAACATCTCAGGCTCTCTCTCAAATATCTATGATGAACCACTTGAAGAAGATTAGATTTAATGAAAACACTTAGATTTACACAAACACTCCCCCTCAAATGCTGCTCATCATGTTTAGCACTCGGAATTTTGAAAATCAGTTTTCCAACATCAGTTGTCGAAAATCTTTTTGACTTTTTCAAAAATTATGCTAAAACACACACAAAATCTTTTTGGATTTTCTGAGAAACTAAAATGCAGAAATAAAATATTTACAAACAATATTTTTGTGAGTTCGTGCAAGAGGATCATATCAGTTTTTGAGACAAATCACCAACACCATTAAGCTTCATTTCATTTTAAGTTCTAAACGATTCACTTAGATTGTTAGTATACTTTTCCACTTAAATTTTCACACAAAGTTCAACTGATCCGAGATACGATATTAATGTTTTAAACACTTGAACTTATCCGTGTGTCCCACTACTTGAATATACTCCCGTATCCAGATCCCAATATTCAGTCTTACAGGTGAGTATACCACAGATGATATCTTTCAGGGGAATAAATTATAGTGCGAGGGCCGTGAGAGCTCAGGTCGATCTTTCGATACGCAGAGAGATGACGGCTTCGACTTTTGGTGTGTCCCCTTTAGAGGATCTTTTGCATTACAACAGCAGCGACTATCAATTTTATTGTTTCATCAGCTTGCTGAGGGCAATGCTATGTTTCAAGCATTTGCAGAAAGCATTATCCGGAGACTACGTCAGAAATTTCTTTCAGCAGAAGTCCCGGGATAATACCCCAGATATCACTGAGCATAAAGACCTAGTATCTCAGAATAAGGGACCTTTCAAACGAGATTTCGGGGGTTACCCATATATCCGAGAGATGTTTCCCCACGATATAAGCAAGTTTGAAATTTAGGTTTATATCTCGTCACAATCTACTAAATGTGCAAAAACCTACTCACACATCCACAGTGAGATCGTTTATCACATTTGACTTTCCAATTCTTTAGCATGCAGTGATAGTCCACTGATGTACTATCATTTCCTCTTTTATGCAACAAAAACTCATTTTGAATTTTATCATGTTTTTGGCTTTTTCAAATTATCAAATGTTTTTGGATTTTCTAAAAATTCTTACTCCCCCTAAAATTCAAACACATTTCAAAGGAAATTTGAAAACTAAGACTCTTGACACAATTGAAACATACAAACTGTACAGAAACTTGACAACTGACATTGAAACACATCAAATCGCCATTCACTCGGCATAAACAGTCAGAACTCCCCCTATCACAAAACTATTTTCTCATTATGATTTCAAAACACTCAAGTTTGTTTTAACCAAAATGATTTGTCCGGAAAATAAGTTTTGTTAATTTTCAAACCACTTATAGGTTAGGGGAATGGTTCATCATTTTGTCCATTCAATCTCTTGTATCAGGATTACATCAAGTTCAAACTAATGACCTTGAATAATCACTTTGTCAGAATCAACCTCTTACCACTTGTAAGTATATCCAAAACAATTAATCACATGTAGGAATAAAACATCTACACAAACCATTTTACCAATCAAAATGCCGATTCCTGCTTCTCACTTACCAACCTGGAAGCTCCGGCAAGTCACACTTATCCTAAAAAAAAATTCAACTAATTTTAAAATTCAATCAAACAAACAATTTTCAAGAAAGATGCCGATTCCTGATCCACTATTACAAACTTGGGATCTCCGGCAAAGTCCTAAGACTTCAAGGGAAACATACTTCCATCCAAGTCTTCTCAGACTTGATGGCTTTCAGTTCTTGCACAGTAGGGTTGTAAGTTGCCTTTTTAGTTGCATAAAAATCTTTAACCCCTTAGCTTTCCCATTCAACATTTTCCCAAAAATTTTCTTTACACTTCCATTAAATGTTTTCTCGACATCGAACTTATTATTCTCTTTATAAAACTGATTCGAGATATCAATCTTTCCAACTTTCTTTTTCACCTCTTCAAACTTCAGTGATGGAAACTCATCATCATTCACTGAAATTTTCACCTCACCTTGTGGCTCTTCTGGCTTTGTGGAACCAGATTCATCGTCGACATTCACATCAACTTTCTTAACAACCCACACTTGGTTGTCATTCTCTTTCTTTTTATAAAAATTCTTTTTAGAACACTCACCAACCTCATAAGTTGAATTTTCGAAAATTTTAAATTTTTCCGTTGGTGGTTCAATATCAACAACTTTTTCTTTCAACTTGTTAGAAACTCCCTGTTTTGACTTGGCATTTTTCTGGCAGTTCCATGCAATGTGACCAGTTTCATTGCACTTGTAACATGTACGAGTCTCTTTGATAAAACACTTCAGTTCCATTCTTTTTCTTTTCAGCAAGAAATTCTTGATTTGACTGTCTCCAAAATGGTTTCTTCTGTTCCTCTTCTGCAAGTCCACCTGACACAAATTCTGTTTTTGTTTTAGAATTTTTCAAATTTTTATAATTTTCTGGTAGAATAAATCCAAGACCTTTCTTTTTGTAGCTACGATTTTGGTTTTGTTTCTTTTGAAAACCAGAACCAGAATTGTAACCCTTTTTCTTGTTCAGACGTTGTTGAACTCTTGAAGTGTACTTTTTAGGTTTTTCAGTAAGATTTAAATCTTTTATTTCAGAAATATTAATTTCTGTCATTTTGAAAACCTTTTTGATCATGTCAAAACGAACACTTCTTATTGGAAACTCTTTGTCAGAGTATAATTTTTCCGAATCATTTAAAGTGTATGCAACTTCAAATGCTTTATCATCCAAATTTGCTTTTGATAACAAAAATTCTTTACTATAAGACCGTTTAACCGACGACTGTGAACTGTTGACTGACGAATTTGACCCTCCAGACTCAGACTTTGACTCGGATTCCTCCTCAGTATCCAACACCTGATCGACCACCTTTTTGATTAACTCAGACTCATGATCAGTATCGGACGAGGTAAACGTGACATCAATGTTTTCTGGTAAAACGTCAGTTGTGTCGGTTTTTAGCTGTATATTGACTGCTTTTTCAAGTTGCTCCTCATTTGGTTTTCTAGGAGAATACCCTTCCCAAATTGGAGGCGGACACTTGTTATAGCTAACAGTCGGTTTCTTACCACTATCTTTCTTTTTCATTGGCTTCTCGTCTTGAAAAACTTCCATACCTACAACAGTTGGGTAAATACGATCAATGAGATAATCAGAACTAGAATAACTTTGCAATAAACGTCTAATTCTCTCATTCTCGATCTTTTCTGTCTCCAACTCTTGCTTCCATTTAGCACTCTCTTCGATGTAGAAATTTATTGCTTTTTGCTTTGTCATCATCACAACATTCATCATTGTTAGTGCTTGTTCTCTTTCTGAATTTGTCTTTTGAAGACCAGTTACTGTTTTGTTCAAGACATCGTATGATTCTTTCACATAATTGAGATTGAACAGTAACTGCTCTTTCTTCTTCTCATACTCAGCGATTATGTCGTCTTTCGCAACACATTCCTTGCATGCTTCTAAACACTTCTCACAAGGCTTGACGATTTCAACAATCTTTTCAACTTCTATGATCTTTTCAACTTCGATCACTTTTTCTTCTTCTTTCACCTTCTCAGCTTCAGTAGTCTTCTCAGCAACACTTTCAACATTCTCTTTCTGAACAACATATTCAGATTTCATTTGTTGTTGTTCTTTAGCAGCTTGTTTCTCCTTCAGTTTCTCCATTCGATCTGCAAAATAGAAATGAAAACTTTCAGGAGAAAGATGAGATTTTGCAACATTAACATATTTTTCCTCCTCATCATCACTGCTGCTATCAACTGGTGTTTGATCAAACTCTACAGATTTTTCAGAACTAGCATCTGATACACCAGAATTAGATGGTGTTTGATCAAATACAACTTCTTTTTCTGAAATAACAACATTTTGAACACTCTTATCAGAACTTTGTAGACTTTCATCAGCACTTTCTGAAATTTCTCCAGATCTCTCTGAAAGTTTATCAGTACTATCTGACTCTTCATCTGTTGACACAGACTTTTCATCTTCACTTTTCACATTCTCCCCGATAGATCTCATCCAAGTAGCAAACAAATCTGGCTCTCGGACGATCTTGGCAATGAACGCTTTGAACTTTCCTTTTTCATCCACAAACATATCCCAACTGAAACCTTCTGGTAGTTTCTCATCATCTTGATCGACTATGCATGCTTTGCTATCAGAAGATATATAGTTGCTCCAGTTGAAATCTACTGCACACGCTCTCTTGGAATCCTCAATCTTTCTACCATGAGCTGTCTGTGAATCTTGTGATTGACCAACTTGCTGATAAATGGCTTTCCGGTAGTAATCATCTTTTCCAAATGGATTCTGAGCTCCACTAGCTTCCCTGTTCTTGCACTCCCGCTTGAAATGGCCTTTTTCCCTGCATCTGAAACAAGTAACTTTAGATTTATCAAAACCTAAAGTAGATACACAAGCATCAAGAAAGTCATTTCTCCCAGTAATGGTTTTGAATTTCTCAGCTCGTCGAAGAACACTTGCGAGACACCATTTGATATCCATAAGTTCCATCTCTTCGGCGTCTATCTGATCGTAATCCTCTTTGGTAAGCATAGGATTGCCGATCCGACCAGCAACAAGACCTTCATAGGATAACAGTACTGAACCCAGAAGTGCCATATGGTCTTTAGCAGTGTCTTCAGAGAAGCTTTGACCTTCTGGAAGATTGAGAGCTATGTTGCATTGAATCATGTATCCATTTCCTGTTTTTGTACTCTGAGACTGAAAACTTGTGTTAGTCTCTTTCGGATTCACACTCAGAAATGATGAAAACCCGCTGCTATTCTTGTTCGAACCCTGATCAGCTTTCTCAGATGAATCACCAGCACTGAAAGCAATTTGAATCTTCGGACTTTTTTCAAACTCAGTGACTGGAATACTACCCCTGTAGTACATCTTCACATCCTGTTGACCACTCGGACTATTCATCCTCGCAATCTTCTGCTGTTCAAGATCCTGACTCTCAATTTTCTCTATAAACTGTGAGATTGTCAACCCATCATACACACCAGTATTCTTCAATATCATCAAATACGTTCCCCACTCCTTTTGAGGTAATGCGTCCGCCAATTTATCCACCCACTCCTCACGACCTTTTTCAACACCCAACATAGATAAAGATCGCACCAAATGACAGTATCTCTCGATTAGTTTTTTAGTATCCTCTCCCGGCAAACTACTAAACAAATCAAATTCTTTCTTTAGTAACGCTTTCTTGCTTTTGATCATGTTTTCGCTTCCCTCGAACTTGACCTTTAGCGCATCCCAAATTGACTTAGCAGTTTTGTCGTGCTGTAACAGGATGAATATATCTTCTTTTATCGCCTGCTGCAACAAACTAATCATCATTTTCTCAGCTCTATACATTGCTCGTTCTTGATCAGTGAACTCGGATATTTCCTTTTTAACATGTAATTCAGTTTCAGGCAACGTGTACTTTTTCAATATGCACTCCCATGATCTGAGATGATTTGCCTGAACCCAGTTTTCAAAGCGATCTTTCCATCCATAGTATTCTTCAATATTCATCAGTTTCGGGGGTTTCTGAGTAGTTCCCGTCTCGTTTTCAAGATTCATGGCTTGAGCAATCGCAGCTGGTGATGACGATGTTGCAAACGCATTGTAGAACTCGGAATCCATACTGACTTAACACGTATTTCAAAGCAAATCAGCGAACCTGTCTTGATATTGGAGCGAACCATAAGCAAAAATGTACACTTGAGCGAACCAAACTACTAATTTGGAGCGAACCAGAAACAATTTGTATGAGCGAACTAGAATGTTACACTAGGAGCGAACCAAACTACTAATTTTGTTTTGGAGCGAACCAGGTTATGTAATTATGAGTGATCCAGAGATGTCTTTGGAGCGGACCAGAAATGTTCACTGGAGCGGACCAGAGATGTTCACTAGAGCGGACCAGAAATATTCTTTGGAGCGGTCCAGCAACTATTTTGGAGCGAACCAGAACTAAATCTGTACGAAAGAGCGAACCAGAACTAAAAATAGTGTACTTTGGAGCGGACCAGAACCAAAAATGTATGAATAAGCGATCCAGAACGTGATCTAAGAGCGGTTCAGGATGACGTCACTACGAGCGATCCACATAACGAACATGTTTTGACATATAAAAACTTCGAATTTTTGCTTCAAACTTTCCAGGATTTATCTCTATACTAATACGCACAATCTGTGAAAATCTGAGTAAATTTCGACCGTGAAATCTCGTTCTGGACGAAAAAGAAGATGTAGAAGTGAGAAATCATGATGAATTCCAGCTATTCTCTGTAGAATACCTCCTCCTGAGCTCTGATACCAATTGTAGGATCGTAATCTGACCCGAACAAGTCGTTCAGAGGCGTTCTCCTATGTTTCAGGTGCGGAATAACAAGAAACGTAGATAGAAATAGCTTGTTCTTCACTTTAATCTATTGTTTTATTGATTTGACAACAATTACGGCTCGTTCTTCACACCGGCAACACTTTGGTATGGAATTGGACTTGTTACAAATGAGGTCCACTCATGTGGTATTTATAGGCAGGCTGGTTCGAATATACGGACATGTCCGTATAAGCGGACCAGACTATGTCCGTATAAGCGGACCAGACTATGTCCGTAAAAGCGGACCAGACTCATAAAACCTATACAGACTCTTGTTTTCTCGTATTTCGTGCCCTATGCTATACAATATAACGTAAGACCTGATCCTAGACACCTAGACATAATCAACAGATGTAGTGCACCAACAACATGAGGCTTAGACTTGGGTTTACAACTTATAATCGTCAAGGAAACACTCGAAATCATGTTTGGGAGGCCCATCGTAGTCCACGGATAATATACCGAAGCCTATGATGCATAAATCACATAAATAATATTTTTGACAGAACCTTCACCCGGCCGTGTCAGCTCACCACCTGGCCGTGTCAACTCTGCACTTTTCCTAGCCATTAATTCTTACCGAAACGGACATAACTCTCTCATTTTTCATCCGTTTTGCGTCACGTTTCTTCCTCGTGCGTCCAAGTTTGTGCATAACTTCCTCATTTTATCTTGATCCGTTAGCCTTCCATACTTGAGTCCATGTCAATTTGGGGTTCCTATCCTTTCAAGTCATCATACCCATTTCATAGTTAGCACGCATGATTATTCATATCGCATCCATTTGCAACTCTTAGCTACATAGACTTTTAATAGTCAAACTTTATTACGCATAAAACATGAACTGACAACCACATTGTTCAACATTTACTTAGTCAAATTTATTATCATAGATACGTACACGACATAACTCCGACATTATTATTTATTAATAAGCTATTTGTTTCACATTCGTACACATTCACGTTTGATTACCATAAATCAAGCACATCAAATACATGGTGAGCATCACACCATTTAAGCACAAGGTACAAGTCCCTAACGCATAGTTTTATCAAATCATACATCAAATCCGAATTCGCATATGGACTCCATCTAAAGCACACTTCACATATTAGTTTGCTAACAATTACACCATAATCACTTTCTATACATACTTACCCGCAACTTACACAAAATTTCACAAGTTTGTTCTCTTAGGCTTTTCATCGAACACTTGGCGGGTTTCGCATTTGTAAAACATTATGTACAAGTATTTTTATGCTTTAACTTTCCACTTCTTGCATTCATCTCATCATCACTACTAAAATCAAATAAATTTATACCATACCCCAACTAGCTAACATATGTATGCATCATATACTACCTAGTTCATCAACTTAACACAAAGATTAGACATGAATGGTTCACCCATGTCACCATTCTTACTACTACTACTAGTGGGTTTCATCACAAGTGTTTAATACAACCGGATTCATACAAAATTCATCTTCAACATGATGATTCTAACTCATTTACAGGTTCAATTCATTCAATTATCATGGATTGCTCAAACTCATCTTATCATCTAACATCATATGACATAATAAAACTTACCCTAGGTTAGGAACTCTTTGATGATTGAGAAATTGTTCACATGCAAACGAAATTCATCCAAAGTCGCCTTCAATTTGTATATTTTCTTGGTAAGTTGGAGAAGAAGGGTTCTCCCCCTTCCTGCTCTCCCTGCGTCGCACCCACACACCCAAAGCTGGGTTTTCTTTTCCTTTTTTTTTTAAATGTAAATTGTCAAATTTTACATATTCAACCCCCAAGGTTACTCTTTGTTATCATTTTCATATACTTACTCAAAGTTTATAAACTTTCTTTACATTTAAAACTTAAATAATCGTGTAGGACATTAAAACATCAAAATATTCTATCACACAAGTTTTGGGGTGTTACAGTATGGTTCGATTTTGACCGATTTTGACCAATTTTGACCGCCTAGGACCGATTTTGATCGATTTTGACCGACTAATAATGTCCGATTAATCCGATTTTTGACCACCTAGGACCGATTTTGACCGCCTAGGACCGATTTTGACCGATTTTTTACCATGACCGATTAATTGACCGCCTAGCTCAAAATTAGGCAGTAGATGACCGCCTAGCGCCTAGGTGCCGATTAATCGGCCGCCTAGGCCGATTTCTGCAACCATGGCTACACATGTGGTTGGAATGCAATTTAATTCTGTTGAACAAGCATACGTGTTTTACCAAACATATGCTAAGTTAGCTGGTTTTTCTTCCCGCAAAGGTGGTGAAGTCCACTGTGGTGGTATAATCAAAACTAAGTATTTTGTTTGTTCCAAAGAGGGACATAAGCCATTGTTTATTGACGATGCTTATTCGAAGTCAAGAAAGCCATACAAAACAAGGAATAGAGGAACCATTAGAACTGGGTGCAAAGCTCAACTTATGATTTGTTCGGTGGATGAGAGATCATTTACAGTCAATAAATTTGTTGATGGTCATAATCATAAGTTTGTATGTCCACAAGATATTCATATGCTGCCAGGTTACATGCAATTTTCAGAAGTCCAAGATGAAATGATATGGGAACTAGGTACTCTAAACCTTGGCCCTGTCAAAGCTTTTCATATAATGAGAAAACAATATGGTTGTTTCGAAAAAGTTGGCGCCACGGTCGACGATTGCAAAAACTTTAGAACTCGAATTAATAGCTATATAGGAGAATATGACGCATACATGTTGATCAATAGGCTGACTGATAAAAAAGAATATTTAGTTGATTTTTCTTTTGAATATTCTGTTGATGAGGACAAACGGTTAACTGGTTTGTTCTGGGCCGATAGGTTATGCAAGCGTAACTTTATGGAGATCGGGGATGTGATATCGTTTGATGCTACTTTCAAAACAAACAAGTAAGTGTTACATTAACGTTTTTTAATATTTTCGCATGTTATATGATTTCGCAAACTGGGAATATCGCATGTTAATCAACATGAAAGTTAGGCGTTGAATATATCGCATATTATACTGTGGATTTCGCATGTTACTAAAACATGAACCAAAGCAATTTGATCTTTTTACAATAATTTATAATTATATTGAATTTAATTATTTTTAGGTATAAGATGGTGTTTGTACAAGTAATCGAAACACAGACGTATATATTATGAAACTTAGAAATATCTAGCTTAGTGTCCCGTAACGCGGACTAGGCATAAAACAACAACAAAAAAAAAAAAAAAAAACAAAGAATCACTCGTTTTTAAGATCTATCAAGTGGAACCCTAAAACCCAAATAAAAATCTACTCGGTGGAAATCTGAAAACTTATCGGACCAAAGGGGTGTTTGGGTTAGCTTATTTTGGAGCAACTTATAACTTATTGACTTATAAAAGTTAATAAGTTGTTTTGATAGTGTTTGGGTTAGCTTATATAAGATAGTTTTGTGTGGTGAGAAGTTGTTTTTGAGAAGTTATAATTTGTAACTTCTCACTTATGACTTATATAAGTCAATAAGTCCTTTTTGAGAAGGAATCCCAAACACCCTGCAAATAACACGCAAAGAACCCTGAAAATCAAGAAAATTTCATCTCGGTAAGCTCTTCAACTCTCACTTTGATTCGATCCATTTACATGTTTATCTTTCAATAATCACAATTGATTCGCACTCAACAATTTCTTGATACATATACACATCTGTAAATTAGGTCAAATATTATCTGTATAACACCTCCATTTATGATCGTCTCAACACAGTCATTCCCCTTGACCTAGATCCATTGTACTGAAACCCTAGTGTTATTCTACATCTTAACTGCTTAATTTGACCGATTCATTGTACTCATACTGTTGTTTTATATGCTGCAAAATTGAAATTAGGGCTGTAACCGAGCGGAGCCTTGTTCATGTTCGTTCGTTTAGCGTTAAACTTGTTCACGCTAAACGTGTCGAACGAAAATCCTTGTTTGACAGTTCACGAACACAAACAACACATATATCATTTTTGAAATTAAAAAACAACATTTTTAATTTCAAACATTTCATAAACATAATTATCTCAAAAGAAAGGTACAGGTTAGACATAACAAGCATAAAATAAGAGTCAAATGCCATTTTAGTCCCTGTGATTTGGGCCATTTTGCCAGTTTACTCCATCGGTTTCATTTTTTGCCTGTGGGTCCAAAAAGGTTTCATTGTTGCCATTTTAGTCCACTGGGTTAACTTCATCCATTTTTTCTATTAACGAGAAGGGCAATTCAGTCATTTTATATGTAATTCTGTTAACTAGAAGGGCAATTCGGCCATATAAAATGACCGAATTGCCCTTCTCGTTAACAGAAAAATGGATGAAGTTAACCCAGTGGACTAAAATTACAACGGTGAAATCTTTTTGGACCCGCAGGCGAAAAATGAAACATTTGGACTAAACTGGCAAAATGGCCTAAACCACAGGGACTAAAATGGCATTTAACTCATAAAATAATTATTCCAAAATAATGTTTTAACGATCTATGTTTCTAATGACTAAACGAACAAACGACCATGAATGGACGTAAACGAACAAATTACCAACGTTCACGAACACGACCTTTGTTTGTGTTGGTTCATTTAGTTAATCGAACGCAATTTCTTGTTCATGTTCGTTCACGAACTTCCTGCCGAACGGTTCAATGAATGTTCGGGTCGTTAACAGCCATAACTGGAATAGTTATGTTACAGTTATTGTTGTTAATTTTGTCCTTCGCTTATGTTATCATCTAATTAAGCAATGATGTGCAGAAAGGTTTAAAAGTTT
The DNA here is from genome assembly GCA_030545235.1 of Helianthus tuberosus. Taxonomy (NCBI): domain Eukaryota; kingdom Viridiplantae; phylum Streptophyta; class Magnoliopsida; order Asterales; family Asteraceae; genus Helianthus; species Helianthus tuberosus. The sequence goes on from CM060444.1 coordinate 30,300,503, forward strand.
GTTGAAATGGAAGGATTAGGGGGTGATGCTGCGTCCCCAATGACATCACTAGCCAAGTGGAAAACTGAATTCTCAAGGGCATTTCAGTTTTATCTAGATAAATCGACACCGCTTCTTGTTCATAGGTGGATCGGGACGCTTGCTGTTGCGGCGATTTATGTGTTGCGGGTGTATTATCTTGCAGGGTTTTACGTCATCTCTTATGGTCTCGGGATTTACATCTTGAATTTGCTGATTGGATTTCTCTCTCCAAAAGTTGATCCGGAGTTGGAAGCTTTGGATGGGGCTTCACTTCCTACAAAAGAATCTGACGAGTTTAGGCCTTTCATTCGCCGCCTTCCAGAGTTTAAGTTTTGGTGAGTTTAGCATCTATCGCATTTCGTGATGATGTGAAAAGTATTTAGTTTTTTGAATATTGGATTCTCATATGTCTATGTGGATCTTTTGGTTATGCTATAACAAAAGTTATCCCGTTGACAAAAGACTTAACTTACGGGCATTTATTGTTGCATGTTGTTATGGAAAACATAACATAAAATAGGTATGGTCGTTTCTGCGTCTGTCTTGATACGTTTTTTATGGAAAAAAACATGCGATGGGATTATTTTTATTAAGTTATACTTTACTAATCAGTCATTTTTCTGAAAAAGTTTATACATGTATCCCTAATTTGAAATTAGTTATTCTATATATAGTTATCGTGTACTGTAAAGACATAAATCCCTAAGATTTACATCTCTGTGGATTTAAGCCGTTTTTTATTACTTCAGTTATTGCGAAGTGAAGAAAATATTTGAACATGACAGTTTTTTTTTATAGTTCACACATTTGTTACACCGTACACGTTAAGTCATTAACTGCATTGTATACATATACACCAACCTTGAGAAGTGTTACTTCTATACATATATTGTTTGTTTACTTTTTCTAAACTGTATGCAACACAAATACAACAAACTCTATGCACTAATAAGCCTATTAAGGATATCGTTATGTTGTCTTAATCATTTGTAGTTAGTAACTAAACAGACTAAACTAGTTCATCTGTTTCATATTTTCAGGTATGCCATCACAAAGGCTTTTATCGTAGCCTTCTTGATGACATTCTTTTCTCTATTCGATGTCCCCGTTTTCTGGCCAATACTGCTCTGCTATTGGATTGTTCTTTTCGCTCTCACCATGAAGCGCCAAATCATGCACATGATTAAATACAAATACGTCCCATTTAGCTTCGGAAAGCAGGTAAGACCACCATATTATTATACAATTATTAAAGTTTAAAATTTCAGCCAAGAAGACCAACTCATATTTTCTCGTTACTCAGAAATACGGCGGAAGGAAGACACCTGCAGCTGGCGGTTCACCAAATCACCGAGGTTGACTAGGATTCAGATTTCAGGATGATAGTGTAGCAGTAAACAAGTTCTGATATTTTGCTATTATAACACAGTAGAAACAACTCTGATTGCTGATTAAGCGTAAATGATTCTCTAAGAATAATACTGTCTGCTGGTTTTATTACAATATATGCATCAGTTAACACTTAACAGGTTGCCTTTTTGTTTGAGAACCTTATAATTGCATAAGGTATGTATAATTACAGTTTTGACCCCACCAATGGAATTTTGGCCCATGGAGATGCCAGATGGAATATTTGTCATATCTGTATGTACCTGATTGGTACAACCACTTCTCAACTACCACCTAGAGAGTCTCCAATCCAAGTTCATTGTTAAGTACTTTCTGACTTTTTCATGTCCAAATAATATGGTTATTTGAAGTGGTGGTTATAATAATCTTATATTCTTAACAACACTATCTTTCTTAATCATATTCATCTCTTACAGCTCATTTATAAATATATATATGTGTGTGTTGTTGTATAAATTACATTCTCTGACAAAGTTTCCAAGCTTTGTGAGTTTGTGCTACAAATCATTTCTTGAAGAAATGCTGGGGAGAACCTTTGTCGTGATACTGTTCTTCTGGGCGGCTCTCACTGTCGTCACACCTATCCTCATTCGGTTGTCTGCATCTGCAAACGTCTTGGATCACAATGGTATGTAATCGTATAACATGATTGTTCATGACATTTGTATGTTCTTTTATCGTCTAAATGATCATTCGACTTTCATCATCTTGGTCGTTGATTCTTGTTTTACGTTCAAGAAAGAAACGTTAAATCTTTGAAATAACTTTTGCTATGTGTTATGTAGGTGGAATAAAGAACGGGGGCATTGTCCAAAGTAGCAAAGAGGTCGGTTTATTGTCCAGACGAGCACTTGGATCTATCGGACGCCCCAAGAAAGAAATACATGCGTCACCGTCATCATCACCATCACCTTCACCATCTCCATCTCCATCACCATCATCAAAACTTCATAGACAAGCTGCAATTAAACAGGAGGTGAGTGTTGACACAAGAATTGCATCCATACCAAAAAAGCAAAACAAGATAACTTGAAATCATATCGAGCTTTCATGATCAACTTATTTGAAATTTGGTCAATATTCTTGATTTACTTGGTTCCTCTTGTATAGTTACGTACCGAACCAAGTTGACCATTTTTTTTTTTATAAAACGCCACTCTTACTCGTATACAAGACAGACCGAGAAAGGCGGTTATCTCGAATGGAAAAAAAATGATTTAATTTAAGTAATACGTGTGTGGTTTTAAGTTGACAAGTAGTTTTTTTTTGGCCATGAGGAATGATGTGGGTGATAATAGTTGGGATATATATAAATCCTAATCTGTTAAAAAAAAAAAATCCTAATGATGGCATTATAAAGCTAAAGGTTGTTGCTTCAAGGTGAATCAACCATCATTGAACAATAATGAATCTTATCTCGTGTGTTTGTGAACACTTCTTTATGAGTAGGTTATCATTTAGTGCTTGTAGAGTTGTACAAAATAATTTATATACTTCATAATATCATTGTATTTTTCAATGAGATAAACTAATCCATTAAATGTTTTCTTCTTCTTTTTCACATGTAGACCATTATGAATAGCAAATGGTCGGTTTGTGTTGGTTAATGTAACTAGAGGTGCACAAAACCAGTTCCGGGTATGGTTAACACGAGTTAAAATTGGTTCCAAGTGGAACCCGTTTTGGGTCACTAACCGTTTATTGTGTATAAAATCCAATAACTCTTATAATAATTTTAAAAACATCAACTATATTTTAGTTCATCGCCATTCGTTTCCACATTTAGCATAAATCACAAAGTTGCCAAACTTTTTTGTTTCTCTTTGTAGTTTTAATCGCAACAGTTAAGCTTGTTGACGAGGAACAAACACCAACAAATGAGTGTCCACTTTCGAAAGCCGTTTGAGAGCGTTTTTGAAGTGTTGTTTTCAGCGTTTTTGAGATTTGAGAGCATAGAGAGTGTTTTTGAGTAAAGTAGTACATCCGGTACCCATTTATACTAAAACACAGAGGACAATATGGTATAGAAAAGAGGCTATCAATGGCTAGTTTAATGGCTATAAATAACTAGATTTATTTATTTATTTTTATAATGGTAATAGTCGGTTAATGGGTTTTGAGAACCAATTCCTGGATTAGAATACAGTAACCGGTTAAGAACCAGTGGGTTGATCTGGAACCGAACCGGGTCCTATAGGAATCGCTTTTGCAAACGGGTCAGGTTGGGTTTTGAAGTCGGCTTAGGTTCTGGAACCATTTTTTGTGCACCTCAAGTGTAGTAGATTGAAATGAGCATCTTAAAAAAAACGTACCAATTGAGTTTGGGTCAAAGATGGTTTGGCCATACTGGGCTCGCCTGCCATATCTTTTTATGATGACTAGCGTCAACGGTGATGGCAACGACTTTGGTGGCGCCAATAGCAATTGGTTGGCGGTGTTGGTGTCAACTTGGTTTTAAATAAGCACGTCTAGACGCGAAGCACAATCAGGCGCAAGCCCCAACGTTTTTGAGTGCTTGAGGCGACCATTGTACATTAGGCGCATACATCAGGAGCGCCTCTTTACACGTGACATATTGTTTGTACATTAGGATGTGGTACAAATAGCTTTTTAGGTTGCGTATATAGGTTATTTGTATGCTAAAATCAACTTTTGTTTTCTAGCACCACTAGTGGTAAAAACTTGAGCCCATAGCTTAGTGGCATCTTGGGGGTGAGATAAGGCTTTGGGACCAATAGGTCTTGGGTTCGATTCTCACAAGGGGGTTTTCCCATATTTATTGGGTTTCCTCCTGAATTGGTGTATAGGCATTATGCCTAGTGGAGATGGATATGATCGGGTGGTTCCGCTGGTGGCACGATCATACTCCAGTGGTCCATCAGTGATCCAAATTTGCCGTTAAAAAAAAAAAAGTCTCAAACTTGATAGTTTTATTAATGACAATTTGCTTTAAATAATTGGAGGGTACAAAGATTCCTTGTTGTACAATATTATTAAAAGAATAAAAAAAGTTATCATATAGTTCATATGTCACTTTCTTGATGAAACTGAACGGTTGTCATGAACATTGACATCTTTTTCAATCGTGTCATTATCTTTCAATCTAGTCGTGCTAGCAACGTAAACACAACATACCAAAACGATGGTCGAATTTTATAACATATACAAAACACCATAACATATATAAAACGACATGATACGTTTAATAAATGTACACTTCAAGACCCAGACACACAATTTACACGTTTACAACGATATCACAAATTCCATTTTTGAACTATGATATCATCATTATATAAATAAGATAATGACTTCATATATAAAACCAACAATTTTTTTTTTTTATAAATATTGTGGTCTTTAAGCAGTAATGCCTTTAGAAGCTGGCTGGAGATCAAAGTTATCAATGTGTTTAGTAGCAATGTGAAATTGTGCAACATAATTGGATGCTGCTTTCCATGACACGTTTGGTGGTTCATTCAAAAAAGCCCACTTGCTACTAATCCACCTGCATAAAACACAATTTAAAATGTATTACATTTGTAATTGAGACTCAAGTTCAATTCCCACTTGTAGCCTAGTGGTAGGAGATTTGAGTTTTCCAATAAAGACTCAAGTTCAACTTCTACTTGTGTCATATTGGGGTGGATATTGGACAATGATGGTGACAAACCCACCGAGGGGGGTTCAATCCTGAGCCGCACCCCGGTTTTCATCCGGCTGTTACTTCAGTGAGGCTTCTCGTGTGGAGGCAGTATGGTTTCTGGGGGAACACCGTAACCAAGTCTGACCAACCCAGCGCGGGCCCGGTTAAGACAACGTAGTCTGGGCAGATCTTGGCTAGGGCCGCCGTTTAGGCGATGTGACATTGGGTCAATAAAAAAGAAAGTCACCGTTCAAAAAAAAATTTGAATAAATAAATATAATAAAAAAACCATACCAGCCATGTTTCTTTAGAAGTGGTTCCATACTATCTTCTTCCTTTACAAGAGTTGGCGAAAGATCCTCACTCTATTATCCATGAAAAAACCAAAAATTAAATACCTGTAGTCTTCGATATGTATTAACTTATATATAAATAAATAATTAAAATAGATATATTTATGATTGTTTGTACCTTATCTTCCTTTGAGAGTCTATGAGAAGCTTTAAGAAAGAAAAGTTCTTCCTCTTCCATCTTCTTCAATCTCCAAAAACTAGCGATCTCTTCTTTGGTTAGTGACCTATTCCTCTCTACAAACAAAAACCCATTAGAGGAACTTAAACACGTACTTGATCGATATATTGAGCTTGTGTTTGTGACACCGGCGGACCCAGTTCCCAGTAACCCCTCGGTTTGGAAAAAAATAGAAAAAAGTTAGTGGAAACCTTGAATGATTTCGAAAAAATTAGTGAGAATATACCAAAAGGAACCCCTTGGAAAAAATTTCTGGATCCGCCACTGGTTTGTGATCGGGATTCCATGAGGAATCTTGAATTCATATCGATAAAAGAAGAGAAGAAAACATACCATATTGAAGATTATGAACATGAGATCCCCAACCTGCCATTAGAGAACCCATTTCCTAAGTTCTTTAGAACAATTTCAAATAATTTGATCTTTTGAGTGGTAGTTGTATGTATATATAGTGTCACTTAATGATAGTCTATATATGCACACTAACAATTTTTATATAGAAATTGGTGGTAAATGCCAAATAGTTGACTAATGGATGTTGACAACTAATGTATTATATGTGGTTGTTTTAGATTGTTATGTTACGTGAACGCTTGCATATGTATACGTATTTTATAGTTATATGATAAGTAAAGAATCATGAATATTCAAATTGGCCTACTTGTGATAAAAAAGGAATTATTATTTAAGATTTAAAACAAGATGATATCCACATAAATAAACTCATGAAAAGGTAAAAGATTGTTTGGCTATGGATAGGTTGAACCAAGAAGGAGATACATCGGGCACCAAATGGTCTGGTCCTGGTCAAGGGAACCATTTTCGGATGTGGAGGTAAATGAACTCAATGATAGGAATAAACCCGAACAACATCGTATTCAAAACAAACGGTAAAAAAGGATAGTTCTATGATTCTACAACTCATTTGGATACAGATTCATCACCTCGGATTGGAAAATCGTGTCTAAGAACTCCACCTAACGTGCCACGGTTAAGCTAGCGTAGACCATCAATTTTAACCGATCATCCAATGAGATAAAATAAATACAATAATTTTCTTCATTCTAAAAACCTCACCTTTCCAGTGGCGGGATTTTTTTTCCACTGGGGTCTCTATTTTTGGCACTGAGATTTTTCACAACCAAACGTTAAAATTTTCGGGTCGGCAACCATTTGAGTTGGGGGCGGTCCGGCAGCATAATTTTAATAATACGGAATGTTTAAGTTGAATTATAGTTTTTATCAACTCGAATTTAATCATGCCAAGCTCAAATCGACTTTTAATCTTGGTTAAATTGTTAGTTCAAGCTTAAACTTCAAAGTTATAAAACTCAAATAAAATGAATCAATTAACTCAAGTAACTTGATATTCGATGGTTTAAATGTTAAACTTGATCCACCGGATAAGTTTGTAAGAAGAACACATCGGAAGTTACTATTGCTACGGACCCGTAGAGTGCACCTTTTTTTTTATTTTATTACAAGTGCGAAGGCCACAAGGGTGAAAGGCTATTGTATTTTGAATCTGATAGAAAATTAAAAACGGGTATATTAACACTAGGGCTGTTCAAATTGTTCGACGCTTGAGACTCGTTCGATGCTCGATCGAAAAATGTTCGGAATTTGCTCGTTCGATTGAAAAAGGTGCTCGGTTCGGATCGGTTCGTTTTGAAACGAACCGAGCATTATTTTTTAATATATATATATGTATATATTATTTTATAACTAGAAGCGCATAGTAACAATGTTTGGTCCAAAATCCAACTAGAGGCCATTTAATTATAGAATTGAAGGCTGATACCAATAGTCCATTGTCTAATAATTCAGAGTAACTGAGTCAAAATGTCAAAATACCGAAATGTGAAGCGTCGATTGATACTTAAGTGTTAACCCGCCATTCAATTCAGAAATACAAAATCTTAATTAAAACCCCGCATCAAACATCATTATTCAAATTCTTTGTCGCCAAGACGCCAACTCCCTATGGTTTTGTTTCAATCGATTCATTCGATTCCAAACTTCTCATAGAACAAAGGTCTGCTTCTATCGATCAACGATTTATCTTTCCGCTCAGATGATCTCAGTTGAACCCGTTGAGTATTTTTTCTATTCTTTATTATTTCTTAAATTTATACGTGTGTTCTAATTGGACGAAACTTAGGGACGAAAACTGCACTTTACTTTAAAAACTAACAACTCCATCGTCACTTTTCTATTTGTTATGTGACGCTTGATACTCGCTCGACGTTCGTTCGAAAAATACTCGGATCGAAACGCGCTCGTTTGACTTTGGCTCGGTTGAAAAAACGCTTGGTTCGGTTCTGCTCGTGAATAGCCCTAATTAAGACTTGAAGTTGTGACCTTTTGGTTATAAGTCAAGGGATTTTCCATCACACTAAACTTACCTTGTTACCATGGGTTCTATTTAACTATTTTTATGAGGTCTGTAAAAAATTAACATACCATCTCTACTATTTTTTTTTAAACCATTGGAATTCAGAAACCCTGACCACATAGTGTCGGTCCGACCCTGCACCTTTTGTATTTCATTAAGAGTTATTTTTTGAGTTACCCATGATCTATTACTAAATTACTAAATTAAATAACATTGAAATAAAATAAATAAACAAAATAAAAAGAAACTGATGTGGGAACGTGCATGATAAACAAATCCAATTTTAAAAATTTTCGGATATTTTGGATATCTGAAATTCGAATATCCGAATTTTCGGATTCGGATAGTGATTTTAAAAATTTTCGGATATCCGAAATATATGAAAATTTAATTTTTATTTTTTTTCGGATATCCGAATATCCGAAAAGTATCCGAAACTATCCGAAAACTTATATTCGGATATCTGAAACTATCCAAAATATCATGTTCCGAATATCAAAAAATAACAAAAAAATAAAATTAAATAAAAAAAATTGGATATTCGGATATTCGATTCACTATCCGATTGGATATCCAAAATTTCGGATACAGATTCAGATAGTGAAACCTGGTATCTGAAAATTTCGGATATTCGAAATTCGGATATCCGGTTTTGAACACCCCTACTACTTTGCTCATTTGTGGGCTTTGTGAACCAAACAATATGCATGTGGTCGAAACAGCGGATCTTCGGGTTCGGGTGTAGGTATGGCCCAATAAAACTAGCTATAGAACCGAATCTACAACATCTTTGCATGTTGTGATCTGTTATTTAACAAATTCTGGTCTTCTCATAAAGATGTGTGGGAATGGAAGGGTGATACTCAAAACCAGTTTTCGGTAAAATGTATAAGGAGCCTACTTTCGGAGGTGCAATCGAGGACAGGTGATTTGGACTTCGAATGGAATGTGTGGTTGCCTAAAAAAGTAAATATCTTTATTTGGAGGTCGAGTCTTGGTCATTTACCTACACTAACAACACTATAATAAAAGAGGATGAATATTCCATCCACTCCATGCAAGATGTATGTGTGGTGAAAAGGATGAGACAATAGAGCATCTCTTAAATGGTTGCAGAACTGCAACCATTATTTGGCAAATGATCAACGCGTGGTGCTCTATACCACTTATTTACACGTTTGATTGTTTGTTTCAAGTTCACAAACAGGTACTAGGGTTTCAGAGACAAAGAAAAGGGTGATGCAGTCCATTATTAGTGCATGTTTGGCTAAGCTTTTTGAACCAACTTATTGACTTATTGACTTTTTCAAAAAGTTAATAAGTCAAAATATTGTTTGGCTTAGGGGTGTTCATCGAATCGAATATCGAATTTTTGAATTATTCGAATCGAATTATTCGAATAATTTTTATTTTTCCTTGAATTCGTATTCGATTCGAATTCGATTAAAACTTACCGAATTCGTATTCGAATAAAAAACCCAATCCGTATTCGATTAAAAATTCGAATTCGAATCGAATTCGAATATATTCGATATAATTCAGATTCTATAAAACCTATCAAAATGAAACATAAAATTTAATACAGCCATAAAGCACGATATCACATTAAAAAGTTCCAAATAAAATACCATAAGTCTAAAATTCAAAACGAGAAGTCGGGAATAACCACACCACATTAAAAGTTAATATTTATAGGGTTATAAATCTATTGATAGATTTGTTACTTAGGTTTTAGTTGTGGGTCATGTAATGGGTTTGGTAATGGGTAATTTTAATACTTGGAAACAAATTTGAAAATAATTTATAGTATAGCTTAATAAAAGTTATATATGCATTATATATAAAAATAATAAATAAAAATGTATAATTTTTATTCGAATTTCGAATCGAATCGAATTTGAAATTATAAATTCGTATTCGATTTACTTGACTCGAATTGAATCGAATTCGAATTCTTTTAATCGAAACGAATTCTTGATAATCGAATCAAATTTAAACGAATTTCGAATTTTTCGAATTCGAAACGAATTCTGAACACCCCTAGTTTGGCTAATTGAGAAGTACTTTTCAAAACAATTTTTCAGTAGAGAGAAAAAGTCATTTTTGAAAAGTCAGAAATTTTTGACTTTTTAGAGCTTTTCAACACAATTACAAATTTACCCCCTACCAAACAACTTTTTTACCCCCTACCAAACAACTTTTCAATATGAAGAATGTCCTTTTTAGTAATTTTGGCTTTTCCCACCCAATAAGCTAATCTAAACACTTTTTTTAAAACTCTTTTTAAAAAAATCATAAGTCAATAAGTACTTTTAACAAAAAGTCATTTTTGAGTTAAATAAGCTTAGCCAAACATGCCCTTAGTGTGGCATGTTAGTAAATTTGAAAGGCCTGAAACGAGCTGATTTTCGCAAATAAAAAGTTGGATACAAAAGGATTGAAGGAGGAAAGCTTTTTTATAGGTTAAAAACATATCATAAGTTATGTCATCTGATTGGGACGTACTGTTGGATTATATGTAATTTCTAGCCTGTATATGACGTAGCTTGTATAGCCGTTGGCTTTGCTTCTATTAAAATTTGCCGTTCAATATATATATAGGGTAAAGTTCTTGTACAAATAATCTTAACATACTAAACATACAAATTGAAGGAAAACTCAAAAAGACAAGGTGACATTTTTGTAATTATCAATAACTATCAAAGTTACTCTACAAATATACCTAAAAAAACCTAACCACTCCCCCCCCCCCCCCCCAAAAAAAAAAACCTAAACCCCCCACCCCCCAAAAACCTAAAAAAAAACCTAACCCCACCCCCCAAAAACCTAAAAAAACCTAACCCCCCCCCCCCCCCCCCCCCAACCCAAGCTAAAATGCTAAAAACTAAACCCCCAAAAAACCTAAAAAAATCTATAAAAAAAAAAAACACACACAAATTATTATTTTTTTTTTTTTAACATTTTTTATTAAAAAATCGCTACTTTTAGTAGCAGCAAAATTTTTTTTTTTTTTTTTGCTAACGAAATGTAGCGATTTTTTAATAAAAAATGTTAAAAAAAATTGTGTTTTTTTAGGTATTTTTGGTTGTAACTTTGATAGTTGGTGGTAATTACAAAAATGCCACCTTGTCTTTTTGGGTTTTCCTTCAATTTGTATGTTTAGTATGTTAAGATTATTTGTATTTGATCTTTTGCCTATATATATATATATATATATATATATATATATATATATATATATATATATTATGCATATTTCTTGAAATGTTTGAAGAAATTTAGTGCCCGAGGCATACGATTCCGGAGTAAAACAGAATTCTCACAACTCAATACACATAAATGCTACATGACACCGGAGGAACAACTCGTATGTGGACAACACACGAGGGGTTGCAACCATTGTTTTAAATACTGGTATGAACCGGGCGATTATACCAGTAATATCGGATACCAGACACAGGCCGGTATGATAAAGGCTAGTAAAACGCGAATACGATATGTCGTATATACTTGTGGTAAATCCGGTTCCGCTGAACCATTTACATTATCTTAAAATTTGATTTTTAAATTTAAATAAAATACGATATTAAGGTATTATTGACCTTCCATATTTCTGGTAATTAACCTAGTGCCTTACTTTTCAATATCACATCATTGTTAGAACTGTTGCCCGCCTCGTCTAATGTAATAGCGTTTATAAGTAATAAAAATGCTCTTAAAATGCTTAATATTTTACAAGAAAATAATTGTTTTTAGATAAAATCATGATTAGTTACATAAATCCTAATTGAGAATAGATTATTTTTTAGATGCCTTTGTATTTTATGGAATTATAGGGTTCACTAGTAAGCTCGTTGAACCACCCGACTTAACTTTTTTTTTGAACGGTAAGAATCTTTAACTTGTTGTGAGAGAGATCTCACACCCTCCTAAACAGAGGGCCCTAACCCTACTCTGGCCAGACTATGTTATCTTAACCGGGTCCATGTTGGCGTCAGAGTTTGGTTAACAACGTTCTCCTACCACCCACTGCCAGTACTGCCAGTGGCAAGGGCTTGAAATATTTCAAAGCCCAACCCGGTATGAATATTTTTTTGAACAACTAAGTTTTCTCGTCTTAAATTATATACTAAATTACATCAATGATTGAACCAATTTTTAAAACATTGGTTGCAACATTAACCATTAGTCCGGTTTAACCCAATATCATATATTCATATGTAGCTGGATGCCACCATTAATATACGTATTTGCTAAACTACAATCTCTCTGACAAAATACATATAATATACTTACATCATAGTAGGTCACAACCCAAATCCCCATGATAGGATTAACAATATATACCATAAACACACGTAATAAAATTAGAGTTAAATTCGCGTATAAATACATTTAACGTACAAAACGTATGAATGGCCTGAAAAAGTAAAAAAAAAAAGCTGTGAAATTTTCATAATTTTTCTATTAGTAGAGTAATTATCAAAATTGTTCTACAATTATATCAAACAACATAAAATTTAAAATTACTATATGAGTGTTTCATAATTACTCTACTAATAGAATAATTACAAAAAGGTCATCACTCGTTTTTACTTTTCCATGTCAGTCGTACGTTTTGTACGATAACCGTATTTGTATTTGATCTTTTGTCAACAAAATTAATTATTCATTTTTTTATCTTAAAATTACAAAAGTAGAAGCAAAATTGTTTATTGTTATTCACTTATCTCTTTTGAAATTCAAAAATAAAAAATAAAAAAATAGTTTGATTATTTGTTTATGTATATTACTAGGTTAGTTTCCCGAGTGTTACATAGGTTAAACAATTTAAATTATATAATAAATATTTCTTGTAAATGCAAATTAAAGACATAGACATTTATATACCAAATTGACATAAATGAGTTAATATAAAATGATGTATGTTAGTATTATAAAATTCATCAAATTAAAGCATGTAATCAAACTGTCATTGAAAATAATACAAAAATAAATATTGTCATTTATCTTTATACCACTTTTCAGGCGGTGTCCTTTTTAACGAATGTTGACAGGCGGTGTCCTTTACTAGGTATTTTGTTGCAAGTTTAGTCCTTTACACCTAATCCAGTTAAAAAACCATGTTAATTGTTGATAGGCGGTGCCCTTTACTAGGTATTTTGTTGCAAGTTTAGTCCTTTACCTAGGTATTTTGTTGCAAGTTTAGTCCTTCACCCAACAATTAACAGGGTTTTTTAATTGGGTTGGGTGTAAAGGACTAAACTTGCAACAAAATACCTAGTAAAGGACACCGCCTGTCAACATTCGTTAAAAAGGACACCGCCTGAAAAGTGGTATAAAGATAAATGACAAAACTTGTAATTTTTCCTATATTATATAATACTTATTATTGTATTTATGTATTACATTACATTTAATGAGAAATAAAAGGACACAATTATAACTCGCACGTTACCAAAATAATTTGAATCCAGAAAATACACACATTTCATAAATATCTAAATATTTATTTGGACATAACATTACATCTTTTATTCATAACTTTATCATCTCTATCTAGAATTAGTAGTTTTACCCCGTCTCAACTTTTAATTATTGATAATGCCAGACACAATTGACCATGGGTGAATCCAGTAGTATTAAAAACGAACCAACCTTAGATAGTGACTGAACTTGGCTTATATTAATTGTCATTGCAAAACCGACAGATAGTGGAAGCGGAGATATGTGGATATATGGTCACAATGCAACATAACAAAATTAGGTGTTGATAGTAAAAACGGCCACTACTTACGCACACTCCTAGTCCGGCTCGTAGACTTTTCCGGTAAATATATGAATATCAGAAAGGTACAATAATAGTAATAATGGTAGCAATTATAAATAATACAAATAGCAGTGTTAATATTAAAATTAATAAAGCAATATTACTTTTTGTCACATATATATATTAATAGTTATATTAGAAAATATAATATTTATGTACAACAACATTAAATATAAATAGAAATAGAAAGTATAACAATATTAATAAAATGTAATCAATTATAAATTACAAAAACAAGTATAACAATATTAATAAAATGTCATTGTATTAATTTGAAAATTAAGATTTGAATAAAAATATTAAGCAGGGATTAATTTATTTTGTCCATGATTTAAGGGATTTTCTTTTTAACTTAGGATTAACTAATGAAACTAAAAGAATTATCTTTAAGACGTGAAAATATAATTCTAGATAGCCTCAATGATTGCCATGTGTCTCAAATTGGTTTACTTTATTAGAATGCGGGGTGTGGGGGGCTTGGGTTGGGGGTTGGGTTGACATGTGGCGGGGGTGGGCTCTACATGGTGTGGCTTGGCTGGGTGTGGCTTTTTTTGGGTGTGGCTTTTTTTGGGTGTGGGGTGGCGTGGCTTTTTTTTTTGTAGGGTGACGTGGCTTTTTTTTAGTTCGACATGGCCATCCCTATTAAAAATTTCATTTAATTAACCAGCCAATCCTAACCATCCATATCATTTTCCCAACCCGTCCCATGCCAGGCTTTATAGCCACGCCAATGGGGCAACGCCGCTACCCACGCTGGCCTGATGTGGCTAAAGCAGCGTTGCTTAGCTACCCACACCCACGCCCCCAACCCAAGCCCACACCCCACGGTCTTATATGTATAGATAGATTGTCTATATATGTATTTGTAATATAACCTACACCTATACATTTTACGGTACAAAACATAAACATATATGTATAAATTAGCTTAACAACTTTTGTATGCATTACATACGTATGTGTATCTGATATAATTTTAACGTATAAACCATCTATACTTTCTATAAAAGAAGAAATACCAGTGACATAAGAAAAGCTTACGTGGCAGCCATAGAGGTTGTCCAACAATGCTTTTCTTATGTCATTAATGCATCATAAGTCTTAATATATAAAACAATTTAAAATTTATCTAAAGCTCTGCCATCAAAACATCTGCTCATATCCATCCATACTTTAAAGCCAGCAGAGGTTGAAGGTTCATATAATGCCTATATATCAGCAGATGTTAATTCCCGGTAATTTCAAATTCAAAATTCCTGGGAATATATAGTTTGCAATTAATGCATGTCACTCACTCTCTTCTGTCATTCATCTTCTTATATAAAGGTTTTTTTTTCTCAATTACCTCTTCATATTTTATTACACTCTCATGTTCTCTGCTTTTGTATTTTGAAATTTGAATTCATTCCGATTTCCGAATTAGAAGCATGTCAACATCAGTTGAAATTAATTATTTTAGTTTTGTTAACGATTTGAATCCTGGGAAGCTTCAGGGTGCTAAGTTTCAAGGAGGTATTAAAAGTCATTCGATATCTGTTTTGAATGGACAACTTCAAGAAGATGTTGTTGTATGAATGTCGAATCATCTTCTTATATAAAGGTTTTTTTTTATCATTTCCCTCTTCATATTTTATTACACTCTCATGTTCTCTGCTTTTGTATTTTGAAAATTGAATTCATTCCGATTTCTGAATTAGAAGCATGTCAATATCAGTTGAGATTAACTATTTTAGTTTTGTTGACGATTTGAATCTTGGGAAAGATTTGTGGCACATGAAAGCAAGGATCATCTTCATTGATGAAAAGATAATGTGTATTTGTGTTTTTCCATAGATGTATATGTGTGATTTCCTGTTTCTATGGTTTATAAGTTTGTATTATAAATGTTCCTGTAAATTTATCGATGAACAACTGTTACACCTGTGAGAGATTGGCAAGGTGTTGAGTATGGTTTTAACTTTAGAGCTTATGAAGATAACTTTCAAGGAGAGATAGTAAAATCTTTGAAGGTTGGTAGTGTATATTTTTGTAATCATGTCTTCTCTGTATAAGATTGGAAATTTTTACTTACTCTGTTGTATAATGTGATCATGTAGATGTTGCTGGATCTGTTATTTTGGTGTGGAGGTCTTGAATTCGTTGGCCGACCTCCAAAAGAAAGTAAGAGGATGAAAAGCTATATTCAAGACTTGGAGTAAGTTGTCGTTTACATGTTCAGTCATGTACAAATGATTGTTTGTATTTAGTGTGGAATGATTTTAATAAATGAGATCAAGAATGTTGGTACTTAATGTGGAATCATGGTAATAAATGAGATCACCAATTTATTATTCAAGTGAATATGTTAGTTAATTTGTTGCTCATTTAGTCATTTACTACTTTAATAGATGGTCATAAATTTCGTTTGATTTTATGTTGTTATTCATTCAATTTTAGTTTTGATTTTATAGAGTCTAAAAAATTGGTCATAAATTAGTGTTTAGTTTGTGGTCAAACGAATATTGTTTTCATGTAGGGTTACGGTTTTGCGATGTACTGTGTGGAATGATTATGCTCTGTAGTTTAACAAATTCATCTCTAAAATGGCAGCTCATGAGAATGTGATGGCTGTTATACAACATGGAAAATGTAAGAAAATGGAAAGGTAATTTTTGTTACTTTCTGCAAAACATAACTATACTCTTTATTTCTGGCTTTATAATAACAGGTTGAATAAATTTTAATTAGTTGTTTTGTGATCTGTTGCAAGCATGTTGGTGATGTTACGGAAGACTTTTCAGCTGTTGAAATCTAAATGGATTCTGGATTAAGTCTGGATGGAAAGTAAAAACAACTTATTTTGAAGGCTCCTTGTGGTTTTTATTTATGTTTCTTAACTTTTGTTTTAACCTGTTGGGTTTAAAAGTTTGGTATGTTATGGCTACAATTTGAAGCACCTAAACTGATGGATTTGGTATGTAATTGCTACAATTTAAATATTATTGTTATTATATTATTGTTGATATTCATTTATTGCACAAGTAGTAGGGTTGTATTATTGTTAGTGAATGAATACAAATTTAATGAATTGGTTAGTAGGAAAACTGTTAGGATCTGATATACATTAACATCTGTTAGAGGCTAACAACTGTTATAGATTCCTAACATCTCATGAGCCCTAGGCACTGTTAGGATCTAAGCTACATTAGGATCTGTTGAACAGATTTTGCTTCAACAGACCTTATCATCTGTTGATCATGATCTGTTAAAGCTCTTATGTTTAACATCCTCTGTTGAACTGCATCATTTGTTCATCCACAACAGACGTTAGCTTCATCATAGTTTTGTATTCATCAGCAGAGGTTCTCTTTGGCAGACCTTTGGTTGAACAGTCTTTGTGTTTATCAGCAGAGGTTGTTTGGTTCAACAGACTTTACTTCAATAGAACTTATCATATGTTGATCATCATCTGTTAAAGATCTTCTCTTAAACATCCTTTATTGAACTGAATCATTTGTTGATCCAAAGCAGACCTTAGCTGCATCATACTTTTGTCTTCAGATGCAGAGATTCTCTTTGGCAGACCTTTGGTTGAACAGTCTTTGTGTTTATCAGCAGAGGTTGTTTGGTTCAACAGAATTTGATTCAACAGAACTTATCATCTGTTGATCATCATCTGTTAAAGATCTTCTCTTAAACATCCTCTATTGAACTGCATCATCTGTTGATCCAAAGCAGACCTTAGCTGCATCATACTTTTGTCTTCATCAGCAGAGGTTCTTTTTGGCAGACCTTTGGTTCAACAGTCTTTGTGTTTATTAGCAGAGGTTGTTTGGTTCAATAGACTTTGCTTCAACAGATTTTCTCTTCAACAGAGATTTGGGTTTGATAGAATTTAGCGAAATAGACATTGAGTGTATTCCTTTGGTTGCAGATGTTCAAAAGACTATTATTTGTATTTAGATGTTGTAGAGTATAATTCAAGTGAGATTATGACAGTGATCGGCCATAAATTTATTTCATCTTTTAAATGTCGATCACCAACATGTGCTGATGTATCATCGGCCATAAATTTATTTCTCCTTTCATATTCTGATTAATCTTAATGAAGATTCGGTTTGCCATATTAAGCTTAAAACTGAAATCGCTAATCTTCTAAACGAAGCCAAGTTGATTATTTGGGATGAAGCACCGATGGTACACAAACATGCTTTTGAGGCTCTTGACCGTACATTGAAGGATGTTTTGAGTGTCGGTGGTTCACGAAATTCTGAACTTCCATTTGCTGGAAATGTTATTGTTTTTGGTGGTCACTTTAGACAAATCCTACCATTTGTACAAAATGGAAGCATGCAAGACATTGTACACGCCTCTTTATGTTCATCCTACATTTGGTCAACTTGCAAGATTTTAAAATTGACAAGGAACATGCGTTTATCTGTTGGAACTAGTAGTGCAAACATCGAGGAGATAAACGATTTTGCTAAATGGCTTCTTGAAATTGGCGAAGGCAATATTGGTGATGGTAACGATGGCGAGTCAACTATAGAGATACCAAACGCTCTTTTAATAACTGATTCAACTGATCCAATTCAAAGTTTGATTGACTTTGTATATTCTTCAGTTCTTGACCGTTTTAAAAATCGTGATTACATTTCAGAAAGAGCCATACTCGCTCCTAAGAATGAAGTTATTCATGGTATCAATGATCGTTTGCTTGCATTGTTTCCCGGTGAAGAAGTAGAGTATCTTAGCTCCGATAGTATATGCCCAACTGAGGAAATTAATGATCCATTACACCAAGATTTATATAATCATGAGGTTTTAAATAGTGTCAAGGTTTCTGGATTACCAAATCATAGATTGGTATTAAAGGCGGGTGTTCCAGTGATGCTTTTGAGAAATATTGATTAGCAATATGGTTTATGTAATGGTACACGTCTTCAAATTACACGTCTTGGTAAACGTGTTATTTGGGCTGAAATATTATCGGGAGGTAATGTTGGATCAAGAACTTACATTCCAGGAATTAGCATGATACCGTCGGACAAGAAAATACCGTTCAAGTTCCAACGAAGGTAGTTTCCAATAATTATATGCTTTGCGATGACTATTAACAAAAGTCAAGGACCATCTCTTTCAAGAGTTGGTCTTTACCTGAGAGACCTTGTATTTTCACATGGCCAGCTTTATGTTGCATTGTCGAGAGTAAACACTAAATATGGCGTCAAGCTTTTAATATTTAACAAGAATGGGATGCCGACAAACCAAACCACGAATGTTGTTTACAAAGAGATATTTGGGAATTTGTAGTTTTACATTTTTAATTATTTTAGAACTTCAAAGATTTGTAGTGTTTTTATATAAAAAATTTATTGGATTTGCTATTTTCTTTTCTTATAATTGTATTTCACTTTCATACTTACTTTGTTTATGTATAATTATTATTATTTTTAATTATTTTAAACATATTTATTGTAACACCCTTGCTATTATTTAACGATTTTCGTATAATTTAAGTCCATAATCATGTAATTACGGTTACAATTACAATGAAAAAATACGGGTTTATTAAAACTTTTACAATTTAAAGTAATACAACATAATGTGATTTAATTCATCGTTTTAGAATAACGACGAAACAACTTGCGGAAGCTTCATTTTTCGTGTGTTCGGTCCTTTGCCATCGCTTGATCTCCATGCGGGTACACTTGATATCACCTATGATCAAAACCAACTTAAAAGTTAGTTTTGATAGCTTATAAACATGTATAAACAAGTTTCATAAACAAGCAAATAAAATAAAAATAAAATTTTGGAATTTTGCCTCTCGCGCCACGCGAGAGGCTCCTTCTTTTCCTTTGCGTGCCGCGACAGCACCCGCGTGTCGCGCCCGGTGCCCGGTTCTCTTTCGCGTGTCGCGGGGGAGATCGTTTTCCAGCAGGTCCGCATCTAGGACCTGCATTTCTTCCAGCTATGTTTATTTATCAAAAATCAAACTTTCAAAGGCCATAACTTTTGATCTAGAAGTCCGTTTTACGTGATTCTTTTTCCTATGCTTTCGAAATTTAATTCTCCATCTTATGGAGTTAAAACCTGATATTCAACTACTTCAAAAATTCAGATTTCAAGCTTTCGGCTTGAAATTCCTTTTTAACACTTTTGACCCGTTTCATGATTCATTAAACCACATTTATTTAAATTATTACAAATTTTTGAGGTATTCATTATCTCAAGACCATCAACTCGTGAGTTCAAGACTTTCATACATTATGCAACTAAAGGTTGAGTTAAGCGCAAAACTTCATTTTGACCCGTTGGAGGGATTTACCATTAACTTTAAATTTCACTCATCATTTTACTACATTAAGGTATCTACCTATTCTTCGAAATCTTAATGCGAATTCCTAAACAACCCATATGGGTCGTTTGCCCAATTCACCCATTAAGGGCTTTTTGGTTAATTTTAGTCCTTCATTTTACGATGAAGGACTTTCGCTAATATTTGACCAAAAATATCGCTTTTAACAATAATTCTAAATATGCGTACCTGGCTTGAGTCATAGGATTGACCCGTTTAAATATCTTTCACTATTAATTTCTAATTAATACCAACACGAACCGTATGATATTTCCTGTAATCACAAAACTCAACAAGCGGTCATCAATTAATATTGTCAAATGATCTTGCCAATGTCATTTGACCCGTTTAGTCCGAACGACCATTTTCCATTATGAGATGATATCTAGTTACCATCTTGCCCTTTTACCCATTCCGGTTTACACCATAACGTAATGTTTCAAAATTTCTTATTAGTTCATCGTCACATGACTAATTTACCAATTTACCCTTTTTGCCATTGTTTATGATTTCTCACCATTGCACTAGTTCCGACTCATATTATTTGCGTCGGAACATTATAACTCTATTACTAACTTTTCCTTATTCATTTTCAATACCCACAACTGATGTATACTAAAAAGGGTGTAAGCTTTTACTTACCTCGCATCCAAATTACGCTTTCCTTTTCGTACTTGCTCCGTTTGACCCGCTTCATTCCCAAGCCTCCATCTAGCTTGTCAAGAGTCAAACTATCATCATAATTCACAAGGTGGTTAGATTAGTCATTATAACCACGACTATTCCACCTTACGTATTTTCTATGTCAAAACTACTATTCGACTCCGTCCATGGTTAGTTTAACTTTTCAAAAGTTAACTACCCTTAATTATATGATATGTGCATATAAGCTAAATCGACTTCATAATTAAAATTTGTATTACTCCACATCACACATAATTGGTCGAACTATGAAATTACGCATTTGATTCATAATTTCAACATATGAACATTGTGGGCATAATTTATAACATCAACAATCAAGTTTCGTATCACTGAAAATAGACTGTTTTTGGTGACCTGTTTAACCTGTTTACAAGTCTTAAAAAATTATGACTTTTTTTATGTGGCGTACCTCTCGGAGTGTTAGGCCTTGTGTTAAAATTTCAAGATCTAACTCTTTACCAAAAATTCGTAAAAATTCATTTACTAAGCTGCAATCAGATTCGTCACTTCTGGCTGCAGCTTACGGAAAAATTCATTAAAAATTCATCGTTTATCCGATTGACGAAATTCCAATTGGCGATTCTTTTAATCACTTAAAACTTTCTATAGTAAGAATTTGAGATCATAACTCAATCCTAAATTGAGTTATGACATTCGTAATGGGCTGCAAATTTTGCCAGAAAACGCAGCTTGAACCTTTGATATGGAAAAATTCATAAAACGCTCAATTTTTGTCGAAAAAATGCGATCCCAGTGGGGTTTTAAAGATATTTCCTGGAATTACATTTTAGACTCAAGAAACACATGTTTTTGTCAAGTTTTGTCTATGTTATAGCCAATACAAGTCGGCTGTAAATTCTGATCAGGAGCTATTTGAATTCAGCTTTCACTTAAAGCATGTTCTTGACATCATAACACTATTTTCTTTACAATTAAAACCCTAAAAACATCTCATACATGAATTTAGCATCAACAAAATCTGAATTTACTTGAACTAAGCATGATTTCAATATATACTTGTCTAGGGTTTACTCCTAGACATAATATTGTTCCTATTCCATCAATACAACATCCATGCAACACTAATTTCGAATCTCACATGTTTATCAAAATCTCAAGATGTAACTAGAAGATGAAATTTGATATAACTTGTGATCCCTTCGCTGATGTGATCACTAATCTGATCTTAGATTTCGATTTGGAGTAGATTTGGCTTCTCAATTTGATCAATTTTGCAAGTTAGGGTTAAGTTGGAGGAACCCTTGTTCGCCCCTGTGTTTTCTACGACCAGAACACACACTTTTGTGTGTGTTTTGGTGTTTTGTGTTTAATAAATTAACCCTTTTCTCTTTTACCCCTTTTAGTCCCTCTTGTTTGGTTAGTTATTAATTAGGTCACAACCTAATTATTTTTTTAACAACATTCTCACTTATTAACTAGGTTTGGCATTCCTAGTTATCTTAGTGGGTTGGGGAAAGTTTAAGAATAGGTCTGCTTTAAGTCCCGTTAACTCGGACCTTTTGTCCATTTTATTTCTTGAAAGTTCTTATTCGCTTTTTAATTAATATTATTATTATTTATTTAAATCATAATATTTACCGGGTTACTTTTACCACTAACGGTATTTTATCCGTTCTTTTAGTATTAACAAGGTTTGATTACCAAACCCGTTTTCGGGGTGTTACATTTATATAGTATAAATATTACAATTTTTAAATTTTTTTTATCCCTTAGTTACAAAAGTGTTGGTTATATACAATTTCTAATAACAATAATACTTATACCTTACTTAAATTAATTAACTACACATTATGTTACCATTATGTAAATATCATAAATCAATGAGGGCTGTTTGTGTAACTATATGTTAAATCAGTTGAAATTTGGGGGAATGAACAGTTATGTGCATACAGACCATCATTACACATCAACAACTATCATTTTTCAAATCTTCACCCAAAATACTTCTTCATCACCATGTTCATCTGGGTTCAACATTTATCGCCGTCTTCTTCTACGAAAGACTTCAATCGGCCGATTTCATTGTTTATTTACTAAGAACAGGCATGTACATTCAACTTATGATGAAGTTTGTAGTCTTTATTCGGTCTTAAATGAATCTAATTATTGTAGATATACCATTATAGACAGTTACGAACACAAATTGAAAAAATGATTTAGTTAAGTAGTTGTATTATTTATGGAGAACATGTTAAAGAATCATTATTTGGAAAAGAATTTCAGTAGATAATATTTGTTTCAGGCATAGATATTAGCAGATGTTAGTGTTTATCATAAATTCCAGATTCTCAGTTATATGGTATTGTTAGGGTTTATTCAATGCAGTTTTAGAAGTTTTCTTTTTGTCTGAGTAATATTCTCTGTTTCAGTAGATATAATCTGTTTCAGAGATATATAAAATCTTGATTTTATGTTCTTTGTTTTCAAGATTTACTGAGTAATACATACAATTTTTTATTTTTTATCTGTTTAGTTTCTTTCAGATTTATTTTTTTTATTTGTGATCTTTTCTTTCCATGTTGATTTCATACTTTTTTTAAATGATTTTGTGTTGTCATTGTTTTTTTGTTTTTTATTTTCATTTTATTTGTTTTCGGATTCATCATTGTAACTTTTAAATAATTTGAACTTTGTATTATTGTGGATGTCTTCTTTTTTCAGATTCAACAGGAAAACAGGGAGAATGTCTTTCTACAAGTGTTTTTCATGAGTCACCAAGGAATTCTTGGTACTATTTTAATGTTTATGTTTTAAATTCATGTTTAATTTGTTTTACTGATATGCATTTTGAAATGCTTATCATTGATTGATTGCGAATGTGTTTATCTTACAAGTCATACCTGAACTCTTTTGCAAGACATGGTTATCATCTGTTGTTGATAATAACAATGCTGTTATAAGGTGTGTGAATGATAAGACTTGGTTGGTTAATTTTGCCGGACACAATGGTCGTTTTGCTTTCATGGAAGGCTGGGAAAAAGTTATTGCTGATCTCTCTTTATCCGAAGGAACGGTGCTTGTATTTAGGAAAATCGGACCATATATTATTTTGTTGACACCTTTTATGAAGGTTGCACCTTATCCGCATTGTCAGCAAAAGTTTGTTATGTTCAGCGCTATTTCAACTTTTGTGGATAAAAAGTATATTGAGTCTTTCTGCCATTTTGTTAATGAAAATACAGTTGAACGTTTGGTAAGTTATAGTCATATTTATTTCTTCATGTTTTTTAATAAAGTAGATTATTTTTAAGGATGTTAGTGCTAACATTTTTTATTGTAGCTTCTACCCACCGATTTTGTGAAGAACACTATTGGTATTTCTAAGCTGAAGGGAGCGATGAAGGTTTATATCAATGCGTGGAATTGGTTTGATGTTTTTATTGAAAAATATCCTATTAGCAAGTGTTATTTTTTTGGTGATGGATGGAAGAAGGTCGTAGGTTTTCTAGGTTTTAATGAAAAATGTGTTGTTGCTATAAGATACATTTTTTACTACAATTTTCATTTGACTCTCTTTGATGTAAATCGATGTGAAGTTTTGGTACCTAAAGATGCAATGGAAAACACGGCTGGTGGTGTTGATAACCTGCTGGTCAGACATCTAATGCTAATCCTGTAGTAGTTGAGTTACCTGATAACCAACCAGACTTTGACGATGAATCTGATTCACAGGACGAGGATAGTGATTATCATGACTCAGGTGATGGTTCTTTTGGCAGTGACGTTTCTATGGATGATGTTTCTGATGATAAGGACGATGAAGATAGTGGTGGTTCTTCTGATGATGCTAAAGATGATCCTGATTATGATCTGGTACAGTTTGTATGGAAATTTGACCGTCGATTTGTAAGTTATGTTATCTATTCATTTTATGCATATGTTAGACACGTTTAGTAGATTTGCTAAAGTTATTTTAACAACATTTATATCTTCATATTGATTATTGTATTTTTATTTTATTTTTAGCGCCTTAACGCCAGAGTTGCCGAGATGTCGCGTATTGGCATGTTGTTAAAGTTGACCATTCAGAATATGCATGGAGTAGACATTGTCATTGGTTTCCGACCTGAGAAGCATGATCAAGGCTTTAGATATGCTACAAGTCAATGGCGAAAAAAGTTCCTCATTCCGAACGATATCAAAGCACCGCAGAAATGGACATTCGTTTACGAACCTGATGTTGTCAAGTTGATTCTATAGAAGGTGTCCATGTAGTTTGTGTTGTGGTTGTTGTTACAAACTCTTTTAGTATTTTGTACTAACCTTATCGTTTGTGATTTTAAACAATTATATATATGGGTTTTTGTAATGGTTGTATCTAAACAATTTTAATGTTATGTTTGTAAACTTATTTAAGATATGTTATGTGTTATGGTTGTGTCTAATATTGATTAATTTTTTTAGACTTTTATGCATTTGTATTGTATGATTCTTTTTTCTAATTATGGATGCCTATTTCTTCATAAATAACACGATTTATGTTTAATTATAAATTTGTATGAGTATTTTTGGAAACTGTTTTTTATTTAACACTGTTATGGAAAGTATTAAATAGATAGTCAATTTATATTTATGTATTTAGTAAAACTCTTTCTAAATATACAATATAATCAATTTATAGAAAGTATTAAATACATTTAAAAACAAATTTGTAAATTATTTTTTATTAATGTACAATCCGAAAAAAAACATAATCCGAAAAAAATATTTATAAGTTTACATATAATACATAATTTCGTGAAAAGATGTATTTATATATTTAAATTTGTAATTACAAATTTTATGTTTTATAATTTTGTAATATATCTTCTTTTATAGAATCATGATATATTTTTGTAGATAATACAAAATTACTTGCATCATAATTGAGCCTATTACTATAACCATAAATAACTTTATCTTATAAATCTATACTATTATAAAAAGGAGAAGTGATGTACAAAAAGGTAATTTTGTTATAGGTACAAATTTTGAAGCAATGTATACAAAGAACCCAAAGCCTTTTGAGAGGGACATTTTAAGACGCTATAGGGGTAAATACGATAATTCCTCCTAGAAACTGTCGGCTTATGATGGGGAGCAGAACTGATCGGCCGTGAATGAATGCTTTAAAAGAGAGAGAGAGAGTTTATGGCAGAGTGTTAGAGAGAGAGGGGGAGAAGGCAGGAGAAAAGGCCGACCCGGTCAATCAACGGCGGTCTCCCACGCTGGTTCATGGCCGGAAACAATTGTTGTCGTCCGTTTTACTCCTATGTCTGATATAACCTGGCGATAATCACAACATCAGGACTCCAAGAGCCATTGATTCACTTTCTGTACTTCTCTCTTTATGGAAGAACAATTGTAATAGTGCTTGCTGCTATACTGGTAATTGATAACAATTTTATTGTTTCTTGGTCTCTCAACACGGAAAAGGTGATGATATGTGAAGCAAATCAACGATCATGGAGTCATATTTAATTTCCATTATTATTGTTTTGGGTTTTTTGTTTTGCAGTTACAGGCGATTGGAGGATTTAGGGCACTGTTCTTGGTTTGGAGTTGAGTTCTTTGAATCCTTTGCGGAAAACGGACCTACCTTTGAAGCTCGATTTCAAGACTTCTGTAAGGATTTAATTTTCATCTTTCTTTCTTTCTTTTTTTTTAACCCGATTAGTTTATGTTATTCATCTACTATCTGGTTCTTGGATTATTAGTTTGTTGTATATAATTCTGATTTCTAGACTTGATTTGTTGTATCTTGCTGCTAAATCTGACTTTTTGGTTTGGTCTACCCACAGGATAAACTAACAATGGATCGGGAATTTCAATTAAATTAAAGGCGCCTAAATTGATAAAGGTTAACTCAAATTCCTCCTTCAAATTCACATAGGCCCTTAATCAAAATGTTTTTCTATCTTATTTTAGTCATCTTAGCTAATCAAGTCAACTGATGAATCGTAATAAGTTCGGTAACCAAGGCCTGCAACAATTCAATATTACTTCTACATCATCAAGGATGCTGGAAAGTTGCGGTACAGTACCTACATTTGTAGTATTGTTCTTTTATATTTTTTACTTTTATATTTTTTATTTTGTTTGATAGTTTCATATATATAGGCTTGTGCTCATCGCCAATTTTATATATAGATACAATGCAGCGAACGAGATAGCTTCTCCGTATTATATAGGTATTAGTCTTTTGAAAACTTGTATTTAAGTTTTGGATGTGCCTGGTTCATGTAATTGTGAGTGGGTTCTTAGATCTTTAGTTTTCCATTGGTGTAAATAGAAGAAGTTATCCCCGCAACTGAAACGAGAGAGCTAGGTTCAGAGAGTTGCAATCTATAGGTGTGGTTTACATTGTAGGTGTGCATGTTTGAAGTTTTCCATTTAAAGTTCTCTCAGTATCTATATCCAGTTGAAAGCTTACTGATGATTTTGCTATAATGGTCTCATAGACACATCCTTTTGTATTATTGTCTAAACTGTTAAAACGATGACAAATTGCAGTTAGAGAGCCTTCCTTCTATCCGGTGTGGTACCACGGTTCGTCGAATTCTTGATGAGAGGGGATTTTCAACAGCTTCAGGTTAGCATTATATTGAACATTTGGATTGAACTAGGGGTGTACATGGTTCAGTTCGGTTTTCGGGTAAAACCAAAACCAAATCCAAAATGTTCGGTTTTTGGTTTATAAAAATCGTTTGGTTTTGGTTTTAGCAATGATTCGGTTCGGTTTTTGAAACAAATTACGCAAGATTGAAAAATAAAAGTATAATCAAAGATTTAAGAACCTTTCTTAGATGTTTACGTTTAAGTTAATATATTTAACCTTTTTAATTAATATTGTTCACATAAACCTAACCTTCTAATCTCTTCTATTTGCTTATAATGTTCAATGAATAGTTTGAAACTGCGTGGGCACTTACAAACATTGCTTCTGGAACTTCTGAGAAACGCTACATGGACACTATCGACTTTCTGTCGGGGGGTACCACAACCCCGTTTTGAGGAGGTTGTTTACGGTCCCTTTTGTTATCTGTGCAGTTAATGCAGTCTAAAATCAAATATCCGTTAAGGGTTGATATTTGAGATATAGGTTATCGCGGTGGGATATTGGTAATTTTAATATCATGCAGAAGTTACAGATATACAACGTAAAACATATCTATATATTTATATAAGAGACCTGTTATATGTGTGAAAATTAAAGCTAAATAATTATTGAAAGCTCAAGTTTTGAAATAATATATATCATTTCAAGCGTCAAGAATAATAAAAAACAACTAGGGCTGTCGCTGTGGCTGTGTTTCGTAAAGCTTTAGAAGCGAGTTGGTTCGGTTTTTTTCGGTTTTCTACTCACCCCTAGGCCTTGAACGCTGCATTTTGTACTGTTATTTCTATTTGCTTATAATGTTTAATGAATTGTTTGAAACTGCATGGGCACTTACAAACATTGCTTCTGGAACTTCTGAGAACACAAAGGTTGTAATCGATCACGGGGCTATTCCAATATTCGTTAAGCTTCTTGCTTCTCCAAGTGATGACGTTCGTGAACAGGTAACATATATTACATACTTGTAAAAGATGAATATTTTTGTTCTATAGGTACCACTACAAAATCATCTCGAAGCATTTTCGATCTATGTGTGTTTGTGATTTGAGTTTAACCTAGATTTTGTAGACATGGGGAAGAAAGCTTCTGATTTTAAGGGGTTTGGATCATAGTTGTTAATAGCGAATAGCGACAAATAGCAATAAGGTACCTATCTCTTGAACTTCTACAGGTATTTTATTAAAGTTGATAACTCATATTTTCAGCAAAATTACTTCTTATAAATTGTTCAAAATATGAAATTTCCAAGGCTTGTTGGATGGTGTTAGTCAATCGTTTACTAAAAACTTTACTTGTATGGACTTAGTGAAAGCTTATCTGTCATATGCTTTGCTACGGGCATCGTTTTCACAATCCCCAACAATATTTCAGCCATGTTATAAGCTTTGATCGCAATTTTTCTTCTCTTTTTATTTTAGTTTTAAAATTCGTCCTTAGAATTCTTCAAAATGATATTGTATCATTTTTCTCACAGTATGCTGCTGGAAATTTTGCTAGGTACTTTTGTTGAGATTTAGGGAAGGCCTCAAGGCAACTTATAACTTTTACTTTAGACATGTTTTTGGAAATTTGCTGAATTTGTCTTGACAATAATTCATATTCAGATTGAAATTGGCATCTTCTTTCCTCTGATTGTTTTGCGAGTTTTTACTTCACATTTAGATTACAACACTCTCCAAAGTAGCCCAAGGGACACAAGATGTAGATCCGGTCTCTACTAACTCCACTGGAACTCTTAAAGGATCATAACTTCAGGTTTACATATCATTGACTCCCTCTTTTTATGAAAATTTCCAAAATTGAATGTTACAAACTTTTTACTAGAAGTGCTGATTAAGTATTCCAAAAAGTTTTCTTTTCTATTTTCTTTTGAGGGACCTTAATAATACAATGTGTAGATATGTTTACTTTTGGCCTTAATTTTCTTAGGCCACAGGGTGTGGCATCGCGCCACCCCATCACCTCACCTTTTATAGCGCCCCGCGGCACCAACCACCATACCACCGCCGTTAAGAGGGGGGGGCTAAAGCCTCTCCGCCAAGGTGCTAACGGACGTTTTTTTTTGGCTTGATCGAGGCATTTGGTCAAGATAAGGGGGCGTTATGGCATTGAGTGTACTTTAAACCATTGCATGCAAGTTAAAGGAAGGTGCTTTAAATCCCCCCCTATGAGACATGGCATTGAGATGGCGCTTATGTGGCGTGAAAAGCCCCTCGTGACTTTATACCACACCCTCTAGCCTTACAAACATTTATCAAAGTTTCATTATTTTTTTTATCTTTTCATTATTTGTTGATGTTACTATTTGATATGATTTCTACAGAACACATGAACATGGAGTAAACAACTTTATGTGACAAGTGGAATGTAAAGGGAAAGATTCGGACCAAGCAAAAGAAGCAGCAACACAAACTAGCTTAGATATTCTATTGAAGTTGGATGAATGTAAAAATGCAGTGCACCATGAGAGGAAACAACAGACAGTTTTTGTGAATTATGTCATCTTCACTCGACTATAAACTGTATTTTGCATATAACAGAATGTATTTTTATTTCTTTTGTTTTTTAAATTTTGTCTATTGTTGCCATTAAAATTTACAAATATAATTCTACAAATATAACTTAATGACATAATCATTTAATCCCATAAATTCTACAAATATATATATATATATATATATATTTAACGTATATGCGGAATAGAAACTTCTACGACTATTTCTCGTTGAATGGAATAAAGGATTAGAAACCCGGGAATAGTGGAGGTTCCTAATAGACATCTTAATTGAAGGATTAGAAACCTGGAAATAGTGAACGTTCCTAATAAACATCATAATTGAATCTTATATCAGTTTGGACACCCGCCGCAATGCGCGGGCATTCCCACTAGTATACATAATACCTAAACCATCTTCATCCAATTCAAAGTTCAATTATCATTGAAGATGCTTAATTGTTTTTTACGTTATCTATCAAACAACAAGAGGAATTCTTGGGTATGTCGATGTTATTATCAAATTTATTTCTTTATTATATGTTTATATTAATTTTTACTTTGTATACAGATTTTACCGAGGAGTTACCACAATTGGGTAGCTGATTACAAGTTAGCTCCTGATGGTATGGTTCGAATCATTATGATGGATGGAAGAATTTTTACTGTCAAAATTAGAAAAGCAG
This sequence comes from Helianthus tuberosus, assembly GCA_030545235.1. Taxonomy (NCBI): domain Eukaryota; kingdom Viridiplantae; phylum Streptophyta; class Magnoliopsida; order Asterales; family Asteraceae; genus Helianthus; species Helianthus tuberosus. Next base: position 30,331,180 of record CM060444.1, read on the forward strand.
GTTTTTCGTACCTTTTCCACGACAGATGGTCCAATATGATTCACTCACTAATATTACCAAAGAATTCATTGCTTTTGTTTTAGTACGAAAGTAGTCTAACTTTTAGATTGATATACCTTTATCAAGATTTGACACTTTTTCAAGGTGATTTCTTATATTGCCAAACATCCCAATTCTCTGAACATAAAGATCATTTGGTAATTATTTTATTTGTTTTTTTAAGTTTTTTACCATAGTAGTATTTGACAAATTTATAAAACTTTCTTTAATATAAATAATTATTTTTGTACTTGCAGCTTATCGATAGATTTTTTGTTCATCATAAGTTGAAGAACATACTATCTATGAAACATGTTAATATAACCGCTTTTTCTAACCGTACATTGTTGATTGTTATGGAAAAACATGGTCAAAATTTTTATATGACTACATGATGGAACTTCTGTTGACTAAACCTGTTGACCATTAATTTATATCAATTTTGTAAGTATGCCCTAATTATTTTTTTACTTTCTATTAAAATATGTTATTCATGGTTTTCTAAAAGCTACCCGTGTTTGCACACGGGTCTTACTACTAGTATAATAAAAGAAACCAATGGAAGGACAATTGTCATAATTCTAGACCATCCTTAATTGTAGATAATTATTATTTAATTTAAATTATTAAATATTAATTAAATTAATATAAATCTTATCAACTCTAAATCATTGATATTAATTTAACTTCAAATCGTAAAGTCTTATCTAAACTAAAAAGCATTGTTTCACTTAACAGTAGATAAACATGCATATTATTTCTTGTTAATGTTATTATTGTTAACTATGAGAGATGATATTAAATAACCTATTAATCAAATAAAGTTTTTTTATATAAAATTAAATTTATTCGACCCGTACAAGACACGAAGTTTTGTTTAATATATTTTTTATTATTTAATATATAAAATTACATTTCTTCCACCCGTGAATACACAGGGTTTTTTTTTAAAATATAACTTTTTTATTGTTTGGTATATAAAATTACTTTTATTCAACCCACACAATACACGAGTTTCTTAAATATATAATTATTTTATTATTTAATATATAAAATTATATTTACTCAACACGTGTAATAAATAAGGTTTTTAAAAATATATTGTTTTTTATTTAGTATATAAAATTACATTCATTAAACCTGTGTAATACACGGGATTCTAACATAGTTGATTAAGAAACCATTTGATTAATTTAAACCACTGATTAAAAAATGATAAACCATTTGATTAATTAATTTTTGTTCATACAACTTAATTATATATCTTGTGGGGCCAATTGAGTCGTAGGCATATACCTAGCTCAAGTGGTAGGAGGACTTGAGTTTTTCTTTGAAGACACAAGTTCAATTTCCATTTGGTGCAAAAAAAGAGTGAGGCATTGGTGGGCAGTGATAGGAGACCTAGAGAAATCTGGTTTCGATCTTTGAGCCAAACAGGTTTTACTGGTAATTTACCGTCATGCCTAAGGGTGGGTGGGTTACTGAGTTTTCCCCGGAATTGGTGGTGGACGACTTGGGTTACTCTCGGAGTACTCCGTTTGTCCAGTGGATGGTCTAAAAGTACTCGGGATTGATTTATTGGCCGGTAAAAAAAAAAACCTCTTTCAACATAATTGGCGGCCTTTAGAATGAAATAATGGCCAATGTGATGCGATCACATTTTTGGTTTTACAAGTGTAAATTAGTAACACAATTTTTTAACGGTAAACTAACCTCTTTCTAAATATTTATATACAGAATTTAAACCATTTACTTTATCATCACATCATATCCAATGAGAACTACTAAAAACGCATGAACATTTTTCAGTAATCCCTTACTCGTGTGTTCATTATGATTGATGAATATATGTACACACAAGCTTATACATTAAAATTTCCATGGAGGGGAATAGTGACAGATAGCTAGATACCTGGTACTTCCTCATTGATCCAACCAAATTACGATTTTGTCCCCTTTAAATTTACAGTTTTACCATTTGTTTTGTTTTTCCTCCTAGTCAAATTACGATTTTGTACTTAGATCAAATTTACAGTTTTGCCATCGTTTTGCTATTTTTCCCTATAAAATTACGATTTTGCCCCCCAGTGTAAAACTACAGTCATGCCATCGTTTTACTTTTCTTTTGACAAAACTATGGTAGTGTTTTTGTTTTGATTGATTGACTTACAATTTTGCCCCCTGTTGAAAATTATAGTATTTCTATCGTTTTAGGATTTTTTTTTTTTGCAAAATTATGGCAGTGTTTTGTTTTAATTGATTGACTCGATATAATTATGTTTGAGAACGTGTTATAAGTAGTATGTACAACTAACCGAAACACAGACGTACATATTATGAGAGAATTATATTCGGCTTGGTGCCCATCAACACAGGCGCGACAATAAACTATTCTTTGATCATCGGATGTAAAAGGATGAAACGGTCATGCGACTTATGGACTGAAAAAGACAACCGACAATTAAAATATAAACTAAGGACTAAATATTCAAGCGATTCTAAATTGTTTATTGATTTTATAGAACATCATAACAAGTTCTAGAGAGTTTTTACTCATTAATCACTGGTTTATCTGTTATTATAATATATATTTTTTTGTTAAAAAACTCGATTCGTCCTCTGATTAAAACAAATAGCCAAGAATTTAAGGTTTAATGTTAATTAGACTTATTAATCAATTTATGTTAAAACTCGATTTGTCCTCTGATTAAAACAGATAGCCAAGAATTTAAGGTTTAATGTTAATTAGACTTATTAATCAATTTATGAAGTAATTTAATTTTTCATTTTTATGTTATGGTCATTGTCAATACAGCTGTAACCTCCATTTTTTTAAGTAACTTCCATCTAGCAATAATAATAATTTTATCGTAAACGTAAATATTATAAAGTCCATAAGCTCTAATTTTACCATTTTCAAGTGTGAAGCACTATATATTTTGATTAAATCAAACTAGAGGTAATACAAAATTAGAATTATAATATTACTAGAATATATGAATAAAAGTAAACTCTTAGAGAGTGTTCGTTTTACAAAATATAATGGATTCAGGATAAAAAGAAGGAACTATATTGAATAAAGAGTGAATTGCAAGAATTGTCCTTTATCTTTATACCCATTTGCAGGCGTTGTCCTTTATGTTTAAAATTGACGAGTTTTGTACTTTATGTTTTCAAATCATACACGTTTTGTCCTTTAGCCCTAACCCAGTTAGATTTTTCTGTCAAATCTGGTCATGTGCAATGCACATGAGGGTAAAATTGTCATTTTAACTTGCAGGGACTAACTGTGTAAATAACTTAAAAAAAGGTTTAAGAAAAATAAAAAATTTATATATATATATAAACACACAAAAGCAACCCCTGATCTTTCATTCTCTCCATCTTCTTCTCTCCCACCACTTCCACCTCCACCTCCTGTCACCCCATCACCACCATCCACCTGCACCTGCCACATCCATAACCACCGGCACAATTCACTGGCGACCCCCATAACCACCGCCACCTGAAACCTGCCACCCCCATTACTACCGCCACCACTTTAACAACCGAAACCTGCACCTGCCACCTCCGTAACCACCGCCACCCCCATAACCACCGTCACCTGAAACCTGCCACCCCCTTTACCACCGCCATATGCTAATCACCTCTAAAACCCCATAACAACACCACCACGAATCGGATTGAACAGATCGGAACCCCCACCCCCATAACATCACACCACCTGCCACCGCCGTAGCCATCAACTGCCACTGTTACCACCTACCCTCTCTTCCACCCGAACAACCTTCTCCTCGCTGAAACCCTAGCTGCGTCGCCGTCATCTGCGTCACCGTCATCTGCACAATCGTCATCTGCTTCGCCGTCATCTGCTTTGCCTTCATCTGTGCCGCCGTGGTAGTTTGTACCCGATCACCACAGGTTGTTAAGTGGGAATTTTGGATTTGATGAATTTGTGTCTTGCTTTAAATTTTGGTCAGATTTACGCGAGTCTTCAAGGACTTTGATGAATTTGTTTCTTGATTTGAATTTGTGATGTGAGATTTTTTGGGATTTAATCGTGAATTGTTTGTGGGGTTTAGGAAAGAGAGGGAGATGGGTGGGTGGGTGGGTTTGATTGGTAATTGTTGTTGGTGGGTTACGATTCTGGGTTGGGTTGGAAGTGATGCAGTAGGTGGTGGTAAGTCGTGACGGTAGGGTGGATGGTGGTGATGGGGTGGCAGGAGGTGGAGGTGGATGGTGGTGATGGGGTGGCAGGAGGTGGAGGTGGAAGTGGTGAGAGAGAAGAAGATGAAGAGAATGAAAGATCAGGGGTTGTTTTTGTGTGTTTATATATATATAATTTTTTTATTTTTCTTAAACCTTTTTTAAGTTATTTACACAGTTAGTCCCTGCAAGTTAAAATGACAATTTTACCCTCATGTGCATTGCACATGACCAGATTTGACAGAAAAATCTAAATGAGTTAGGGCTAAAGGACAAAACGTGTATGATTTGAAAACATAAAGTACAAAACTCGTCAATTTTAAACATAAAGGACAACTCCTGCAAATGGGTATAAAGATAAAGGACAATCCTTACAATTCACTCTTGAATAAATCATAGTTCACCTTTTTTTTTTATGAAACAAGATAGTTATATCATTTTACTTATTTTACATTTCAATTTCATTGATAATCACACTAACCAAACACGTTATGTGATTTCAAAGAAATTTTAAAGAAATTCTTCAACCTAGCGATGTTGGCTAAGGTGCTGTTTGTTTTTTGTTAAAGGAGCTTCAGGACCTCTTTTGTCTTCACCAAGCAGACCACGCGCAGACATAGGGGTCTGCAGCTTGTTTGTTTTTCAGAAGATAATTAATTAAAAAACCTCTCCAGCAGCTCTTCCTCGGGCAGATGTTGCCTTACCTCTTCACGTACCTCTTCAACCTCTTCCAAATACAAAACTCTCAAAACCCTAGTTCCCTTCTCCATTCCTCAGCCGACCTCCCCTACTCCTCCACCTCCAGCCGCCGCCACGCCGAGCACCACCGTCTCCAGCAGTCGTTCCACCCCTCCACCGATCTCCACCCCATCCAGCCGATTTGAACCCCTTCCACAGCCACAGCCACAGCCGCAGCCGATCTCCACCGGATTCCCGTCGTTCTCCACCTCCTCCACCGGCACAACCCTTGATCTCCATCCCCTCCACCGCCGCACACCTTGTATCTCCATCCCTCCTCCAACATCTAAGGTAATTTTTTCGATTTTTGGTTATTTCATTGTAACAGTTTAGTAATTGTTATGATTGAGATATTAGGTTTAGTTCTTGGCTGTTTTTTTGTTAAATTTGTGTAGTTTTTGGTGGTTGGGTGTTGATAATTTTTGTTAAATTCATGTGTAGTTTAAGATGTATTAAAGTTAGTTCTTGGCTGAATTTTGGTTATGCTTATAGATGTTTTGGTACATAGATGTTTTGGAATATAGATGTTGGGTGTTTTGAAATATTTCGCTTCGCTTATGCTTATTGATGAATCGTTTAATTAAGGATTTTGTTTGTTTGAATATAATTGTTGTTCATTGTGATAGATTGTTTGATTAGAGTTTGTGTTTGTTTGATTACAATTATTGTCTTTTTTATGAATATTATTTAGGTATTGTATAACTATTATTTAAGTTTGAATGTTAAAAAACTGTTTTAAGTTTAATAAATCAGTTTATTTATATTTCAGTATATTTCAGCAGTTTGCAGAAGTAATAAAACAAACAGTCTTCTTTTTACAGACTGCAGACATTTGGTCCAGCACTTCTGCTACAGATGTCTGCAGATGTGGTCCGCAGACTGCAGACGTTTTACATCAGAAAAAACAAACAACACCTAAGTGCTGGTGACAATCTGAACCTCCTAGGCTAAATTTATCACTTCAATTCATAAGACGAGACCGATAATAGTTTGATTCCGTTAAATCGATCCATTACCGGAATTTGGAAGGATAATGTGGCATTAAAAGGGGCATTTTTTGAAAATCGAAATTGGAGACGGAAAGAACACTTCATTATGGAAAGACGCTTCGTTGAAAGAAAAATCGCTATCTAGGTCGTTTCCGGATATATAGGTTGGCGAAATATGCCCTCGTTTTGAATTATGCCACTTCCATCAGCGGGTCACTTTAATGGTCATGGGGATGGTGTCGGGACCCGAACTTAGACTCTGGGAGGCTGATGAGAATGCCTAATTAATAAAAAAGGTAGTTGGGCTTGGGCAAACGATACTGGTGTTATGTTTTCCACAAAGGAAGTTTGTAAGTCGCTTGAAGAAAGGGCTTCGGTTTCTACCGATCATGGGAGACTGACTCGGAACTAGTGGGCTCTGTTGAAAGTGAATTGTCTAGTGTGGAGGGCTTTGCTTGGGAGATTAGCTTCGAAAGTCAACTTGGCAAAGAGAGGTGTGCCGATGCCTTTTGTTGTCCCGTTTATGTACTTTTTCCAACTCCTTGTAGGACGTTTTATTTATATAAAGTTTGCCGCCGTTCCAAAAAAAAAAAAAGATAGTATCTAAAAGGCTAAGTATATGTATCTAAAAGTCTCTCATTTGGAGAGACTGGTATATGAATCCCTTGCATATGTTGCAAGCAATTTTGTTGGAGGCCCTGTGTTTTTGTAGGTGCCAGCCGTTTTAATGAAGTTCATAGTTAAAAGATAATAATCTAAAAGGCTAAGTATGTTTCACAAAGGTATTAATATAAAAGATTCAACGTCAGGGGTGGAGTTAGAATGTTAGTAGGGGTAGCACGGGCTACCCCTCAACCCCGTCTCCGTTGTGTAAAAATACCCCTTAACTCCGTTTCAGTAGTGGCAAAATATCCCTAAACTTCGTCTCCGTTATACAAAGGATACCCCCGATTAAAAGAAAATAAAAAAAAAAAATTGGAATACCCCTGAATTTTTAGGCTAGTTCCGTCACTTTCAACGTACCATTGAAATATAGTGATAATACAACGATTTTCGTTTACAAACTTTACAAACATGTTACAAGTTCCAGTAATATATAAGTTCACTTTATACATAAAGATAAGGATAATGGCTTTTATAAAAAATATAAAACCAATTATTATTCATCGTTGTGTTTACGAGCAATGTGAAACTGTGCAACATAACTGTATGATGTTTCCCATGACATCATTGGTTGTTCGTTCAAAAAAGCCCACTTGCTACAAATCCACCTTCATGATACAAAATTTATAACGTATTTAACTTGCAATTAAATAGAAATAACATTAAAAATATAATAAAATTAAAAATTAAAATAGAAAGCCAAACCAGCCATGTTTCTTTAGAAGTGGTTCCGTACTATCTTCTTCCCTTAGACGAATCAATTCACTCCCTTCGTGTTCATCTCTCTAGAAAAAAAAGTCAAAACTCAAAACTTCAATGACAATTACCAATTTTGACTTGCTTTATACTTTGTTTTCACCATAATATAATGTTACATTACAAGTATAAAATGTGTATTTACGAACTGAGTTAACAAATCCTGGCCATTGATTTACACACGTGTATGGCTAGGATTTGATCATCAAATCGTAAAATACACTAGTGTATTTCATCATCAAATCATGGCCATTTATTTACATACATGTATGGTCAGGATTAGTTCTCTCAGTTCGTAAATACACTAGTGTTCACTCTTGAACCTAATCCAATAGACATATCGGCGTTGTCTACTACGACATACTTTATCTTCCTTTGAGAGTCTATAAGAAGATTTAAGAAAGAAACGTTCTTCCTCTTCGATCTTCTTCGATCTGTGGAAACTAGCGATTTCTTCTTTGGTCATCGACCTATTCCTATCTAAAAACAAAAACCCATTAGAAAAAAAAATCACACGATTGATCGAGCTTGTTTTTGTGATAGGGAGTCGTGAGGGGTCTAAACTTCCAATCAATAAAAAAAAGAGATGAAGATATACCATATTGAAGATGGCGAGCATGCGAGTTCCAACCCGCCATGAGAGAACCCATTTCCTAATATCTTCTAAACAATTTAAAACGATTAGATCTTTTGCTTTGTAGTTGTAACTTGTATGCATATATATAGTGTCACTTGATGATAACTATATTTAGATATTGATGTTAAATGGTTGACTAATTGATGTTGACAATTAACTAATGTATTATGGTTGTTTTAAGATTCTTATGTTAGGTATACGAAGCCTGCATATGTAATCATATCCTCTCGTAAGTTGCATTATGATATGAAGTAAACAAAGAAACATACTAAGTAACGTCAATCATAGCAAATGCTACTTATGGGGTCTAGGAATGGTGGGATGAAAGCAAACCTTTCCTCTAAAGAGATAGAGACACCGCTCTCACTAACAACCCGGCTCTAAAACACCAAATTTTTTATTATGTTCGTAATAAACAAAAAACCTGAATTCACTCGTTTCTCTCCTTCAAGTTTGAATCATATTGTTTTAGCAACATTCAGAACTTTCATAAGATTTCAAAAAATAAAAGCGCAATTTATACATATGAAAGTCTAAAGTATATATCATGTGAGATGAATAAGTTTTTATAAAAAAAGCTCACCAATGTGAAAGCTTACAAAATAATAATGCTTGCCAAGAGGCTGTCATTGACTGATTCCTCATTTTTTTTACAGTCTCTTAAGTGATTTTACATTTGTCTTATTACTTGCTATACTTTAACTATAAAATACCAAACAAACTATTTTCATATTATAACAAGTTGATTAAACACACACATAGAGACTAGAGAGAGACCTGTTCAACATTGGTGACCTTTAGAATGAAATAATGGCCAATATCATTTTCGTGACCTTTAGAATGAAATAATGGCCAAGACCATGCGAAATGATCGAATGATCCCATTATTGGTCCAGATTAATGAACGCGTTTAATCCCTTAGAACATAAGATATTTTCAGTAATCCCTGACCAGTTAAACTACTGTATAGTGAAGATGGAATATTGATTAATTAGGAATTAAAATGATTGTTAGATGTTAAAATATTAAAAAGGAAAAAACACAAGTCAAAGGAGTAATGGTTGGCTTCCAATATTGTCTCCTAAATAGAAGATCTCACAGGCTGTCACCAGTTTTTTAGTTACCTTGTTTAGGCGTGTTTGAACCTGGGAAATTCTAAGCTTCAAGATGCCTGACACAGAAACAACTGTCAGCCAAATTCCTGATGAATTGACGATGCAGATTGCTGCTCTTCTGAGAAATGGTCTCGGAACACAGCAAACAACAACAAACTCTGAAAATCTATCCTTAGGGATTAAACTCGGGGGTGATAACTATGCCTTATGGGCAACCCTGATGAAGAAAGCCATTGGAGGCAGGGGAAGAAGCTCTCACATTACGGGCGACCCCAAGCCTCCCTCAAAAACCGACACAGATTACTCACGCTGGGAACAAGACGATCAGTGCGTCTTCACCTGGATTATCTAGAATCTCGAATCCAACTTGGTGAATAACGTTTCACAGTATCCGACCGCAAAAGCCTTGTGGGATGGTTTGGCAACTACATACGGGTTCGGAACTGAAGAAACACTAACTAAATGGTCGGAACCGAAATAGTTAGGGGGTTTGAATCCGCATAAAAGGTTAGCTCTCTCTCGGTTGATTCAGTTGTAATGGATCAACTTCTCCGGTAGCTCTGCAAAAAAGAATACCGTTAGCCTCGCCAAGGGGAGAAGAGGGTTCTCTCCTTGACCCGACTCCGGCGTGAGAATAAGTATTGGTATCGGAGAAGATAAGTATTTGAAGAGTGAGAGTAGTCTGAGTTTATACCTGAACAGTTCTCTTATTTATAACCGGGAGTTTTTGGGAGGGAAAACCTGTTATTGAAAAGATAACGGAAAATGCTTAACACCGTAGCGGTTATTTTTCTTCCGTTTGATTTCTTTGATCTGACGTTAATTAACCTCGATCCGAAGTGAATGCACACGGATCGTGGTTTGATCTGTGGCTAGGGGATTGCCACGTAGAAAGAGATGAAGTGGAGATTACTTCCCGATTGCATGCCTTTGTTGTGTTTTCAGGATTGCTTCTGGTGACGACACGTGTCCAGACGGTTATAACCGTCTGGGTGATGCATGATTATATCTTTTTCTAGAAGATTACTGCCATAATCCAGTGTGACACCTTACTATGTGGATATAGACAAATAAACCCCAAGTCTGGGTAAAATAATATCCAAGTCTGGGTATTGTGGCGGAAGTATTGAGCAAAGGCTTTCTAAACCTTTGTTGAATAGGAGACGGCGCAAAGATTTATGTTATCTTTTGGGCGCGCGATTACAAGCTACTGACTTCTTTGTTCCTTTAGCAGGACCAGTGCGCAGCCGCGCAAGGTCAAAAGGCTAGAAAAGTTAGTCTGTGGTATGGTCTCAAATCCTTTTTATGAGGTTTTTGGGACCTTACCCCTTCAAGTTCCCCCAGTCTAGTGTTGTACTTATGCAATTAAGTGGAGCACTGGACTTAGGAGAGCGAAATGTTTTTTGGGCGCGAAAAGAAATCTTTTCTGAAAAGATTTGAATTTACTGAGTTTGTAAAGATTTTTTGTAAAAAATCTTTGATTTGACATTGTATCAGTAAATTGATTTTGACAGCCTGTCATTGCCAGTTGTTTTTTACCATTCGTGGCTTACACGCGCGCGTGTAAACGCGTGTATGTTCTGACATCTGCTTTTTCTGTTGCTTGGGTAATCGTGATATCCGGAACAGTACTGCGACGGTTACCGATGCTTATTTATTGCGATGGGTATATAATCGTTTGGATAACCCCTTCTGTGTAATCATTGTTTTGTTTGAAAACTTTTCCCCTTTCCTTGTTTTGAAGAAATACTTTCCGTCATTCCCCTGCTTATGTCAACCGGAGAACATCAAGAGGATCTTGTTGAAGAGATGTCGACTGAACTTCCCCCATTGAAGTGGCCCAGGGCGTCTTTTGAGGGTTTAATCCAGAATCTTAAATTCCCGGAGAACTGGGGTGCCTTGTATCCTGAAGAATGGCAAACGGCAGCGAATGCTCCGGCAGGGTATATTACCCTTTTTTGGGATTTTTTCTGCGATGGTAACTTTCGATTGCCTGTTACGAAATTTTTCCTTGAAATTCTTGGATTTTACAATCTGCATATCTCCCAACTTCACCCTATTGGTATGGTTAGGGTTCGTCATTTCGAATTTGTATGTCGAACGATGCATGTGGAGCCAACTGTTCCTCGATTTAGGGTTTTTCATCAGATGCACTGTACCCAAGGATTTTACTCATTTGTTCAGAGGGCTTCCGCAAAGAAAATTCTTCATCAGCCCCCAAAATCATTTCATGATTGGAAACAGAAATTTTTCTTCATTAAAGCTGGAGTGATTCCGATGAAGATGAAGCTAAGAGGGAAAGATGATGTTCCGATTGAATCTATTCAGACCCCTGTTGATGAGAACTGGTACCAAGATCTGAAGGATGTTCCCAATATTGCCTTGCCGGAGAAAGCCCTAGTCGGAGCTGGCATGAGTTTGAACTGGAAAATGGAACGAGATGATAAACCTGTGTATACTGAGGATGGCCATAGTAAGTATTGGTGTTTTGTCACTGTTCCTCTTGTTGTTGTTTTCTCTTTTTCTTCTTTTTTTTTTTTTTTTTTAACCTACCTTCCCTTCAATGCAGTTGTTTCTCTATATGTTGTTGCTTTTAAGAGGGAAGGCGGAAGAATGGGGACCATCAAGAAGAAACCAGAGGAGGAGCTCTGGTATCACCGCATTGTGAAGAATTTTGTGCTTCCGCAGGACACGGACTTATCTGTTCCACCGGCAGCTGGTGCTGGTGAGTTTATATATGTGTTTCTTTTCTTTCTTGCTTTGAGTAATTTTCTCTATTTTGCGCTTGTTTGTAGGTGAGTTGTTGAATTTGGGCATAGGCCTTGAGAAGAAAAAACGTGCAACTACGTCCACTTCTGCGCCGAAGAGGAGTGAAACTGTTAAAGCGCAACCTTTAAAAGCAAAAAATGCTGGAGAGAAGAAAGGTACGCGCCGTTCTTCTGTTTCCAGGTGTTACTATGTGGTGGTTTCTGACTCATTGGAGGGTCTTACTCCTGTAGTGACTATGCGGGAACCGAAACCAGAACCGAGGGATTCTGCCGATATTCCTCCTTCCAATCCAAATGAGCCTATCGATCTGGATTCTAGTCCCGAGCGTTTGGTTCATAGGAAGGGCGGTAAGAGAAAACCAGCTGACGCTGATGCGGAGGGTCAACCTCCCAAGAAGGTGCAGAGAAAGAAAATTACTAGGAAGGGAAACCTAGATGCTTTTGTTTCAGAAACCGTTCTTGGTATGTATTGATTTTCTTTGTTTCTTTTGAGCAGATAGGGTTTTTATAGACTTTTGTTTCTCCAGAAATTCCTGTCTCTGTGGACATACCAACTGTGGCTGATAAAGAACTTCCCCCTTCCCCACCGCGCGCTACTGTTACCCCTCCGTTAGAGCCTTCAGAGGTAACTGGGGAAGGTGTTGAGAAAACTGTTGAGGCTGAGGAGCCTGTTGGTATTGACATAGAAACTGAACAGATTGTTGAGCCAAGTGTGGTGAATGATGATGATCAACCGATACCGGAAAAGGAGACTGCCGAGGCAATCCAATCTTCTCCTCCCAGACCTTTTGAAACTGTTCCTGAGCCTACTGAAAAGGTTGCTACTGAGGAAGCAGGTTCTTCTGCTGGTGTTGGGAAACAATCTCCAATTCGTCCAGAAGAAACTTTAGGAGAGTATTATTACCGAATGTATGCGGATAAAGATGCTGCTGATCCTCATATTCCTGTTTGGAATGTGAAGAAAGGAGATACTTTCTCGGATTGGCGTGTATGCCAAGATTGGTTGCAGGGGATACTTCCGCCTGGCGAGATTAAATTTCAGGAAAATCAGCCTTATGAACAGACCTATCAGTCTTATCTTGCAGAAACTGCATCTCATGTTTCTACTACTCATCGCATAGTGCGTGAGTGGTATAGTATGCATAAAGAGCGAGCATCTTTTGTAGCATCACAAAGGAAGTTTGCAAAAGATGAAAAACATGTAGCTCAGTTGAAGGCTAAATTAGAGACTGAGCAAGCTAAATTTGAAGCGGAGCGCAGGACTGAGGAATGGTCAGTTTCCGGTTGGAAAAGAAAAGCTGAAGCTGAAGCTGCGCTTTTGTCTGAGGAGCGCAAAAATTGGAGGAGAATTTGTGAGAAGGATAATGCCGAGAAGGCAAGCCTTCGTAACATCATAAATAACCTCAAGGCGGAGGTTGAAAATCTGAAGAATCAAGATGCGGAGGTGGAAAGATTGAAGAAAGAAAAAGCTGACATGGAAGATTTGTTGGAGGAAGCCCGCTCTCATAGGGAGCGTAGTGAGCAACGGGAGGTACAAGCTTTAGCCACTCTTGCCGTTAGAGATAAAGAATTAGAGGAACTTACCGCTTTGGTTTCTGACCAGGAAAAATTGAAGAAGGATCTGGAGCTTGCGCGTTCCGATAATACTGAAACCTCCCGCCGTTTGACTGAAGTTGAAGAGAAACTGGAGAATTCAGAAATGGCGCGGGTTTCTGCGGAAAGCGAGCTTGAACCCTTGAAGAATGATATGACCTGGTTGAAGGATCGCGGGATTGCATGTGTAAGTTCCTTTCTTCTTTTTAGTTCATGTATGCGCTTTTCTTGCTTCGATCTTATCTTTATCTGATGTTATAGGTTGCTGAATCTGTATTAAATTCTGAAGAATTGGATAAAACCGTTGCGAATTTGATGGTTGCTGCGCGACGAGATGGTTATGCGCAAGGGTATGCGGAATGTTCTCAACATGTGAATAGCACTTTAAAGGTTAACTGGGATGATAGCAAATCTGCTACCTTTGGTGTTAATACTTCCAGTGCGCTTGCTGCTATGAAGGCAGAGTTTAATAATTTGCAACTGCCAGTGATGGAGTTGATAAATGTGGCGCTGCAATCGGATGATCACGTTGCGCAGCTTAAGGAAATCTTTCCGGATGAGGGAGAAGATTTAGAGTAGTGGTGAAATTGTATTTGAACAACTTTTTCTATGTAGGATGTTGATCCTTGTTTTGATGGTGCGCTGTTGCGCATGGGTTTATGGTCGTTTGTGACGTGATCACTGACCGCGCATGGAGCTTTGTGTTATACTACCATAATGTTTTTGCGCTTACTAAAAAGGAATTGCATGCATTTTGTAAACACAAAAATAATAGAAACTTTGTAATTTTATTCATGGATAATGCTCAGAGGCGTTACAAAGTTTTTTGAATAATTAAATGGAACTTAACTTACTCCCTGATAATTCCGCCGCTTTTTAATAAGTCGTGTCTTTTTTGCGGAAAACATACGGAAGTCCTTAAGTCTTAGCCCGTTTTCTTGAGCTTTCGTCCCCCCGAGTAATCTGTTTAATCTCCTTGCGCATATTCTGGAGCAAATGCGTAAGTTCTCCATTCTTGAGAGCCTTTTCGATTTCCGTGCGCAGAGATATACAATTGTTCGTGGTGTGCCCGTTATCCTTATGATATTCGCAGTACTGCGTCGGGTCTTGACCACGTTTACTCTTCATCGGAATCGGGGGTTTGAATTGGTGATCCTCTGTACTTAGTACCTCTGCTGGGGTTTTCGTTAGGGGAGTCCACTGTCTCTCCCTATTTTCGTGTCGGTTTTCTTTCTGCGCCGAGAACTTGTTAGTCGTTGCGCGGTTGTCTTCCGCAGATCGACTTCCAGATGCTTCGCGCGATGACTTCTTGTATTTTCCGTTTGCGCTTAAGTCTGCCGGCCTGCTGTGTGGTGGTGGTGGCCGGTTTGTAGTGAGGTTTTTCTCGGTCTGCGCATAAACCTTGGCTGCCGCCATTATCTTTTCCCAACTCGTGGGGAGGCCCTCCGTTCCCGATAACACCTTGACCATGTCGTCACACCTAACCGCGTACTTAAACTGAGCACGGATTAGTTGTTCGCTAACACCCCCAATTTCTAACACTTCTTTATTATATCTGGTAATAAAATCTTCCAGATTCTCATCATCGCGACGCCAGATATTCATAACGTCGGATGTATCACGTTTTGACCGCCTTTGTTGGCTGAAGTGTGTTAAAAATTTTCTTCGGAGATCCTTCCACGATTCGATCTGCCCCGTTGGTAGGTTGTCAAACCAGATTCGCGCTGGGCCAGTTAGTGTTTGTACAAATAAGTGACACCACAGCGGAAGGGTCCAACCACCAACCAACCCTGCACTGGTGAATACCCTTAAATGATCATCAGGGTCGGTTAACCCATTGAATTTCCCTACATTAGATGGTAACTTGGCCCGTTCCAACGGAGCCAAAGCTATCTCCAATATAAACTTCGAGTTTTCTGCCGCTTCGTCCGGGCGATAAACTAAATCATAGTTATGCTCGGCCTCAGGGTTGTAAACCGCTCGAGGCCTGCATTTGTTATAGTTTGGCTGTAGTCTGTTGAAGACGCTGGTGTTTTCACTCAAACGGTATGTCCGATCGGATTCATCGGTGTGAGTATCCCGTTGGGAACCCAACCTGTCATGCACCGATTGTCGTTGACGAGGACGAGATTCATCATGATGTTGTCTTCGGTAACTGCTTGTATCATCATAAGTTGATTCTTCTCGCTGAGAGGCATGAGCTCTTGATCCCGGCCTCCGGGATTGGGTTACAGGAGCAGTTTGAGCACATAATTGTGAGTATACCGCGTTTAATGCTCCTTGAGACCGGACATACCATGATATCGGGGTTTCCCCTGGTGGTAAAATTGATTGTGCAAGATTTGCTGGTAACACTCCTGGGGTTACAGGATCATTTGCTCGATTGGATTGGACCTCATTATCGTCCGAGGCTTCCTCAACGATCCCTTCTATCGGTAAATTGTTTCCGACGTTTGGTCGAGGACCAAGTTGCCGGTGAGATGACGAATTTTCTGCCATGTGCAAAGACAGAAAATAGAATGAACTGAATCGAAACGAGGTAGAAACTAGAAAACTGAGAAAACGGTGGGCGCCAATGAAGAAACACTAACTAAATGGTCGGAACCGAAATAGTTAGGGGGTTTGAATCCGCATAAAAGGTTAGCTCTCTCTCGGTTGATTCAGTTGTAATGGATCAACTTCTCCGGTAGCTCTGCAAAAAAGAATACCGTTAGCCTCGCCAAGGGGAGAAGAGGGTTCTCTCCTTGACCCGACTCCGGCGTGAGAATAAGTATTGGTATCGGAGAAGATAAGTATTTGAAGAGTGAGAGTAGTCTGAGTTTATACCTGAACAGTTCTCTTATTTATAACCGGGAGTTTTTGGGAGGGAAAACCTGTTATTGAAAAGATAACGGAAAATGCTTAACACCGTAGCGGTTATTTTTCTTCCGTTTGATTTCTTTGATCTGACGTTAATTAACCTCGATCCGAAGTGAATGCACACGGATCGTGGTTTGATCTGTGGCTAGGGGATTGCCACGTGGAAAGAGATGAAGTGGAGATTACTTCCCGATTGCATGCCTTTGTTGTGTTTTCAGGATTGCTTCTGGTGACGACACGTGTCCAGACGGTTATAACCGTCTGGGTGATGCACGATTATATCTTTTTCTAGAAGATTACTGCCATAATCCAGTGTGACACCTTACTATGTGGATATAGACAAATAAACCCCAAGTCTGGGTAAAATAATATCCAAGTCTGGGTATTGTGGCGGAAGTATTGAGCAAAGGCTTTCTAAACCTTTGTTGAATAGGAGACGGCGCAAAGATTTATGTTATCTTTTGGGCGCGCGATTACAAGCTACTGACTTCTTTGTTCCTTTAGCAGGACCAGTGCGCAGCCGCGCAAGGTCAAAAGGCTAGAAAAGTTAGTCTGTGGTATGGTCTCAAATCCTTTTTATGAGGTTTTTGGGACCTTACCCCTTCAGGAACCGATTCATTACAAGACTTTGACCTCCATAAAAGAGCCAACTCCCTTAGACAAGGATCTGACACTTTGGAATATATGTGGAATAAACTGCAAAGCATATGGATGTCCATTGATAGAAGAGATCCAAACCCCATGAAAGACCCGGAAGACATCCAGATCTATAATAAGAAGACTCAAGAGCAAAGGTTATACCAATTACTCACAGCACTCGATGACAAAATGGAACCTGTAAAAAGGGATATTCTGAAAAAAGACCCTCTTCCAACGTTGAAAATGGGGTACGCCACCATACGCAGGGAAGCTGCTAGAATGAATATTCTAAGATCTGGACCATCCGATAATGAGTCAACAGAGATTGGAATGGGATTGGCTGCAAAAGACTGGTCACAAAGAACAAAGTTTCGACCTAGAGATAAAGAAGACAAATCCAAGCTCTTTTGCACCCACTGTCAAATGAAGAGACACACGAAAGACCAATGTTTCAGGCTCGCCGGTTATCCAGAGTGGTGGGGAGACGGTCAGAAGCAAAAGAATTCGAGGGCTGATGGCAAAGGAACGCCGGCGGCAGGAGGGGGAGTGGCTCCGATCGAAAAAGGCAGTAGCGGTGGTTTTGGGGGATTGGCTGCAACCACCGATGATATTTCGATAGGTAAAGGGTTTGAGAATTACATATCAAGCCCTCCCACTCTTTCTTTATTTGCTGAATTTAATCAAAAAGGAAATGGAAATAAAAAATCTAAAGCCTGCCATGTTAAGCCCATATCTCAACCTAAAACTTCAAAGAATTGGATCTTTGATTGTGGGGCCACAGATACCATGTCTTATGATCCCAAAGATTTTTGTAATATATCACCCCCATCTAAATCCCATATTGATACCGCTAGTGGGGAAATGGTTCAAGTCAAAGGGGGAGGTTCTATCAATTTTTCAGAAAAAATGAAAATTAACAATTGTCTATACATTCCCTCTCTTTCTTCCAAATTTTTATCCATTAGCCAAGTTACAAAGCAACTTAATTGTGTCGTGCTCATGTATCCCAATTTTTGTGTTCTACAAGACATTCGTACGAAGGAGATCGTTGGGCATGGTACTGAACAAGGAGGCCTCTACTACGTTGATGAGGTGGTTCACAAGGGACATGCCATGCTTGCTCATGGGACAACCGAAAGACAACTATGGTTATGGCACCGACGTCTTGGTCATCCCTCTTTTAGCTATCTTAAAATTTTGTTTCCTAGTCTTTTTTCGAATAACCCCGTTCAGGAGAAGTGTGAAACTTGCATTCTTGCAAAAAGTCATAGAGTCTCCTTTAATCAAAACGATACTAGAGTTGAGTCTGTTTTTTCTTTAATCCATTCTGATGTTTGGGGCCCGGCCCCGAATAGCACCAATAGTCGGTTAAGATATTTTGTTCTTTTTGTGGATGATTTTTCACGTATGAATTGGGTATACTTCATGAAACATAAGTCAGAGGTCCCTGAAATCTTTTTTATGTTCTATAAAATGGTTCAAACTCAATTTAAAAAAAAATACAGATCCTCCGTTCTGATAACGGGACTGAATTTGTGAACAAACAGATGAAAACCTTCTTCCAAGAAAATGGTCTCATTCATCAAACTACTTGTCCCAATACTCCACAACAGAACGGTACCTCGGAACGAAAAAATCGCACATTACTCGAAAAAACACGTGCAATTATGATTGAATCTCATGTCCCTTTGTCCTATTGGCCAGAAGCTCTTGCCACATCGGCATACCTTGTTAATCGTCTTCCAACTCAAATCCTAGGACATAAAACCCCGTTGGATGTCCTAGCCACCCAAGTAAAAGTTCCATCCATAATGACCTTACCTCCTCGTGTTTTTGGATGCTCGGTGTTCATTCACACTCCAAAAACTAATCGAAACAAACTTAATGCCTGTGCTGAAAAGTGTGTTTTTGTTGGGTACGGTGTCCACCAAAAGGGCTATCGTTGCTACAATCCTGTCACTCGTCGGGTTCATGTAACCATGGACCTTGACTTCATCGAATCTGACTATTTTTTCGACCATCAATCCAGTGCTCAGGGGGAGAAAATAAGTGAGTCACTCGATTGGTTCGACTGGTTGTTATATCATAGTTGCTCGACGGATGTTCCGACAGAGCCGGTAGATGGCGCCAGCGAACCTGCTTCAGCCAACGTTGAAGAGGATGACGAGTTATCTCACACAACCAACGATTCTCCTAAGGACGGTGTCCAACATGAAGTCGAAGCCGGAGAGCCAAATTCAGATATGACAAACAATGAGGTAAACGACTCACAACATCACGAGAATTCCACAAATGTTACTAATCATGACAGGTTAGAAAGCTCGCATGTGGAACACGAAGAACAACAAAACACTCCTGTCCTCCCCCCTAGAAGAAACAGGGGAGTCCCTCCTAACCGGTATTCCCCGGAGCACACATCTCGTACCTCCAAATACCCAGTAAAAACTGACAGGGGGAGGGTGGCACAAGTTGCAAAAGCCTTCTATGCCACACTTCTTTCAAAAAAGATTCCTACCACGGTCTAAGAAGCCGAGGAGACGACTGAATGGAGAGAGGCAATGAATTTAGAAATGGAGGCTTTGAAAAAGAGTGGCACATGGGAAAAATGTACTTTACCTCAAGGGAAGAAACCGGTTGGCTGCAAATGGGTATTTAATATCAAATATAAATTTGATGGCACCATTGAACAACACAAGGCTAGATTGGTAGCCAAAGGATATACACAAACTTATGGTATCAATTATTCTGAGACTTTTTCCCCAGTTCCTAAAATTGATACTATCAGAGTTCTTTTCTCAGTAGCAGCAAATAAAGACTGGCCTCTCCATCAATTTGATGTTAAAAATGCGTTTTTGCATGGAGACTTGAAAGAAGAAGTTTATATGGACCCTCCCCCGGGGTTCTCAAATGATTTTAAAGGAAATGAAGTGTGTAGACTGAAAAAGGCATTGTATGGGCTCAAACAATCTCCGCGCACATGGGTCGGGAAGTTTACTATGGCTATGAAACGTTATGGGTACAAACAGAGTAACGCCGACCATACCTTGTTCTACAAGAGGAAGGGAACTCTTGTTACATGTCTTATAATTTATGTTGATGACATGATCATAACAGGAAGTGATGAAGAAGAAATTAACTCCCTCTGGAAGAATCTCTTCACTGAGTTTGAAATGAAAGACCTTGGGGGATTGAAATATTTCCTAGGGATTGAAGTGCTTCGGTCAAGAGAAGGGATTTTTATCTCTCAACGAAAATATATCTTGGACTTGCTTGTTGAAGTGGGTATGGTGGATTGCAAGCCCAATGATACTCCCATGATTGTGAACCATAAACTGAGAATGGTTGAATGAGCTAAACTAGCAAATAAAGAAAGGTACCAAAGGTTAGTGGGAAAGCTAATCTACTTGGCCCACACTCGAGCAGACATTTCGTACGCAGTGGTAGCTGTAAGCCAATTCATGCACAACCCTCAAGAAGATCATATGGAGGCGGTCATGAGGATTATCCGATATCTAAAAGGCACAGTAGGGGAAGGAATCGTGTTTAAGAGAAACGGACACCTAGATGCTGAAGTTTTTACAGATGCCGACTGGGGAGGAAATCCGAATGACAAACGATCAACCTCCGGTTACTTCACTCTCCTTGGAGGTAACTTGGTAACGTGGAGGAGTAAGAAGCAAAAAGTGGTGTCTTTATCAAGTGCAGAATCTGAGTTTAGGGGTATCGCCAAAGGGATCACGGAGATCCTGTGGTTAAGGAAGATGATGATAGAAATTGGTGCTCCACTTAAAGGTCCAACTAAGTTAATATGTGATAACAAAGCTGCCATTAAAATCTCAGAAAACCCGGTACAACATGACAGAACCAAGCACATTGAAATAGATCGTCACTTCATTAAAGAAAAGATTGAAGACGGTACCATCGAACTCCCGTTCGTCAGGTCGGAAGATCAACTGGCATACATTCTGACAAAGGCCGTTGCGACTAAAGCATTTAAATCGGTTTTAACCAAGTAGGGTATTGGAGATCCCACTACACAACTTGAGGGGGAGTGTTAAAATATTAAAAAGGAAAAAACACAAGTCAAAGGAGTAATGGTCGGCTTCCAATACTGTCTCCTAAATAGAAGATCTCACAGGCTGTCACCAGTTTTTTAGTTACCTTGTTTAGGCTCTTTTATTCTCTATTTATGTTGGTGTTCCTTTCCTGTGTAAGAATCATCCTAAATGAATACAAAATAATATTTTTCTCTGAATATCAATTCAAGATTAGAAATAACCGTTTGATGTGGCCTTATGGATCATTTGGTAACCTTACCATTATGATATAACTAGTCTTTGACAGTTACTTGATGGCAGTAATTGTAAATGTTGATTAGTTCAAGGGGCATTTAAGATTTCTCTTTATGTACCTTTAATTGAGAATACATATAGTTTTCATAACCTACACATCATTAGTGATCATTGAATTGTTTTTGATTATGGTGAATATAAGAAAACTCCTTAAGAACATCATTCAACTATTCTCTTTAATGTGATCAATTAACATAAGGTACCATACTCCTTAAGAACATCATTCAACTATTCTCTTTAATGTGTTTAATGTGATCAATTAACATAAGGTACCATACTCCTTAAGAACATCATTCAACTATTCTCTTTAATGTGATCAATCAACACAAGGTACCATAAGAGGTTCATGGATTCATCATATTTATCTCAGATATCTGTTCCAACAAGTAAGTTTTAATCATTTGATGTTTAATATCATACGCATGATTAGGGATTATTATCATATGATTAATGTCGGAATTAGTGATAACTTTTGTATGCCATGATTGACGTCTAATAGCAGATAAAGTTACTGAATGAGGCAGCAAAAAGGCATAAAATCAAACATAGAACAAGAAATAGTGACAAAACGGTGACCAAAACTTTATTAATTTACCCAAACCAAGAAAAACACCCCCAAATACCATGGATCTTACAGATTGTAAGATCTCTGGACAATACAACAAAGATGATCAACTGATGAACTATCAGTCGGTCTGAAACAACAACTACAAGATTTCATAAGAGATCAAACAAGATCACACAGGATCAATACAACAAACCCTAATCGAAATAGGAGAGAACAAAGAAGATTCTGGAGGTGTTAAAGTGACAATTGAAACCCCTAACACCCCTTATATATGCTGACCACATGATAGTTTCAATCCAGCCCTTTAACTTTCACATCTTCCCTTGACGAACAACCATCAGACCCTCCAAGTTCCCATCATGTAAACTCAACACCCTTGTCAGTTACAAACAAACGTAACAACTTATAAAGTTGTTACATAACAATGTATTTTGCACATGAATTATAATCTATACATATCTCAACATGCCCCCTTAATTCATGTGGCAAACATATGAAACAGCCCCAACTTTCCACACAAAAAAAGTTATGTTGAAGAACATTTAGTCCTTTAGTAAAAATGTCAGCTATTTGATCATCAGTATGAACCTTTTCTGGTTCATTAACACCACTTGCAATTTTCTCTTTCAGAAAATGCAAGTCTATCTCAAAGTGTTTGGTTCTTTCATGAAAAGCCAGATTCAATGAGATAGAAATTGCAGATTGTAACGCCCATATTCGTACATGGCAAAAGTCGCAGCGGAAATTCGTACCATAAAATTTTCTTTCATTATATACGTCTTTACATTCTTAAAATTCATTTTATAATATAAAACATAACTTATCATCACTAAATTACATATTTAGACATTCCCGTACAATCTATGTTGTGACTCGGTCTTCGATCGCTACTCCTCGTGAGGATAATCCGTGATTCGTACAACCTGCACCCACCACAGACATACGCATCATTAGCATACTCATGTACAAACAAGATTCATAATAATGTAGCCTTGCTATGTTCGATTCACATATACTTCTCATCCTTTTAACTTTCTAGTTTCAAGCATTCCATCTGGGTGTCTAATCCTTGGCGAAACTTCAATAATGTACCTGCATTACATTTCATTCTCGAGGCACATTGTGAATAATCGTCAATACATAAATGTATTGAAACCACGTATACAATACATACATAACTACGTACATACATACATACATACCTTTACTTGCATACCTACGCGTCTATTTACATACATACATGATTACGTCTTCACATACTTACTTACATACATACATAACTACATACATGCATACCGACTCGCATACATACATACATACATACATGATTACTCGCATACATACGTTTCTAAATGCGTTTGACGCGTTAATACATACATACCGACTCGCATACATGCATACATACATACCTACATACATACCTGCATACATACATACCTACTCGCATACATACATGGTAATCTACAAGCATACTTACATACACACACATCTACATCATTATATACGTATTTATATGTACACATACCAACATCATAATAATACCCACATGACATTATACATCTTACATACATACAACCCTACGTGCATCAAACCAAACTCATACATACCTATTCTCATACATACCATCACACATTCGCTTGTTCTTGATCACATACTTATAAACATACTCATGTAGATACACACATACTTTCATACATTTCTACATACATATATATAGATATACAAACATGCACACATACCCATCTACAAGTGCGCTTACTCTAATGGTCATAAAACATATGTTAAAATAGTCGTACGCAACTTAAAACGCGTTTAAACGAGTTCCCAAGCCAAAACGAGACCTGAAAACAACTTTTGCTGAAACGTGCCACCGTCGCGTAGCGCGACGGCCAGGGGCCTTCCCAGTCGCGCTACGCGACTGCATTATTTGATCAGCAAGTTGCAGCTGGTTGCTGCAGATTTCCAGCACGTCCGCGTTTCACGGAAACGGTCATAACTTCTTCGTTATTGGTCCGTTTTACCCGATTCTTTTTCCTACGCGTCCGTAATTTAGTTCCCCATCTTATGGTGTTAAGATCCGACATCCGGATAAACAAAATTCCAGATTTTAAGTCTTCGGCTTACTACCCTTTTTACCATTAATTGACCCATTCATAATTCTACCACATAACTTGTTTATTAGACCTTAACTTCATATGAATTGATGATATCAAGGACTTTTGTCATAAAAGATTCATTCCCGGACACTTTACATCTTATTTCACTCTTTTGCGCTCATAAGCTTATTTTGACACGTTAAGGGTAATTGCGCATTAAAACGTTTCTGACTCACAAGACCCTACTCCTCACTTTCATACTTGACCAAAACATTACACTAATCAAATAATTTGTTTCTTAAACTACTTTTACGATCATTTGCCCAAAACACCCATCAAGGGCGTTTTGGTCAACTTTAATTCCATCATTTACGACGAAAGACTTCAACATATACTTAACTTCAAACATCATGTTTAATTTAATTAAAACGCTATATTACTTAAACAAACTAAGAAGTGATTACGGGAATCACTTACCTTATGCGTCCGTGCTCGTATCCGATTCCTTGCCTTCTCTTGACCCGTTAACACCTCATGCTTGATCCCGCCTCGACATGATTCCTACACTTTCATTTCATCGAAATCACGCTCTTATTAGCATACTCATTTGTACATGTTAACAATCGTATCAATCGCATAATTCACTCTTAACTTTCCTTAGTCCTTTCTAACAAGCATAAAACATATAGTCAACTTCATATCCTTTCCAACACATGTAATTCATCATGTAGTCAAAATTAACGCATACTAGCATAACATGTATCAAACGACTTCCTATAATCCTACCTTTACGACAACGAGTCAAATCATGTTCCATATACTTGTTGACTTCCAAAAGTCAACTATTAACCATATGTAACTATCGACTTATCAACATATGTCCGTAATATAATAATCGACTATACGGACGACATTATATACATTTTATCATACACTTGGTGTATATACTACCTTTTAAGCATAACGTACAACTTATTCATGCATAATCTTCTAAATTCATACATAATTCATCAATTTCTTCCTTCTAATCAACACAAATCATACATGCATAACCATCAAACCTATAATCATCACATTTCTTCCAATCCTTCTAACAAGAATCCATCATACATAACATGATACATCAATTTTGAACAAGAATTAGACCTAGATGATATATCCATGCTATCATCTTCACCCTAACAATTGGGTTTCACCTTTAGACATCAAATTAACACAAACCATACATAACCTATGTTCTATAGGATGATTCTAACACTTATACATGATCAATTTCACATTAACTTACGGATTAGAACATAACCCACTTCACACATGATCACCAATCTTTGATTCAAGACATACCTTACGATCCCCTCGTGAAGGTGATCACTAATTCATGCTCGGTTGTGAATTTGGGCCTTGATTCATTCTTCAATTTGAAGCTTTTGATGAACTAGGGTTTTGGTTCATGGGGAGTTCCCTGGTCGATCTAGAACACACGAAATGTGTGTGTGTTTGTGTGGGTGTGTTTGTTAATTAAAACATAACTTTCCCCCTTGTTCATCTTTGGTCCCTCAAGTTTGTTCCAATGTTTGCTTTGCTAAACATTTTACTACATTCCATTTTTTAATAATTTTAACCATACATTTAGGTAGGTTAAATAGCCTAGTTATTTATTTCTTGATGTACCATATCATAACATTTTAACGAATATAAATATTCGGGTTTTGGGGTGTTACACAGATTCACTATTACAAAACAATTTAACAAGCATATCACAATTGACCTTTAACTCTTGCAACACATTTATAATCCACATAATCTCATAAGTGGCTGAACACATAGCTCTGTATTCAGCCTCTGCAGTGGATCTTGAAACCACACTTTGCTTTTTTACTTTTCTAGGAGACAAGTGTGTCTCCTAAGAACACCCCAAAACCAGTGACAAATTTCCTTGTCATAATATACTTAGCCCAGTCAGCATCAACAAATGCACAAAGAGATATATGACCAGTTTTCTTAAACACAACTCCACTACCATGTGACAACTTTTAAGTATTTAAGTAACCTTAAAGCTACATTAAGATGAGATTGGCATGGATCGCGCATAACTTGACTCAAAAACTGAACAACATAGTTTATGTCAAGCCTAGTTAAAGACAAATATATTAACTTTCCAATTAATTTTTGAAAACCAATTGGATTTTGTAAAGCTTGTTGCTCTTTAACGGTTTTATTAGTGACCAAATAATTTTGTTCAATTGGAATAACAACATTTTACAACCTAAATATCCAAATTCACTCAACAGTTCAAGAGAATACTTTCTTTGTGTTAAGCAAATGCTATCACCAGAATACAAAACCCCAATTCCTAAAACATATATAAGCAAACCCAAGTCTTTAATTTGAAAACTTTCACTTAAACATTTTTTAACCTTTTCGATCTCACTGTTATAGTTTCATATTACTACAATATCATCAACATATACTAACAAAACAACAAACACATATTTATTAGATAATATAAACAAGGAATGATCACATACACTCTATACAAACCCCATATTAATAAACACAACAATTAATTTTTATTCCATTTTCTAGGGGCTTGTTTCAACCTATATAAAAACTTTAACAATTTACACACTTGTTTATTATCTTTTGAATAATAACCCTGAGGTAGAGACATGTAAACATCCTCAGATGATGACCCATAAAGGAAAGCATGATTAATGTCTAACTGATATAATGATATATGACCAGTTGTTATTCACATCAAGTTTTATGACTAATCTAACAGTAACCATCTTAACCACATGTGAGAATGTTTCACCAAAGTCAATACCATCTCTTTGATTATAACCTTTGGCTACTAACCTAGCCATAAACCTCTCTACTTTACCATTTGATTTATACTTCACTCTATAAATCCACTTAAAACCTGTAACCTTTCTACCAGGTGGAAGATCAACCACTTCCCAAGTATTGTTCCTAAATACAGCTTACATCTCTTTGTTCATGGCTCCAACCCATCTTGGGTCTTTCACAGCCTCATTATAAGTAGTGGGTTCAACAGTTTTATTAAAGTTACTCACAAAACACAAATTTTCAGTTGACAAACAAGCATACTTCACAACTCTATCTATACCATATTTGACTTTCTTATCAAGAACAAAATCACTAAGTTTTTTGTGGCATAGACACACTTTTAGTAAACCTTAAACTTTGAATTATACCCTCAGATAGGTTGGTCTCATCATTTGATTCTTCTGTGTCCTCTGCCCTACCATTACTACTGATGTGTGCAAAATGTAACATATAAATTACATCAAATGAGGCATAAAACTAACCCTTTTTAGTACTAATGTTGGAAAAAGCATGTTTCTTTCTTCCTTTTGAATTTGTAGGACCAAACGAGCTTAAAGAACAAAAGGAGCAAATAAGCAGCCAAAACCAATATAAATACAAAAGAAGGAATAAACGTGACATGCCCGACCCCTCAGCAACATCCCCAAATCAAAAACAAGGCAACAGAAGCCTGACCACGGGGCCGTGCACAGCTGGGCATGGGGCGTGGTCAGGGGCCTGCACAAAAGAAATGTTGTAGAAGCTTCCACGCCCACCACGGGGGCGTGCCCAACTTAACACGGGGCGTGGTCAACGCAAATATACACAGAATCTTGATAGTACATATAAGATGTCACACCCCCAAAAATACCACAAGCGGAAACCCCCGCGAGGCGTGTGACGTACCATGATCTAGCCACTAATCACATTGAACCATAGACATATAAGACAAAACAAATCTTTCCATTAAATAAAATTGTATGATTCAAACACCAGTTAGAAAATCAACTTGTTCAGCGGAAGCATAATAATTTATTCAACGTGTTTAAAATGTAAATGTTCAAAACAATGCATCGGCGAGAAGCGTTTCCAAAAGTCATGACCCATGACCACTCCAGCTTCCCAGACAGCAAGTTCCCTGATAGTGTACCTAACGACCTGCAAGCATGCAGAAAAGTGTATCAGACAACGCTGGTGAGTTCACAGTTCTTTAACCGTTTGTTACCAAGTAATGACTTATGTTACGTTATGCTGATAATAACTCGATACCGCAGATGTCACGGCCCCCGACCCGGTTTGACCCGTTTCAGGAGCCGCGGGACAGAAATCCCGTGGTATTTAATTAACAGCGGAAGTTTCTTCAGGATCATTTTAAAAACTGAAATATTTCCCGATTATTTTATTTCACAACTCGGGATAAAACCCGGTAATTTACAATCTTGAGATTTCACGAAGAATTCTTTTGTTTTACAAAACATGTTTCTTTATTTTATACTGAGCCACTTCCTTAAGCTGATAGTGCTTCACGGCACTTTTCCTGGATCACAACAGATCACCTGAAACATGTTTGAAAAAGGTTTTGTCAGCGGGAAATACTGAGTGAATCATTCTATTTATGAAAATGACTCAGTTTTTATAATTTACAGTATTAAGAGAGATTACAATGTTCAGATATCAAACCAAATACCCACAGTACTTGTCACTCGAACATCCATCGGTAGCCTCTTCGCCCGATGGTGTCTGTGACTATGGTCATATCACTCATTGGCTAACTCTTTGTCCAATAGTGACGGTTATCAAGTAATGTATACAAAACCCCACATACCGGCTGTAACTTGGTGATTACATAAACTTAATCACTGTAATTATAAATTTGAAAATAAACATGCTTTTGAAATTAAATTTGATAAAAAGAGAATGACTCACATTGCAGATTTAACTATGAACAGAGCTTAGCCTACTGATTAGCCTTGATAACCTAGTTTAAATAATCAAGCACACAAACTAGGTTAGTAACTTAATACAGCATTTACGACAACTCACGAGATTAAAACCTTCACAACGAATGACAAAGTGCGATACTTAAACATCCATCGATTTAACGACGAATGACAAAGCATAAACCCTAATGTGGGCAGCACTTAAACATCCATTGGATAGTTTAATCAATCGGACATTGAATCGTATCAGCGATCGAGTTATTACCCTGATTGCGACGTCGATTAGTGAATCGTGTGTGTTAATTGTGGTAAACAGCCAATATCTCAGTGTATTTTGTGAACTTTTTCGTCGAACTGAAGCCAGGAATCAAGTCCCATGCCCCTGTATTTATACCCAAAATTTACATCTCCCGCGTGTCGCGACATAATACATGGTCCCTGTCGCGACTCGCCTGTGGTGTCAACGTAGAGTAGGGTAGGCTTGTCACTAGTATAGGCCTGCTGAGTCGACGTTTCGTGAATTCTTAATTTAGACAACGCATTTTAGAGATAATCATTAGTTAGGGTTTACCCCCCTTAAGTTTTAGGGGCCCTGATTCTAATTTCAAATGTTCTGAAAATTTTAGGGATTATGCAGAATCACTTGGGTTTCTCAATTAGGGTTTCCTATTGGACAATTTAATTAAATAAATATGATTTTTGATGAGAGTTGTTACATTCTCCCCACCTAAATAAAAATCTCGTCCTCGAGATTTATTGGAATAAATGAGGATATTTTCGCTTCATTTCTGATTCCAGCTCCCAAGTGTATTCAGCTCCTCTCTTTGAATCCCATCTAACTTTGACTAAAACTAGTCGCTTGTGCTTAAGGAACTTCACTTTCCTGTCTTCTATCTGAAGAGGTTCCTCAATAAATTTTAACTTTTCGTTTACCTTTATATCTTGAAGAGGTACTACCAGAGATTCGTCCGCTAGACATTTCTTGAGATTGGATACATGAAATACATCATGTACTCCAGCTAACTCTTCTGGTAGTTGTAAACGATAAGCAACTAGTCCTTTACGTTGGATCACTGGAAACGGTCCTACGTACCTTGGACTTAGCTTTCCTTTCTTACCAAATCTAACCACTCCTTTCCAAGGGGAAACTTTCAACAGTACTCTGTCTCCAACTTGGAATTCTAACGGCTTGCATCTATTGTCTGCATAACTCTTCTGGCGATCTCGAGCCATCTTCAGTCTTTCCTTGATTTGTGTAATCTTATCAGTCGTTTCTTGTACTATTTCTGGACTTGACAATTGACTTTCTCCTATTTCTGCCCAACAAACTGGAGTTCTGCACTTTCTTCCATATAGTGCTTCAAATGGGGCAGTTTCAATGCTTGAATGATAACTATTGTTATAGGAGAATTCAATTAATGGTAAATGATCATCCCAATTTCCACCAAAATCTATTACACATGCTCGGAGCATGTCTTCTAGAGTTTGGATTGTCCTTTCACTTTGTCCGTCTGTTTGGGGATGATATGCAGTACTCAAATTGAGTCGACTTCCCATAGCTTGCTGGAAACTTTTCCAGAAATAAGAAGTAAAACGACTATCTCTATCTGATACAATGGAGAGTGGAACTCCATGTAAGGATACAACTTCATCTACATACAATTTTGCCAGCCTTTCCATACTAAAGGTTTCTTTCATTGGTAGAAAGTGAGCAGATTTGGTTAATCGATCCACAATTACCCAAATCTCATCATTACCTTTTCTTGTTTTGGGTAACTTAGTAACAAAATCCATTGTTATAAGTTCCCATTTCCATATAGGCATTTCTAATTGTTGTAGTAAACCTGAAGGTTTCTGATGTTCTGCCTTAACTTGTGAACAAGTGAGACATTTAGAAACATATCGCGCTATATCCTTTTTCATTCCTATCCACCAAAAGTTCTTTCTTAAATCTTGGTACATCTTATTGTTTCCTGGATGCATAGTATACCTAGATTTATGGGCTTCTTCTAAAATCTTAGGTCTTAAGTCTCCTTGCTTAGGTAACCAAATTCTACTTTTGTGGAATCTCCAAATTCCATCTGCTTCTTGTTTTAATTTCCTTTATTCGTCCTTTCATTCCTTCAGCATCATCCTTGATTGCTGTAGCTTGAACATTCTTCAATTGTTCCATTAAATCTATTTGTAGATTTAATCTAAGAGCACGAACCCGTCGTTGTTTTTCATAATACTTACGACTTAAGGCATCTGCAACTACATTTGCCTTTCCTTCGTGATACTGAATATCACAGTCGTAGTCACTTAAGATTTCCATCCATCTCCTTTGCCTCATGTTTAACTCTTTTTGCCCAAAAATATATCTTAGACTTTTATGATCTGTATAGATAGTAAACTTACTTCCGTACAGATAATGTCTCCAAATTTTCAGGGCAAAAATTACTGCTCCTAATTCTAAGTCATGAGTCGTATAATTTTCTTCGTGCCTTTTCAATTGCCTTGAAGCATACGCAATTACCTTCTTGTGTTGCATAAGCACACATCCAAATCCTAGTTTTGAAGCATCACAATATACTTCAAAATCTTCAGTTCCTTCTGGTAAGGCTAAGATTGGAGCATTGGTTAATTTCTGTTTCAAAATCCTAAAAGCTTCTTCTTGTTTAGGTCCCCATTCAAACTTAACTGCTTTACAGGTTAGCTTAGTTAATGGTACGGCTATCTTGGAAAAATCCTTAATAAACCGTCTATAATACCCAGCTAAACCTATAAAACTTCTAATTTCCATTGCAGTTTGTGGAACCTTCCAATGTGTAATCGCCTCTATCTTAGCAGGATCTACATGAATACCTTCGTGATTCACCATGTGTCCTAAGAATTGTACTTCTTGCAACCAAAATTCACACTTTGAGAATTTGGCGTAAAACTTTTCTTTTCTTAACAAAGTTAAGAGTGCATGCAAGTGCTGACAATGTTCGTCCTGACTTTTGGAATAAATAAGTATATCATCTATGAAGACAATTACAAATTTATCAAAATACGGTTTACAGATCCTATTCATCATGTCCATGAATGCTGCAGGTGCATTTGTTAACCCAAAGGGCATGACTGTAAACTCGTAATGACCATACCTAGTTCTGAAAGCAGTTTTAGGTATGTCTTCTTCTTGTACCTTCAATTGGTGATATCCGGAGCGTAAATCTATCTTAGAAAAATATCTAGCTCCTTGAAGTTGATCAAACAGATCATCAATCCTAGGTAATGGGTATCGATTCTTAATTGTAACCTTATTCAATTCTCTATAATCGATACACATTCTCATTGAACCATCCTTTTTCTTAACAAACAACACAGGTGCTCCCCACGGGGATGAACTAGGTTGTATGAAACCTTTACTTAGTAATTCATCTAATTGCTTTTTCAGTTCTAACATTTCTGTGGGTGCTAACCGATAAGGTGCCTTAGCTATCGGTATAGTTCCTGGAATGAGATGAATCCTAAATTCTACTTCCCTATCGGGTGGTAATCCTGGTAATTCTTCTGGGAATATATCTGGA
Organism: Helianthus tuberosus; assembly: GCA_030545235.1. Taxonomy (NCBI): domain Eukaryota; kingdom Viridiplantae; phylum Streptophyta; class Magnoliopsida; order Asterales; family Asteraceae; genus Helianthus; species Helianthus tuberosus. Next base: position 30,363,518 of record CM060444.1, read on the forward strand.
TATTCTGAGACTACCGGTATTTCTTTAAGTTCTTTATCCTTAGTGCTAATGATTACCGAAATCATATATACTATTCCTTGTTTTCGTTCATAATTAGCAACTTTCATTACTGATATGAACTTCATGGGCTTACATGGTTTATCTACTGTAATCACAATTACTTCTCCGGTAGGTGCCTGAATTTCTATGGAATTCTTATCACAGAGAATTCGAGCATGGTTGGTTACTAACCAATCCATTCCTAACACAACATCAAATTCAGCTAATTTCATAGGTAATAAGTTTGCAAAGAATGTATGACCTGAAAGTTCTAATTCTACCTTTTGCAAAACCTGGTCTATTTTAACTGAATTCCCATCAGCCGTTTCGACTGTAAAAATCTGCCTAATGTTGGTTAAAGGTAACTTAAGAGCTTGGCATAATAAAGTATTGATAAAACTTTGGTTCGCACCAGAGTCAAATAATACTTTGGCGTAAATGTTGTGAACTAAAAACGTACCGGCTATCACATCAGGAATCATCTCGGCTTCCTGAGTAGTTAACTGAAAGGCTCGGACATTCTTCTTAGTAGCTCCGTCGGTCGCCTTGGCTTTGTTGTCTGCTGGTTTGATTAATTTAGGGCATTCTGGCTTAAAATGTCCTGTTTCTCCGCAATTATAGCAGACTCTTGTTTTCTTTCTGCATTCCTCTTCACGATGTCCTACCATTTTACAAAAATTGCAGGTTACACTACATCTTCCAAAATGTTTCTTTCTGCAATTCCTGCAAAACGGCGGATATGAAGATTGCCCTGTTCCTTTTCTCTTGAAGCTGTTATTATTACCCATACGAAATCCTTGGGTAATTTTCTGAGCCAGTTCTTTCTTCCTGTTTTCATCTTGCGTGCGTACCAGTTCATCAGTTAGGGTATTAGCTAATTCCACAACATCGTCAATCGTACGAGGTCTCGCAGCTTTAACGATGTTGCGGATTTCACTAATCAGTCCCCAAATATAGCGAGAAATAAGTACCGGTTCTGGCGAAGCCAGCGTTGGTACCACTCTAGCATATTCAAAGAATGTCGAAGTATAACCGTGACAATCTACACCCATCATCCGATGATTTAGGAACTTATTTGTCATTTGTTCCTTTTCATACTCGGGACAAAATTTTCTTTCTACTAGACCCTTAAACTCTTCCCAATTCATGGCATAAGCTATCATTCTTCCTTTTGCTTGTAACACCGTGTTCCACCATTCTAGTGCTCCTTCTTTAAAAAGATTCGATGCGTACATGACCTGATCATCTTTAGCACATTTACTTATTGCAATTACTGCTTCGGTTTTCTCTAACCAACGCAGTGCCGCAATCGCTCCTTCATTGCCTGCAAACTCAGTGGGTTTACAAGCAAGAAATTCTTTATAAGTGCAACCAGGTGTTGCAGTTTTCATTTTCTTAGGGAGCGGAGCTTGCCGTGGTTCATTATCATGATTAACATGATTACTGCCTCCGTTTATACTATTACTGAAGTTATCTTCAGAAATACGTTTGCTAGGAACGATTTGTTGCGGTTCTATTGGATTTTTAACAGCAGCAACGAATGCTGGAATAGCATTGGCTATCCCTTGAGCAACTATATTTTCTATATCTTGCCTAGTTACATATTGATCCCCCGGTTGTTGCTCAGATTGATTAATCTCATTAACTGGTTCATTATTAGCGTTTTCCATCTGATAATTAATATATATAATTTATTAGTATCAAATAAATAACAATTACACAAAACAATTTATATAGAATTCATAACACCAATATAGCCAAAACTATCGATTCTCGATTTCCATTTATATTTAATAGTATACATCAATACACACTATTATCTTACAAAGTTTTATTTGTAGTTATTTTACAGACTGATTTTACTTATTACTATTACACCACTACAGTTCCATAAACCTCCTATCTTTTGTCAATTGGTATTCTAGTAACGACGTTCCATTTTATCGTAATTCCAGGAGACCTGTCCCAAAATCTCTTGGATCCTATTCCCAGCATCCATTAGTTCTTTATCAAAATGGCATAGTTCATCCCTTTTCTTGTAACTCATTGGTGGATTTGGTAAATGTTCTAGATTGTACTGAGGAAAGAGCTTATAGGGATTGTTTTGTAACTGTATTTCATTAGTCAACCATTCATCTATTTGTGAGTGGATTGAAGGGTTTGGAATAGCTGGTTCTAAGTTCATTGGTAGTTGTGTTTCAAGAGAATGAATAAAATCATTTTCATTACTCGGCTTAATAGTATCATAGCTTGTTAATATCAGATCTAGCTCTTCCTGAGACGGTAACCTCTCACTTTGCCTAGAACTTTCCCCAATTTCCATTTTCTTAAGCTTGGGTTTCTCGAGAGATAAAGCGTTGAATTCTATAGGTTCTTCTATGTCTGGTATATACCTATTGAAATCTCTGGAAACTTCTATTCTTACTGTATAAAGATTTAAATTCTGAAGGGCATCAGACAAGTCACTCATGCTGTTTAGCAAAATACACACAATTACTAAGTTAAAAATCATAACAAAATTTTATAGAAAACTTTTAAATATTATTTCATACTGGGTAAGGTTTCTAGACTGTAGGTAATCCGAGTACTAAAACTTTAAGTTAGATTATTTTAAAGATTTGTATTTACTGCTACATTAGCTAGCATATAAAGATCTGCCCATACTGTACACAATTAATCAGATAATAAAACACATAATCACAAAATAGTAATAAAAAATTAAGTATTTTCTAAATACTTAATTGGCTTAAATCAGTGGCTCTGATACCACCTTTTTCTGTCACGGCCCCCGACCCGGTTTGACCCGTTTTAGGAGCCACGGGACAGAAATCCCGTGGTATTTAATTAACAACAGAAGTTTCTCCAGGTTCATTTTAAAAACTGAAATATTTCCCGATTATTTTATTTCACAACTCGGGATAAAACCCGGTAATTTACAATCTTGAGATTTCACGAAGAATTCTTTTATTTTACAAAACATGTTTCTTTATTTTATACTGAGCCACTTCCTTAAGCTGATAGTGCTTCACGGCACTTTTCCTGGATCACAACAGATCACCTGAAACATGTTTGAAAAAGGTTTTGTCAGCGGGAAATACTGAGTGAATCATTCTATTTATGAAAATGACTCAGTTTTTATAATTTACAGTATTGAGAGAGATTACAATGTTCAGATATCAAACCAAATACCCACAGTACTTGTCATTCGAACATCCATCGGTAGCCTCTTCGCCCGATGGTGTCTGTGACTATGGTCATATCACTCATTGGCTAACTCTTTGTCCAATAGTGACGGTTATCAAGTAATGTATACAAAACCCCACATACCGGCTGTAACTTGGTGATTACATAAACTTAATCACTGTAATTATAACTTTGAAAATAAACATGCTTTTGAAATTAAATTTGATAAAAAGAGAATGACTCACATTGCAGATTTAACTATGAACAGAGCTTAGCCTACTGATTAGCCTTGATAACCTAGTTTAAATAATCAAGCACACAAACTAGGTTAGTAACTTAATACAGGATTTACGACAACTCACGAGATTAAAACCTTCACAACGAATGACAAAGTGCGATACTTAAACATCCATCGATTTAACGACGAATGACAAAGCATAAACCCTAATGTGGGCAGCACTTAAACATCCATTGGATAGTTTAATCAATCGGACATTGAATCGTATCAGCGATCGAGTTATTACCCTGATTGCGGCGTCGATTAGTGAATCGTGTGTGTTAATTGTGGTAAACAACCAATATCTCAGTGTATTTTGTGAATTTTTTCGTCGAACTGAAGCCAGGAATCAAGTCCCATGCCCCTGTATTTATACCCAAAATTTACATCTCCCGCGTGTCGCGACAGAATACATGGTCCCTGTCGCGACTCGCCTGTGGTGTCAACGTAGAGTAGGGTAGGCTTGTCACTAGTATAGGCCTGCTGAGTCGATGTTTCGTGAATTCTCAATTTAGACAACGCATTTTAGAGATAATCATTAGTTAGGGTTTACCCCCCTTAAGTTTTAGGGGCCCTGATTCTAATTTCAAATGTTCTGAAAATTTTAGGGATTATGCAGAATCACTTGGGTTTCTCAATTAGGGTTTCCTATTTGACAATTTAATTAAATAAATATGACTTTTGATGAGAGTTGTTACAGCAGACGACCATTTTTGCCCTTCTCCAATGCTCTATCAAACATTGGTCATGATTTAAAGTTATTAGTTCACGCCCGTCCTATCCAGGTACGTCGTGAGGGTGCCAAACCTAATAGCCCTATCAACTAATAACCCCGCTGCCCTACAAGCAACTAACCCGGTAGTATGATGGGACTTAAATGATAGAAAGTGAGTGTATTATCCAACATCAACATTACTGAAAACCGTTGCATATTGACGTGATGTCGCGATCACAATCAAATTTAATCCAATTACTACTAAATAGATAACGGTAAGTGGGTATCGAACACAGGGAGTTTGTGGAATGTGTGTTATTTGAAGATTTATCTAAGTTACCTAAAATTAAACTAATTGCAAGAAAAGTAAAATTCAAGAGTTGGTTTGATTGGATTGATTTTAAAAACTAAGAATACTAATTAATTTGCAAAATGAGAATTGAGTTTGTAAACAATTTGGAGACGAATGACCATCCTAAGTTTCCGGTTTGCTTCATCAATTGTGCTATCATCCACTAGAAAGAACTACATAGACATAGTTCGTGTGTAATTACTTATTGTGATAAAAGGGAACGAAGTACTCAGATTCCTAGAACGTGAGGTTGTTACCCGATGACCAATCAACCCTTACCCAATCCTAATTCTACCCATGATATCTCGATTGCCAACGGCACCAAGAACGTATGGTTTCAAACTAGAATATCATAAGAATCAACAATTTACAACTAAGCAATCACACACCATGATAATCAAGACATAGATAGAGTTTACCATTCTAGAAATATGGAATCAAAACACAATTGTTTCATGCAAACCTTCAACCTAGGATGACCATAAAGAACCTAGCCATTCATGGCTTGAACAAACATTGTAGCAAAATAGAAGGAAATTATTGTTCACAAGAATCCCCACAAAACTCAATAATAGATAGATGATAAGATAATGACCAAGATGATGTTCTTCCCTCCAAATGTCTCTAAAAGTCCCTCCAAATTCGTTCACCCCCCCCACCAAGTGTAACCGAATTCACATGATTAGACCCCTTAACTCTTCATCAAATGGTCATTAAATGAGAAGGTTACAAAATGGAATTGATTAGAGACATAAAAACCCATCAACTTGAACAATTAATGCGTAAGTTACCGAAGCTCTCAAGTCGGCGCCAACAAAACAAATCTGCTGCCCAAAAAACGTGAAGTGATGATGATGTTCATTAAGTTATTGACTTTTGTGTACTTGTGCTTCTCCAAATTGCCCGGCAAAGATATCCACGTCCCACCATCCAACATGTGCGGCCAAATAAAAAATGTGATGATTATGTAGATACTTTTTATAATTTTACAAAAGTCAAAACCCTCCTGTTTACTTCTTCACATGTGCCGCCCCCAATGTTCCAAGTCTGGTTTTTTTAATGTTGTTGCCACCAATTGAAAGATGATGATGTTGATCTCCTCAATCAAAACAAAGTCTTCAAACAATTAATGTCTCCCATGTGCGATGATGTAATGTTGAGATCGGCCCAATCAAAATAATCCACAAGTCCTATTATGAATATGGTGGCCCAATCCCCTTTCGCGATAAGGTGATGATGATGTATGATTTTTGTTGCATGAATACGGCTGCCAACCTTATACCCAAAGTCAAAGATGATGATGATTTTATATCTTAAAAACCCCAGTCACGTGATGATCCAAATAAGCCCATCAAATGTGCCATCCAATCACGTTCAAGCCCACATGTGCGTGTATATTTATGATGTTGGCGGCCCAATAAAGACCAAAGATATCGACCCACTCCCTTACCACAAGAAGTCCAAAGATATCTCCTTGACTTCGTATGCCTTGATGATGTATCTGGCTGCCTCTCTTCTTTTAATTATGTATGCATGTGATTGTATGATCTCTGTTGATAATTAATCCAAATCCTCCAATAGTCACGTGCACCTCTTTATGTTCAGCCGTAGCCTACGACTACATTCCGTAGGTTACTCTCATAAATTTCTGTTTCTTTTGTTTCTCAACACATACAAACCGTAAGTTACATCACAATTAGAGCTCCCATATATGTCTCACATACAATCTTTCATATTTCTTACACATCCACGATATGTTTGACCCGAAACAACTCGAAACAATTCCCGACACCATGTTTATCATCCCCGAGCGTTCCGCTTCATCTCTAACTACTCTAACTTCACCATATTATGCGTTTAACCTGAAAAATCACAATCTTGCATAGTTATCACATTCACGATACATAACCGTGTAAAATATGGGATATGCACGTATTTAGCTCATTTAAGGGTTGTCCTACGGACCACCCGTCACATATCCCCTGCAAGGATATGCGTTTGTGAAATCCGCCTCACATCCCCTACAAGGATTGGGTTTAAGAAAATCCGTTTATGAGTTTTGTCTGTTTGATTGTCCCCACCGGACGCATGCTTATTTTGAGAGAAGTGAACTCACCTTTGATGTGCTCGGTAAGATTAGTTACGTGTTTACCTTTGACCAACCACGGGGCCGTGCCCAGGAGACACGAGGTCGTGCATAGTGTGTGTGTGTGTGGTCCAGATGAGGTCCATTTGGACTTGTGCGATTAGGGTGGGCTTGTGCGACTGGCTCCACAACCACTCCCTGAATTCTCGCCGTCCATTCCCACAATCAAGATCATCCAACTATTCTATGACTCCTCAAAAACCCTAATTAGTTTTTAACAGTTTCCTGCATAACCTCCTCTAATCATTACCATGCAACCTATTGAATCCAGTTTTATATAATTGAGTTTAGATTCACTCAGCTTTAAAATTTAGTAATAAATTTCATAGAACCCTAAATCAATCCATTACTAACACATACACTTGTTTCCTATTCTGAGTTCATCGAAATCAATATAATGGATTACCACTTATCTCATAACATTCAAACCACCAATTCCTTAACCATCTATCTTGTACAAGATCATATCATATGAAACATGAACACATGACCCATCAGACAACAATTGCAAACATTTTAGTGATGAACACACTAACCTTACACAAGAGATATAGTGAACAGAAGGATAAGGCTTCACTTCTAATGATGCTGTCGACGATTAAAGAGAGATAATACTAGGGTTTGAGTCTTGTACGTGATTACAAAATAAGAGGAAAACCACGCACAAGATGGGGGGTGGGTGCGTATGTATGATATCTCGATTGGGCTGGGTTTGGGTTTCATTAGTTTGGGCCGCCAACAACTCCATTAGAAGGAGATGTGTGATGTGCCATTAATTAATTACGTAGACAATCCAAAATATAGCAACCTTCATATTGAAACAAAAACTCATAACAACTTGCATAGTTACAATGTATAATAAATCACGAGTATAAACGGTATCCGCAAGAGAATCCTCGGAAATCCGAGTTGTCACATCATCCCCAACTTGAAAGAAATTTCGTCCCGAAATTTGATAAGAAATCCAAAAGCGGCAAAGTGTCAGATCAGGATGACCGTGAATTTTCCTCGGGTACCACATAAGAGTTGACCACGGGGCCGTGCCCAGGAGACACGGGGTCGTGTGGGGCCCTCTGCTGATAATTGCAATTAATGATGGAAGAGAAAAGGCTGGCCATGGGGCATGCCCGCTGGACACGGGGCCATTGCCAGAGCTCTGTACTGGCTATAAATAAGGGTGCTTGGTTCACTTGAAAGGCATCCCTTGGCAAACCACTACTCTCCCACTTTTCCACCACTCCACCACCACTACTCTCCCACTTTTCCACCACTACACCCACCACCATCATCCATCGTCTATCTTTAGAGTGTGTAGTAGTCTCGGGATCCAAGATTGATTGTAAGGGTTCTTTCCAATCAAAGGCCATGTTTGGTTAAGCCTCTTACATCACTTGGTGAAGACAAGTATTTATTGTATTACTTTTGATTTTTAATCTGTCGGCACTTTTTGTTTGGGTTTGTATTAATGACTTTAATAACTAGTTTCTTATGTTGAAGGTGAATTTTCTTTATCATTTTTCCTTGGTGTCTTGAGGTTACTTTACTGTCTATATAAAGTAAAAGATTGCATCATTCGTGTCTTTACGATCTATATAAAGGCGCGTTGACTACCTGGTCCGGGGTTAGGGGAATGGTTTGGTAAAGTTCTTGTTTCATTCAGTGTATAGATCATGCGAGGACCTGGTTCAAGCTTACTAGGACCTCCTTCAATACCCACTGGTATTGGATGGCGGGGGGTGCGAATAGCTCATATGTAAACTACTATTAATACTTTAAACCGGCTTCTTGGGATTGTATCCTTGCTGACTCAAACCACTTAGCCGTGAGTAACGCCACCTTCAAAAGAGGGGCCTACCACTTTTCGCAATGATAACTTACTTAATTGTCTTTCAGTATTCCGACCTTTTGGGATTGTATCCCTGCTGACTCAAACCACTGGGTTGAGGGTAACGTCACCTTCAAAAGAGGGGGCCTACTACTATAACTAAGATAATCTCTTAAAAAGTCTGAAAGTACGAAAATCATCAAAGGATACATTAAAGACGAGTTGGATCCAAGTGATTGAATCTTGTCAATATGTTTTTAATTTTATTTAGATAAACCGGTATTAAAAGCTCTTGTGTCCTTGGACGACTGCGGTATCTTACCAACACTATACTACACTCACGATGGGTGCACTTGCCCAAGTGTGTGTTTAGTGTTAGTATAATATCGTGTTTTATAAATTTAAAACTTGACTAATGCGTAAAATGAGCTTAAAATATCAATAAAAAACATATCGCACCGAACACATACCACTACCTTGTCCACTACTACTCACATGCCTATCTCCTATATGTTGAATACCTTCAACGTCGGTGGCAGTGGCAGATGTAGAGGGTCCTATGGTTTCTGATCATCACTAGAAGAACCATGAGGACCATTATTACCCTCTTCATCAGTGGGTGTTAAAGGAACTTCAGGTTTAAATGTTTCAAAACAATCAAAGAAATTTACATGATTCAAAGTCTTATCAACAACTTATTGATTATTTCACTGTTGAACCTTAAAAGGATAAATAGTTTCATAAAACTTTACATCTCTAGAAAGAAACACTTTTCATTCATCTAAACTCCATAACTTATATCCTTTTTTTTACATTAGAATACCCGATAAGTACACATTTATCAACAGGATATGCAAACTTATCAAACTCATTAAGAAACGTACTAAAACACAAACACCCAAAGTTCCTCAGATGTAACAAAGAGGGCTTAAAACTAAAAAAAATACTTCATAAGGACTTTTACCATTTAACACATAAGAAGGTAACCTGTTAATTAGATAAACAACAGTTAGAATACAATCTGACCAGAACTTCATTGGTAGACCTCCCTGAAACATCAAAGCCCTGGCTATGTTTAACAAATGTTTATGCTTCCTTTCCACCACACCATTATGTTGTGGTGTGTAGGAGCAAGTAGTTTGATGTAAAATATGTTTTGAATTACAAAAGAAAACACTTATTTGATTGTTCACAGACTTAGTCCCATTATCTCTCCTAAACATCTTAATCCTTTGTCTAAACTGAGCTAGAATCAATTCATAAAAACTTCTTAGATTCTCAAAAACTTCCATCTTATTTTTTAACAAATAACACCAAACAATTCTTGAAAAATCATCAACAACTGTTAAAATATATTTATAACCTTCATAACTAGGCACCCTATAAGGTCCCCACAAATCTAAGTGAATTAACTCTCCCACATACTTAGTTTTATGCTCACTGAGTGGAAATGAGAATCTGACCTATTTTGCTTTATGACATATTTCACAAGGATCATGTTCAACACTTTTAATATCAAGCTTATCTTTTTAAAACAACCAGGACCTGATCAAAGGGATGACCTAACCTAATGTGCCACATATTTGACTTAACCACATAATTAAAACACACATTCATAGAATTACGATTATTTCCCATAAAATATAGACTACTATCCTGGCTACCGGCCACCAAGACTTTCTTTGATTTGGAATCTTGTATCATACAACTCTTCTCATTAAAAACAACCGACAACTTATTATCCCTAGCAAGTTTATGAACAGACAACAAATTTACACTATACTTTGGCACATAAAAGACATCTTTTGAAACAACACTAGTTATTAGCTTTAAATCCCTAATTTTCATAAACTTAACACTAGTTCTATTAGGATGACTAAATCTTAGATCAAATTCAGATACATCAACACAATTAAACATGTCTTTATCTATTTTAATCATATGTTGATTAGCACCCAAATATACTATCCAATTATAGTCATTTCCATGATTAATAGAACTAGAACAACTCACGAAATTACACATACTAGAAAACTCACCTCCCATATTATTATTCTGTGACTCTGTTCCAGATTTTTCACCAACTAGATTCAACAATTTGCTAATCTGCTTAGAAGTAAAAGGTAACACATAAGTACTAGCAGAAGTAGAAGACCCAAGATTCACATAAGATCTATATTCCCAAAGCTATTTTCCCTAGATTGATTACCAACCCTTCTTTTAAAACCTGGAGGATATCTAACAACCACAAAACATCTATCTACAGTCTATCCTATCATATTACATTGTGTACATTTTAAATTTAGATTAGGACTCCTAGACAACCTACGTTTGGGATCAAAAGTTTGATTTTATTTAGACACAAAAAACACATTCTGACCTTTTGATCCATTACTAGAAAAGCTATGTGATTCCTCTCTAGAAACTATAGAGAAAACAACTTTGACCGAAGGAAATGGTTCCCTTGTTAACAGATTTGTTCTTACAGGCTGATAAATATAATCAAGGCCCATGACAAACTGCATTAGCTTTATTAAGGTTGTAAAATCATTGTAGTCTTTAGCAGCCTGACAAGAACACGAAGGCAAATGAAGCATATCATCAAACTGCTTCCGCATAGTTGTCAGCTTATTATAATATTTAGCAGCAGTACTACCATTTTGAGAAATACGATTAATCTTTTTATACAAATCATACACAACCGAACCATCAACCTTATCAAAAGACTCTTTTAAATCAGTCCAAACTTCATAAGCCAATTTAGAAAAAAACTTGACCAAGAAATAATTCTTCAGAAACAAAATTTAACAACCAAGTCAAAACAACATAATTACACCTATCCCATTGATTAGCCAAAACATCATCATCCTTAGACTTTTCACATTAACCATCTATAAACCCATATTTATTCTTAGCCTCTAATGCAAGTTTCATAGCACTAGACCACACTATATAATTTTCACTTCCTTTCAACTTTATACTAACAATAGTTAATGCACTTGAGTCACTAGGATGTAAATACAAGAGATCAAACAAGATCACACAAGATCACACAAGATCAATACAACAAACCCTAATCGAAACAAGAGAGAACAAAGAAGATTCTGGCCCTTTAAGTTTCATATCTTCCCTTGACGAACAACCATCAGACCTTCCAAGTTCCCATCATGTACACTCAACACTCTTATCAGTTACAAACAAACGTAACAACTTATAAAGTTGTTACATAACAATATATTTTGCACATGAATTATAATCTATACATATTTCAACAAAGGGACCGATCATTTACCAATTAGGTTATTAAGTAAAACTTTTTTTGGGTTGTTAAAAATTTAGAAATCTAGACAAGCCCAAAATCACACTAGCCCAGATGCTTATATGTGTGTGTTATTTTGGTTTATTCGAGTATGTTCAAATAAAAGAACTTAAATTCGAAATTGACTAGAATTCAGCTAATCAAATTCGAATTTCGAGTTATTCAAGTGTGATTCGAATAATGAACACCCTTACCAGTGTGTAGGGCTGTAAACGAACCGAACGTTCGGCGAACAGTTCGTGAACCGTTCGGCGGGAAGTTCGTTTATGTTCGTTCGTTTAATAAACGAACGAACATGAACAAGAAATTTCGTTCGATTAGTTAAATGAACGAACATGAACAAAGGTCTCGTTCGTTCAATTGTGTTCGTGAACGTTCGGTAAGGTGTTCGTGAACATTCATTCATTTGCGTTCGTTTATGTTCGTGTTTTAATTAAAGATTTTTTATACTTTCATATATTTTATCTATACTTTTTATACTATTAAACTTTTATTTATATCATTACCCTAACAATTAAACTAGGAAACCCTCTTTCACCTTGTTTATGCACCATTTCCCTTTCTTTTCTCATTATTTACATCGACGAATATGATCTATCTCCATTCCACAATAAGAGATTCAAGTTCTAGTGCTCCTCTCTGGGCCATCCACCTTTATCCTTCATCGCGTTCGCCAAATTTATTGGTGTTCGCTTGTGTTCGTGAACCGTTCGTGAACACGCTCATTTCCTTAATGAACGAACACGAACATAAAATCTCGTTCGGTAAGTGTTCATGAACCGTTCGTGAACACATTAATTTCCTTAACGAACGAACACGAACAAGGCCTCGTCCGTGTTCGTTCGGTTCGTTTACAGCCCTACGGCAGTGTGTGATGACCTTCCGCGTCCCGGTTACTTACATGGCCTCGTACTCGCGCCACACACTATCACACTACCAGTGTGGCCTCATTTTTTATTACTTGTGATGTTTCCATTAACTAACAAAATAATAAATTAAATGCTTTTTTATGTTCGGTATACCTAATTAGACTTATCAATCTATTAATCGAGTAATTTAAATTCATTTTACAGATATTAAAGTCGTCGTCACTTATAATAATTTATCGAAACATAGATATTAAAGTCGTCGTCACTTATAATAATTTATCAAAACATAGATATTAAGAAGTCATTTTTATTTATTTTGAAAAGTCCTCTTTCACCATTTTCAAGTGTAAATCAACAGGTAAAGAAAGTCAAATAAGAATTAAGAGGCGTTACATACATATATATATGTATGTATGTGTGAATAATAATTTTATAGTCTTACATTCTCCATGGTGAGAGTTTGTAACAATATACGTTGTGTTTGAAATGAAGTTACATTACTTTATTCCTCCAAATAAATTTCTGACCATGTGTGATAAAAAATTTGGGTTCTATTCATTAATCTTATGTTTATTATTTATTTAGGTCAAGTCATTAATCCATTATACACTAAAAAAGTTGAAGTTCTGAATTTGATTGGCAAAAACAGTTGGGCTTCATAACAGTTGGGCTTTAATATTTTTGGTTCATAAATTCAGGCCCTTTAATTTTTTTTCTTGGAAACATACATATATATATTTTTTAAATGTATATATAAAAAACTTCTAAATTTTTTCAGGCCGTATTTCGATTTGGGACCAGAGCGGTTGCCCACCCGACACTTGCTCTGGGCCGACCTTGACTAAATATATAGTTGCCTACTCATTAGTTTGAATATGACACTGAGAAAAAAAATATAGAATAACTTACACGTTTTGTCTTTTAACTTTATCCCAACTTGCACCATATGTCATTTGTCTTTAGAAATTGCACTTAGTATCCTTTATTTGAAACTTTTGCACACCACAAGTCCTTTACACTATTCTCTATCCATTTTCTTAGTTAAGACTAGTCATGTGCCCCTCACGTGAGAGGCAAAACTGTCAATATATTATTTTTATGTAAATTACATATATTGTCCATTAATAAAAACATCTCAGGTTAATATATATGCAGTGCCATTTATCAAATTTGGGTTGCTATTTTTTATTCGCATGCTTCAAAACCACTGAACTTCAAAACTTTCAAGTTTCATCAAATTAATGTTTGGTGTATGCAAAACCTGCACAAAACAAAGTTTAAAAAGTAGTTAAAAAATTGTTGTCAATAGCCCACATAATGTGATCAAAATCTGCAGAAAACAAAGTTTAAAAACTGCTCAAGCCATCCAAAAGTCAAACAACCAAATGCCATTGCCAAACTGTCAAATTACACACCATATTGTTCCAACAACCAAAAGAACAAGTTTCAAAAGACCATATTGTTACAACACCAAAAGAACGAGTTTCAAAATACATGTTTTTAAACAAAACAATTTCCTTAATCAAATAATTTTTTTAATCCTAAGCGTCACCCCAATACACCACTCTCACCCTTTTTGTAATCATCTTTAAGGATCCTCAATTTCCTTCTAGTTTCAACATATTTTGATGAGATCCTTTTACCTCCTACATGGTTCCAAAAGCTTTTCTAATGTAGAAGTTTCTTTGTTTTCATTTTTATTCCTAAGATTATAATAAGATTTTTAAAAAGGTTTTTCCTAACACTACTCTCATTCACTTTGATGAGATCCTGTACCTCTTGTCAAGTAATTCCTGAGTCATTTTTTCAATTATATCTTTTTGTGCAGCAGGGTATCTGTAGGGTTTTTGGGCAATCACCTTGGAATCATCTTTAAGAACTATCTTATGATCTCAAGATCTTGATGGAGGTAAAGTTGTAGGGACTGCAAAAACATCTTCATATTTCTGCAGTAATTCATCCAAAACAGGACTATTGACTTGTTCTTGTATGGAGGGTAAACTTGGCATTTCTTCATTAGTCATCAGCTGCAACCCAAACATTTGAGCAAGTTGAACAGGTTTGCCCAATAATCCTTCCATTTTCTCACTAGAACATAAACTCATCTCATTTGTTTTAGAACCCTTAAGTTCTATATTCCTATTATCACTCTTAAACTTCATGGTTAGTTCCTTAAAATTCCATGTGATATCATCTAATTCTTGTAACCATTGAATCCCTAATACCATGTCATAACTCTTCAAGGGAATCAAAAACACATCTGTCATAAACCAATTACCCTGCATCTGCCACTTTAATTTCTCACACATTTTTGTGCAGCTCATTTTATTTCCATCAGCAACAGTAATATTAAGAGTAGGCATAGTATGAATAGGACAATGCATTTTATAGGCTAACTTTTCATCAATGAAGTTATGTGTGGATCCAGAATCAATCAAAATGTGTAATACCTTTGTACCAATGGATCCCATGACTCTCATAGTGGAATAAGAAGTGACTCCCAAAATAGCATTTAAGGAAATTTGTGCATGTAATATTTCATAATTCTGAACTTCCTCCCCTGCCTCATCTTCACATATTTCTATTGAAAATAACTGTTTGTTTTTACATTGATGAGTCGGTGAAAACTTCTCATTACACCCAAAACATTCACCTCTTGCCCTCTTGTCAGCTATTTCTTTGGTTGATAAACTCCTGGTAGTAGTGTTTCTAGGTTTAAACGAAGGAGCTGGTAACAGTGGAATATTGGCTGAAGATAATGGTGTTGGATTATGAATGGGCTTAAAAGAATTGTGGTTGGTATCAACTGATTTGTATGAAGGTTTATAGGTTGACTTATAAGGTATAGGATTTGTGAATTTGAGATTATCATCTTGAGTTCTTGCTAGCATATAAGCCTTAGGAAGATTCCTAGGTCTTATCAATTTCAAAGGGTTTCCAATTTCTGGTTTTAAGGCATTAAGGAATAGGCTAATAGCATATTCCTCACAAATGTTAACCCTAGTCAAAGCAAGATCAAATTCTTGACACATCTCCTGCAGTGAACCTGTCTGTTTAATAGAAGCTAATGCTGCCATAGCATTTTGATCCATTATCCTAGCAAATCTTGTAGATATGAACCCTTTATATTCCACCCATGTTAACCCTTCTATTGATCCACCTCTAGACTTAACAAACGCCTAATGCCATAACAAAGCAATATCTTCAAGATGAATAATGGCATACCTCACCTTCTCATTCTCAGGAGTTGAATCAATAGCAAAGAAATGTTCAACTCTGCATAACCATCCTTCAATGTTTGTTCCATTGAATTTTGGAAATTCAATCTTTGTAAGTCTGTTAAAACTTCCATTATTGTTCCTCTGGTCACGATTAACTACTTGAGTAGGACCTTGATTATTTGAATTGATGTTGTTAAGACTTTGTAAGTTCCTGATGATAGATTCCATTTGTGACTCCATTTTCGAAGAACTCTAATTCAATTGATGTCTCATAGCTTCTAATTCCTGGTTCATTGTCATCTTAATAGCTTCCAATTTTGTTAAATTTGAACCAGTCGCTAGTTCCAGTCGTTGCAGAATTGCATCATGATCTGTAATTCTCTGTTCCAAAGATTGATTACGAGTCGACATGATTACAGACTGAATTAATCGAATCGATGATTAATTCAAGAATTGAATTGAATGCTAATTGAATTGAACTGAATTCGATCGAACAATGATCAAATTCCAAATTGAATTGATAGGTAATCGAATGAATTGTACTAGAATTGAATCGAATTGAATTAGGGTTTCAAATCCAAATTAAGAGTGTCCAAGGATTGAACAGCTCTAATACCACTTGATACAGTTGAAGAGAATCTAAGAGAGAGAAGGATTTCAATCACAATTAAGCTGATCTCTCATTCAGTTACTATCGTTATTATAACGATGATTACAACTAACTACCTGTTTACAACGACTAACAACTAACTCTTACAACCAACCCTCTAACTTTCTAACAATTACAATCTAATCCCTGAACCACTAATTCTTATTATTACAATATCAGTCCCTGTATCCTTTAACACGTAACATCTTGCTTGGTTCCAAAAGCTTGTCCTGTGATGTTTTTTAATGAACCTGAGATATTTTTTTTAAAGGACTATATTTGTAATTTACATAATAAAAATTATAAAATGACAGTTTGCCCCTCACGTGAGAGGCACATGACTGGTCTTAACCAAGAAAATGGATGGATGTTAGTGTAAAGAACACGTGGTGTGAAAAAGTTTCAAATGAAGGACCCCTAGTGTAATTTCTAAAGACAAAGGACATACGGTGCAAATTGGTGTAAAGTTAAAAGACAAAACGTGTAATTTACTCAAATATATACTTAAAACAACGAAAACACTGTCAAGTGGGAACATGTAATGAAGAAACTTCAGTGAACAATTATGGATCGAGGATATCTTTTTAATAGCGTCAAGTTTCGAAAACGTTCAATGAAACGTATGTAACACATAAATAACAAATATTAGATACTATATAATACATAATTTGTTTACCATACTGCCTTAGTAGATTCACACATCTTGATGAACATGTTCATAGTCTCTCTGTTTTGTTTATACGCATGTTTATCTATTGTTTTAAAACGATTTTTTTGTACTACACGAATTTATGTTTCAACAGCTTATGCTTCGTGAGTTCGTGTAGTATCGTATGGGTGCGTAAACTTTACAATATAAAGATTAAGACCTATCCGCAACAGGATACACATAAAATATGGCTTTTCATTTTTAGGGGAAGGATCCACTAAAAAGTGGATTTTGCCTAAGTAGCCTAAGAAGGATTGTGATGATGACATGTGGCACTCCTAATAAGTAGGAATGAAGGGCATTTTGGTCCTTATAAATAGGAGTGAAAATGACATGTGGCACCCCTTTTGTTTTTAAAAAATATAAACAAAAAAAAATCTAGTACGAAAAAATCTAGCACAAAAAATGTAGTACAAAAAAATATAGCACAAAAAAAATCTAGTACAAAGAAATATAGCACGAAAAAATTTAGCAAAAAATGTAGTACAAAAAATCTAGCACAAAAAAATTGAGGAAAAAAAAATTTAAGACAAAAAAATTCAGCACAAAAAATTTAGCACAAAAATATAGTACAAAAATTCAGCACAAAAAATGTTATATAACATAGAAATACAACACATTTAAGTGGGTTTTTTAGTCTTCATATTTTATATAGTAATATGGTACTCAAATTAAAGATAAAAAGACGCTCGATTTTACGGTGAAATTTTTATGAAAAAGTAATTTCGTATAAAAAAGTTATGAACGTTTAAAAAATGAGGGTTGAATATGCATGTGACTTGCATGAGGAGAGAGAAAGTCCATAAATATGATTTTCCCAAGATACCTTTGCACTCCTCCTTTCTCCTACCTTTTATCTTAACCATTGATTTGAAAAATGAATGGTTAAGATTCCTTCTTAGGCTACTTAGGCAAAATCCACTTTTTAGTGGATCCTTCCCCTTCATTTTTAATGTTATTAATATGTATATGTATATGAACTAGATGATGCCCCCGCCCGCGTTGCGGGGCGATGGCCGAATAATGAACGAGTGTTAGGCAGCTCATTGACACGAAAAACAATTAAATCGAGTCAACCAATTAAAACAAAACACTTTTATAGTTTTGATAAAAAAAACTAAAACAATGTCAATATTGTAATTTTTAACTGAGGGAAAGTTGTATTTTTTGACTGGAGTAAAATCGTAATTTGCCAAAAGCTAAAGTGATGGTAGTCTTGTAAATTTGAACCGGGGGCAAAGTTGTAAATTTTCACAGGGGCAAATTCGTAATTTTGAACTTGGGGTAACAGCGTAATATAAATTTGAACTAAGGGCACAATCGTAACTTTAAGCTGGAGGTAAAACCACAATTTTATTTTGAACCGAGGGGAAAATCGTAATTTTGAGTTTGGGGCAAAAGCATAATTTTATTTTGAACTGGGAAAAAAACATAATTTTGAACCGAGACCGAAATCATAATTTTTTAAATAGGGAAAATCACATTTTTCAACAGAGGGCAAAATCGTAATTTTTAGCTGGGGGCAAAAACAAAATTTTATTTTGAATTGGGGGCAAAAAGGTAATTCTGAGCTGAGGGCAAAACCACAATTTTATTTTGAATCGAGGGAAAATCGTAATTTTGAGCTGGGGACAAAAGCGTAATTTTATTTTGAGGTCAGGGCAAAACCGTAATTTTAAAGAGGGGCAAAAACGTAATTTTAAAATGGATAAAAAATAATAAACTGGTTGGTCCAATGGGAGAGTGCTAGGCAAAATCGTAATTTTGAATTGAGAGCAAAATCGTAATTTTGAGATGGGGACAAAAGCGTAATTTTATTTTGAGCTGGGGGTAAAACGGTAATTTTAAGCAGGAGCAAAAACGTAATTTTTAAAATGGATATAAATTAATAATAAACTGGTTGATCCAATGGGGGAGTGCCAGGCAGCTACCTGGCACTATTCCCCCACTTGATAAATGTATGTATAGTAAATACGTACACGTAAATCAGAAAAAAAAATATAGCTATAATAATTAATGTACGCGTCATCAAAAAGTCGTCATCGCTTAGAACTCCTAGATTGTTTTATTCACAACGACTATTGTAATTTATTAAATAAAATCAGATTAATATTATTTGCGTGTTTTACGGAAAAATAAGTGAAAGTTGTAATATTGTATATTCATTTTTTTTTTTTGAAAGATAATTGTATATTCATTTTAATTAAATTCTTATACTATTTGCGTGTTTACAGAAAAATAAGTGAAAGTTGTAATATTGTATATTCATTTTAATTATATTCTTATACTAATCGTTGACATCTGGGTGAAGGGACGATTCAGGACTTTAATCCCGGGTTCGAATCTAACGGGTGCGAGGGTTTACGGATTCCATACAGTTCCTGTGCATTAAGAGGGCACGGTCTTATGGCGGTTGAAGAGTCGACCTTGGACATAGTCCCAAATAAGATGGGTTTACACGTAAGATTCTTTGCCGTTCAAAAAAAACTTATTAATATTGATATTAATTAATATATAAATATATAGAGAGAGAGATAGAGCAGGGGCAGATCTGTCATAGTGACAGGGGTAACCTCCGCTACCCCTCAATTTTTTGCCAGAAGTGTAACTCATATTGTTTTTTTGGATTCCGCTACCCTTGAAAAAAAAAATTATGCTACCCCTTCTTTATAATAACATAGCTACCAGAAGGCAAAAGAAGATGGCATAGATGAAGATGGGAAGCAAGAGTTGAAGCTTTCGTTGGATAGAAAGAGTTGCAACGGCTTGTTAAAAATAAAGGGAAGACTTTTTTGGTTTACTTATTTTAATGATAGAGTATCGGGAAATGTTAAAGAAACTACAAAAGCATTCGGATGGTCAGCTCAAACTTACATTTAAACAAATTTTTTTTTTAATTTTTAACCATGTATTAACTTTTTAGTTTTTTCAGAACTGGTCATAAATACTTTTCTTATTTTAGTTTAAGAGTTAAATGCCATTTTAGTCCCTGTGGTTTTAGTCATTTTGCCAGTTTAGTTCAAAGGTTTCATTTTTAACCTGTGGATCCAAAAAGGTTTCACCGTTGCCATTTTAGTCCACTGGGTTAACTTCATCCATTTTTTCTGTTAACAAGAAGGGCAATTCGGTCATTTTATATGTAATTCTGTTAACTAGAAAGGCAATTCGACCATACAAAATGATCGAATCGCCCTTCTCGTTAACAGAAATAATGGATGAAGTTAACCCAGTGGACTAAAATGGCAACAGTGAAACCTTTTTGGACCCACAGGTTAAAAATGAAACCTTTGGACTAAACTGGCAAAATGACCCAAACCACAGGGACTAAAATGGCATTTAACTCTTAGTTTAATTAAGTTATCATAAACACTACTTCTTTTATTTATTTTTAACTCTTTTTACTTTATTTAGTTTAATTAAGTTATCATAAACACTACTTGTTTTATTTATTTATTTTTATTTTTTTTACTTATTTGTTTTTTTTTAGTTTTAGATTTCTTTATTAAATAAGTTTTCGGTTTGTGTCAAAGATTTTTAATAAAAACCTAAATATTATATATAAATCCTTTAAAGATAAAAAAATCCGACAACCTTCTCATGTGTGTGATGCATCGATTGTTAAAAATTGATTCATACGAAAAAAGGGTAATACCATTATAAAGTAGAAATATAAATCCATGCATATTAGGGTACTTGGAAGTTGGAACTTAGAAGATGAAAAACCCAAAGTCTTATTAGCAATCTTTTTTAGACGAAAGTGATGACATCGGTGATCTTACGGTCTTTTATCACACTTTAAAGGAAGAAAGATGGTGTGTTCCGGTTGATTTTACGGTCTTTTATCACACTTTAAAGGAAGATGATACATTTGCAAAATTGATTAGAATGTGTGACCTTACTCGTGTAATGATGGAAACCGAAAAATGTAATACTTTCCCTTTGGTTTATGGGATATTGAAGCTAGCGTTCGTTTTACTGGGTGCAAACGCCACTGGTGAAAGATGTTTTCCTAAAATGAAGCTTATAAAGACGAATTTACGCAATCGAATGAGTGAGGAGTATTTGAAAAATGCTCTAATTTGTCTGGTCAAAAGAGATTTTTTTATAAAGTAAAATTAGAGGATGTATTGGCTCGATTTCAAGCTTTCAAAAACCAAATAGGAAGAATCTATTATGTTTAAGATTATTTATTATTATTATCATGTTTCTATTTTTGCTTTATTTATATTGTATGAAGTATGGTAAAAAAATTTGAACATTACTCCTGAATTTTTTTGTCTAGATCCGTCACCGAGAGAGAGAAAGAAAGAGAAGTAGGGGTGGGGTTGAACCATACACATCTAAATTGGCTAAGATTAGCAACTACTCTTCATCATCTATTTTTCTAACTAGGCTGGATTCAGCTATAACTTCGTGTATTAGTGTATTATTTGTAATAATGTAATATTATATACTTGGTAATAAAAAATTAGTTTAAAAAAAAACGTGTATATTGCACAGATTGAATAAACATGTGTATTACATAGGTTGAATAAAATATATTGTAATACGATAACGCATACAATTGTTAATACATGTCTTAGAAAATGAACTTTAACTTTATAGTTATAAATTATTTTAAGTTAACTTTTAAAACATTTTTTAATTGGGTATTAATTTCTTTTATTTAAGAGTAAATTACAAAACTCGTCCTTTATGTATGTATGTTATTGTAAATCATGTCCTCTGTCTTCAATAATTACATTAATCATACCTAATGTTTACAAATCCTGACATGTTATATCCTTTACCCCAAACCCAGTTAATTTTCTCAGTAAATTGTAGTCACGTGGGGCCCACGTAAGGGCATTAATGTCTTTTAACCTACCCATCTCTTCCCCCTTTTAAAACCTCAAATAACCCTAATTTCTTTTAATATCTCTAACACCACCACCACCACCTCCACCAATCGTCGGCCATCACCCTCTCCCTCTTCATCATCAACTCAATCACCCTATCCTCTCATCCAGACCTCTTCTGCCACCTCCTTCCCCCAATCCACCATTATTTTTTATCACACACCTTCTATCCATCTCTGATTCGTACAAATTGTGACCAAGCTAATGAAGAAAATGTAAAGTTAATCAATCCAGAGTGTACAAGTACCTTAAGAATCAAAGGATTTTTGGTCAACAACTTTTGATATGAGCTATATTCATAATTTTGGAATTCGTCTAGAAGTTTCAGTGGTTGGACATCCACAAAATCGAAGTCTAAGTCAACAACTTTTGAATTTTTAATATAACTGTTGTGGACTTTGCTTTGTAGACCTACATTTCCAATTAATGGAATTCTTATAATTATAATTTTGTATCATAGTTTAAAGTGTATACATCTTTTAAGCTAAAGAAAACATTTGATGATGGTTACCGATGGCGATTTTCAGAGGTGGTTTAGGAAGTGGCCGGTGGCGATTTAGGAGGTGGCCGGTGGTGGTTTTAGGGTTTCATAAAAGAGGTGTTACAGAGTTGAAGAAGAAGGGGTGGGTAAATGAAATTGGACTATAAAGTGGGTAAAGAGTTGGCCGGAAAATAAGGGGTGGCCGGAGTTGGCTGTCGAAAAAACAAGAAGGTAGAGAATAAGGGTTTTCAAAATTTGTTTCATTTGCCCCTTGTACTATCAGATTTTTCAAAAGGGGAAAGAGATGGGTAGTTAAAAGACATTAATGCCCTCACGTGGGCCCCATGTGACTACAATTAACTGAGGAAATTAACTGTGTTTGGGGTAAAGGATATAACATGAAATGATTTGTAAACATTATGTATGATTAATGTAATTATTGAAGACAAAGGACATGATTTGCAATAACATACATACATAAAGGTCGAGTTTTGTAATTTACTCTTTATTTAATTGATAAGTGTTTATTTAGTTAAAGGATGCTTAGTTCTTTTAAGAGTAAATTGCACAAAACGTCTTTTAAGTTTCACCAATCTTGCTGGTTTCAGCTTTGTTAGGTCCTTTAGGTTTATGGATTAGTAGGTTTATTGTTTAATGGACCAAGTTTCTAGAAGGTGGGTATTAGAGTGGGCTTATGTGATATGGGCCTAGGGTTTTGGGGGAAATGTCCCCTTACTATAAATAGTAAATGAAAATTAGGAGTTAGGGGTTGGTTCATTTGTTTTAGAAACTTGTATTAGACAAACAATTTGTATGCAAGTTTAAGCATTTGAATCTTTAAATCTTCAAATCTTCAAATCTTCATCTTGTTCTTGATTATTTCTTGAAGATCATCAAACTTGGATTCCGCCCATCCTTGTTGATTGTTTGATATCGTTGTTTGATCCGGATTTTCGGGACTTACAATTGGTATCAGAGCCTAGTGAACTTGATTTCCAGGCTCAGTTCTGATATCGCGATACTGATGTTCACGGTTACTGTTACTGTTCCGACTTTCTGCTGTTTTTGCTCATCTCGGACGGTGTTCATCTAATCTCGGATTGCATTCATAGCATTTCAGACCATCTCAGATCATCATTAGTCATCTCGGACTTGAAGATTGTCTTCATCTCGGATCATCTTCAAGTCATCTCGGATCATCATCATTTCATCTCGGATCATCATCATACCATCTCGGATCATCATCATCATCCCATCTCGAATCATCATCATCTCATCTCATCTCAAATAATCATCATCAGATCTCGGACCATCATCATCAGATCTCAGATAGTGTTTATCAGATTCCGGACTGTGTTTAACCATCTCGGATCATAGTGGTTGAAGATTTCCTTTGTACTTCATCTCGGACTCATATCATCTCGGATAGACCCCATCTCGGACCACTGTTCATCTCGGACCCTTGCATCTCGGATCAGTCTTCATCTCGGACTCACCATTTTGGACTATTCATCTCGGACTACTGTTCAGTTTTGACAAACATCATGTTGAACCCAACCGGTGTTATGAACGACGTTGTGACCGCAGCTGATCTCGCTAACGCTACTCTTGCTGCTATTCAGACTCAGTCTTTGGCTTTCCATCAAGAACTTGACCAAGTTATTGGCACGTCCACCAAGGTTCCAAGGTTTTTGTACGGAGACGACTAGTATGAGTGGAAGCTTAGGTTTGAACAATACTGTAAGGCGAATGAACCTCATGTTTGGAGAAGCATCAAGAATGGACCACGCACTATCATGTACTCTACTGAAGATGACCCTCAGACCCAGATTCCGAAACTCGAAGGCATTTATACTGAGGAAGACAAAAAAAGTCGTAGCTAAGGATGAAGCTACTTATGGAACTCTCTCAATGGCTCTTAGTCCAGATATTTCGATTGGAGTTCAAAACTGCAAAATAAATTTGGGACCAACTGACACACTTGTTTGAAGGAAATGCTGACATGAAAGCTAGCAGAGTCAACATGATGAACCAACAGTTTAGTTCGTTTATTCACATCTATGGGGAAACCGTTGAGAATCAGATTAGGAGGTTTGTCAAACTCGTGTCACAGATGGTGAGTGCTGGAATCAACATTTCAAATAGTGGAATGAATCGTCAACTGCTTAACTCTCTACCAAAAGGATGGGATGCTGAGGTTTCTATGATCAAGCGTACTAAGGATCTGAATGAAATGACACTTACAGAACTGATTGCTACTATCAAGTCTTGTGAGATCGATAATCAGCAGAGAGAAATGAATCACAAGAACTCACTGATGGCTGTTGGTATGACTAGCCCCAACAACGCAGCATTGATGTGTCAAGCTCATCCAAATCTGGTTTTCAGCTCTGTTCATGGAGTTATGAATCACAACCCAAACATTGTGTTCAGTCCTGTTGCTGCACCAAAATCCAACTACGTTTATGGAATGTCTCTTCCTACTTCTCAAGCACCTGCTGTCAACACCACGAATGTTCAACCGCAATCCAAGCCTCAGTCACAACATGCAAATGTTGCCTTTGGTTCAACCACCCAGTCTGCATCTCAAAATATCCCATCATCACCTTCGGTAGAGCATATGGCCTTCTTGACTAAACATAATGAAGAAAAACTTGCTCTCGCAGCTTCTATGATCTCCAATTTCAATACTTTCTTAGCTGGAGATCTCATGCCTTAGGTGAGATAACACCAGATGTGAATTAAGTGGTGGAAGAAGACTTGGATGAACTGGATGTGGCTTGGAATCTGGCTATGTCAGCGTTTAAGGCGGAAAAGTTTGCTAAGAGATATAGGCGTCGTCTAATGAATGCTTGTCCTGGTGTGCTGAGAGACAGGCTAAGGTGCTACAGGTGTTATGAACCGGGACACTGCAGGATATGAAGCTACTCAGTCGGCTGCAGCACGGAACAAGGAAAGGTCAATGGTTCCTGTTACACCTGTTGAGACTTCGACTTCAACTGGACAGGGAAACTTTGGAGCTGGAAGGGCCTTGATCCCACAGGAGCAGAATGGGTTCAATTTGGCTGATGCAGTTACGCAAGTGGAATCAATGAAGCAGTTTGAATCTGCTGTTGTGGAAAGGGTCCATCAGTGCTTGATGGCGATGACCGAGGAACCAAATCACTCTCCGATACGGTAAATTCCCTTTTATGTACAGAACACTGTAAAAAGAAAGTTGCATTTCTGAGATCTCAAAACTCAGCATTGATCATCGATTACAACAATGCTATGGGAAAGTACATCAGTCTTCGAGAGAACAATAAAATACTCTATGAAAAGATTGATGTACTTAAGAAGGACATAGCTCAACTTCACAGAGACGTGAATCAACAACAATGTTGGGTTCACGACTACAAACATAGACTCACAGTTAAAACTCTTGAATGTGACTCTGTGAAAGCTGAGCTGGAACTTCTCACTGGAAAGTACAAACAAAATGAGTTAAACATCAAAAAGTATGATATCTCCAGTGACACTGTTCGTAATCTGTGCAATGTGCAACTTGACTATAAAGAAAATAAGGGAAGGGGATTGGGATACACACAGGTTTCGCCACCATATAATCATAATTTTTCCAGACTGCCTATTACTGAGTAAGAGATGGAAAATTATGATAAAATGATGTATGGCAAGCCTAGTGATTCTGTTCCATATAAATCATCAAAATTTAAAAATGGTCAACAGGCTGATTTCAAGAAACCAATGAATTTTGTCAAAAATGAAAATGTTAAAAATGAACCAACTGATAAGTCCGATTACAAAAATTTATTTCACTTCCCAGCAACTATTTCTCCCCCTCAAACAATGCGTATTCTTTGGCACGATTTTTGTTTTCTTATCTCCCCCTCAAACAATGCATATGTACATATACGTCCCTCAAACAATGCATATGTACATATATGTTTTCCTTCGCGGGAAGGAAAACTGGAAGAATAACCATGAAGGACACTATCAAGAACGGGGTTCTCATCTTCTCAGACGTCAATTATGTCCCTAAACTGAAGCCCAACCTTTTGTTCATATCTCAGATGTGTGATAAAGGGTAGGAGGTTATCTTCTCCAAAAGAAAGCGTGCTCTTGGAACGCGCTGGGTATTCAGAAACAAACTGGATGATCCCGGCATGATCGTGAGGAACAAGGCACGATTGGCAGTTCAAGGTTTCGAACAAGTTGAATGTCTAGATCATGATGAGGTATACGCACCGGTGGCACGTCTGGAGGCCATTCGTATTTTCAGATGATGAGAAAGAAGTTCGAAATGAGCTCGTTGGGAGAAGTGACAATGTTTTTGGGCTTGCAAGTTCGTTAAAATAGTCAAGGAATCTTAATTTGTCAAAGCAAATATGTTCTCGACGTTCTTGCCAAATTTGATATGACAGATTCAAAGATGGACAGGGATATGAAGTCTACATCGGCTGGATGCCAATTCTTGGGGGACAGTCTCATCTCATGGCAGTGCAAGAAGCAACAACTCACTTTTGCAGCAAAGTGCGTTGTAGCATCTACTGCCTGTTGCTCTCAGGTTCTTTGGATACAACACCAGCTCAAGGATTACGGTTTGATTTATCTAAACTTTACTATTTATTTTGATAATGATGCCGCTATCCAGATTATCAAAAACCCTGTCTTTCACTTTAAAACCAAGCACATTGATATCAAGGTGCACTTTTTTCGAGATTGCTATGACAGAGGATTGTTTAAACTTAAATAGATCGACACTGATGCTGATTCAGTGGATCTTTTTACAAAACCTGTCAGCATCTCGAGATTCAATGTGCTTGTGGATCTTTTTAAAAAGATGATGCGTTTTCACCAACTGAGCGACAAAAAAAAAAGGTTTTCTACACTAAAGTAATTAAATAAGTAAATTTGCGCATAAAGTGTGATGCACAAATTTAGGGGGGGGGGGGAGGGACGTATATGTACATATGCAAAAAAAACATATATGTACATATGCATTGTTTGAGGGGGAGAAAAGAAAACAAAAATCGTGCCAAAGAATACGCATTATTTGGGGGGGGGGGGGGGAGAAATAGTTGATGGGAAGTGAAATAAATTTTCGTGATAAAGAATATGATTAACACATGTAAGGTATCGTAGCTGAAAAGATTTTAGGATCTACTGCGATGTGTTGATAGGTTTGACGCTCAAAAAGCAAAGAGATACCAAGTGATATAAATCTAACGGACTGGACATTGCGTGGGTAACAGACCAACGGTGTATGATTTCATGGTCTTAAATCCTGCGTTGATGGATAACCAACATCTGAGGTTTCGAGTTTTTATACTGATGAGTCATCCGGGATATCAGGACTGTCCCTCTGTTGCATCCAGATTATATGCAGACCTGGGCACAGTCATGATATCTTGAAAAAGAGCCGCTACAAGGGCCAAAACCTAAAAACGGAAGAAACTCTCTTAAGAGAATTCCGTGAGCTTATAAAAGCTAAATCGTACCGTTAAAGGTATCTGCCCAGCCCTCGTCAGACTTCTCTGGCCTCTCTGCTGTACGAAAGTACTGACCTGTTCACCAGAAAGTCTGGCGTTGTAAAATCTAAGGATGGACTCAGTATACTCACCTGCTATGATGAACTGTTGTGCTTACCTTGATCGCGGGGGTATGCATTGGAATGGGACACACGGATGTCACAGTATAAATCTACCCTAAGCGTATCACAAGGTTGAAAGTTAAAGGTTGGGCGTTAGATTTAAGAGGACAAATATATCAACAATCGCGTGGAGCAGTCTAAGAAAGCATGTGCTGAAAAGTGTTCCTTAATCAGTTCGAAAACGATTTGATCCCATGGCAGCTCCTCCTTCTATTACTCCTTTATTATTATTATTATTATTATTTTATTTTATTTATTATTTTTCTGATTAAAAAAAATAACAAAAAAAAAAAAAAAAAAAAGGGGGTTGCTCGGTTGGTTGGATCGTTGATTTTGAAAAGGACGTTTTCAGTTTTGAAAAGGTAATAGTCTGGCTTACTGTTTCGGATTGGGGACCACTGTTTTGGATAAAATGAATCAGATCCGGCCCATTGTTCTCGAATGTAATTCGGACCATTGTTCCGAGTTGGGGCTTGGCAGTTTGATCTTAGGCCCAATCCGAAACACTATATATTGTCAACCATTTCTCATTCGAGTCACATTTCGGACTAATCTCATATCCTAATCAATTTGGAAGCTCTTATATATTCTCGGACCACTTATTCGAATTACAAGGTTTGCAGGTTCCTATACTTTTCAAACCAAAGCCTTTAAATGCCTCAGTTGCCGAAGAACATGACGAGCATCTCATGAATGCTGCTGCTAAAGCTGATATAGAAACAGAAGTTCTAGATTCAGACGAAGAAGAATCCAACGACGACAGTGATGTCGAAGTAATTGTATTTGAGAAAGCTGAGGAACCCGTTCGAGAATCAACGTTAATGACTGCTGAAAAATTTACAAGCCCTGATTGAATCGTTGAAGATAAGTGTCAGAAACCCTCCTTCCGTATCTATTCTTGAAACTGAAGATGATTCGACAGATGATGCTGAAGAAGCATCCAACAAGAAAGGAAGAACTGAAACAGATCTTGATTTTCATTCTACTGGCCCAAGCTCAGAACCAAAGCCTACTATGCCCACTGATCCACAAGTCACTACTGCTACTCAAGAAGTTCTGATCTCATCTTTGCAAGCTCAAATATCAAGCAAAGATCAGGCGATCGAACGACTACAAAGTGATGCGGGTATGCTGACATCAGGTGAAAGTTAAGCTGGAAAAGAAGTTCAAGAATGTAATTAAGAATCGTTTTGTTTACTGATCCGGCTCCATTGCCCGGCGGTCCTCCAAACGGATTCAGCAACTAATCCAGTAAACCTAGGGGGAGATTGTTAGGCCCTATAGGTTTATGGATTAGTAGGTTTATTGTTTAATGGACCATGTTTCTAGAAGGTGGGTATTAGAGTGGGCTTAGGTGATATGGGCCTAGGGTTTTGGGGGAAATGTCCCCTTACTATAAATAGTAAATGAAAATTAGGAGTTAGGGGTTGGTTCATTTGTTTTAGAAACTTGTATTAGACAAACAATTTGTATGCAAGTTTAAGCATTTGATTCTTTAAATCTTCATCTTGTTCTTGATTATTTCTTGAAGATCATCAAGCTTGGATTCCGCCCATCCTTGTTGATTGTTTGATATCGTTGTTTAATCCGGATTTTTGGGACTTACAAGCTTTAATCTTTAAAAGTTGCCAAAACCAGCCTTTAAGATTAATTTTGTTGGCGGTTTCATCCTTTGTCACTAACCTAGTTACTAATCCATGTTAAATGGCCTCACATGCATAGCATGTGACGGTAAAACCGTCTTTTCATGCTTGTGATGTTATTAGAACCCTAATAAAATCCCAGACCCACTTCATCAGTTCATTCTTCTTGTGATTTCATCTTCTTGTGATGAAGTGGGTCTGGGATTTTATTAGGGTTTTAATAACATCACAAGCATGAAAAGACGGTTTTACCCTCACGTGCTATGCATGTGAGGCCATTTAACATGGATTAGTAACTGGGTTAGTGATAAAGGATGAAATCGGCAACAAAATTAATCTTAAAGGCTGGTTTTGGAAACCATTAAAGATTAAGGATGAAACCAGCAAGATTGGTGAAAGTTAAAGGACGTTTTGTGCAATTTACTCTTCTTTTAATATGTTTTAGCACAGTTAAGTTAAATTAAACTACAACTATAAATATATGAATATATAAATGCATATTATAATTTAAGAACTAAAACTTGGACTTTTTTTTACCACCTATCTATATTTTAATTGGACATTTTGTATTTTTATCATTCAAACTATCTAACCATACTAAATATTTAAATAATTTTATAGATCACTTATAAAAAGAAATTGTAATTTTATTACTTAACTTACAAGTTTTAGAACTTTGTGATACTTGTAGACGTAAAAAGAAGATTTTAAGTAACAAAAATAAGTTTATGTATTTATTTGCAAACTTAAATGAAAGTTCAGGATCCGGTGGGTTTAGCCAGAAGTTTGGATAGGATTGTACTAATTCGGTAGAATTCCCGTTAGATTAGTCATAAGTCGAATGATTCCATTTATACCAAAAGAGTTTACATCATTTACAAGCTGTAGAAACAAAAGTTCTCCAGCGTTTCCCCTTTAGGATCTCTAAAACTTATCAACTAACAAACACACGACACTATATATATACACATGAGGTTGGGACGGGCAAGTACTTCTGTGCGGATGAGCTTGTCCGTGCGGATGAGTTACATCCGCATGAATGTGTTACATCTTTACGAAGTTAAATCCATACAAAGTTACATCCGTACGAACCTCTCTCGTCTTCTCCAAAGTCATGTGTTCGTATCTCAACTATACAATATTCAACACATGCTTTATCTAGCCTACTGGCAGACATACATAATATGCACTAACAAATTCCCCCTTGGTCGTCACTGTCGAATCTTGATCTTGAAATATGAGGGTCGTGTTTGAATATTCTGCAACTTCAATCAAGCATTTGATATCTTTAGATAATTCCCCCTTGATTGATGATTCGGGTTTGCAATATCATTAATACATTCCCCCTGAAATGAATCTTCAAGTCTTAGTCTGCACCATTCCCGACCTCCTCTGATTTGCGTAACTGTAATCTTCACGAATAATCATCAACTCAAAACTAATTAATGCTGCTTCTTAGTTTCTTCTTTAGTCACATCCGTGTTCGGTTTTTTATTTAACACTTTAGCTGAATCTGTTAATCTTCAAAAACCCAACCGGCAATTGATAGAAACTTCGAATCACCACACCGTTAAATTTCAAGTTTGTGAATTACCTACGAAAATCTAAAATCCCGTTTTCCATAATAATTTTTAAGCATACTCCTGAATGATAGATCAATATAAACGGTAATTTCCACAATCAGCAAATCTTCATCAGATAACAAATCATCTGGTAACACATTTAGATCTGAGAAACATTCTTCCACGATCAGAATCACGTTCTTCCTCTTCAGTCACGATAACAGATATATAGTCTTCTCCGTTAAACCCGACAACAACTTAATCAACAAACATCAAAATTCCCCGGTGGTTAGTCTAGAAAATAATTCCTCTGATCGAAGATTAACAATTCTGACACTTTTTACTATCACAGAATTATTAGTTCCAAGATATCTTT
This sequence comes from Helianthus tuberosus, assembly GCA_030545235.1. Lineage (NCBI taxonomy): Eukaryota > Viridiplantae > Streptophyta > Magnoliopsida > Asterales > Asteraceae > Helianthus > Helianthus tuberosus. Next base: position 30,395,432 of record CM060444.1, read on the forward strand.
TAAGTATTGACAATACTAATGCATCCTTTGACGCTAATCCTGCTGACCGGCTTGACGAAGACTCTGGACTCAAACCCTAAGACATCAATCTGACCACAATCTGAAGAATCTGAACTTTCTATGATCACGAACTAACGAATCCAAATTTTATGCATCCCTTGACAATCTGAAGTTGGAACCACCCGAATGCTTTTGCACGTCTAAATTTCAAAAATGCCAGAATTTCAATATATTCTATTGAAATTATTATTCCCCCTCATTTTTCCAAATTCCGACCCCTCTAAAACGGAGCACTTAATTTCCCCCTCAAATTTGGAAAATTCAGTCCTCTCTGTTCACAGAAAAACTCAACTATGTGGAAAATATGTCAATTTGGTCCACAAAAGTGCATTTTTTTTTTTATCAATGCAGACTTTTTTTGTTGGCCCATTAATAGTCACTATACCAAATGATAAACAATCTGCATAGGTATCAATGACTACCCCACTATCTTCAAAACCGTGTGATCTCATCATCATATCTATTCTATGAAGCCCCCAACGGTGTCCCCGAACATCCCGTATTTGTTGTTAAAATCTCGAAAAAATTTTAAGTCACCAAATTTTTCTTGGACACTCGTCTCGTCACTACGATAAAAAAAATCCTTTTTAAGGCATTTTAGGTACATTCATAATGATGAAAATTTTACATTCGTGCAGATGTATCCTTTCGTGCGAATGAGCTGATTTTGGAATGAATAAGTATTTTTGTGCGGATGTACTATATTCGTGCGCATGAAATACTTTTGTGCGGATGTAGTTCCTCCATTCGAACACTGTTGATTCAATTTTTTGATCCAAAATCTTTATTTTTACGAATTTCATGATGATTCTTTCACAAATATGGTCGAAATTCATTATTAATCAATCCTATGATGTCAATTTTATTTTTTTGTCCGTGAATTGATCGTTAATTTGATGATTTACGTCTAAAACCCCTAAATGTCAATAATTCATGAGCGTAGGTGATTCAATAAACTGTTAGATCGATTGAATCGGTACCGTAACTCTGATACCAATTGAAAGTTCAGGATCCGGTTGGTTTAGACGGAAGTTTGGATAGGATAGTACTAATTCGATAGAATTCCCGTTAGATTAGTCATAAGTCGAGTGATTCCATTCATACCGAAAGAGTTTACATCGTTTACAAGCTGGAAAAACAAAATTTCTCCAGCATTTCCCCTCTGGGATCTCCAAAACTTATCAACTAACGAACACATGACACTATATATATATATACATGAGGTTGGGACAGACGAGCACTTCCGTACGGATGAGCATGTCCATGCGGATGAGTTACATCCGCACGAATGTGTTACATACGTACAAAGTTACATCCATACGAAGTTACATCCGTACGATCCTCTATCGTCTTTTTCCAAAGTCATGTGTTTGTGTCTCAACTATACAATATTCAACACACGCTCTATCTAGCCTATTCGCATAGTGGCAGGCATACATAATATGCACCAACATTAAAAAAAAGTTATTTGGATACTTAATAATTATTTATAATTAAATGATACATATTATATTATATATTATATATAACTACAATTTGTAACATTTCTAAGCATTGGGTGTTGTACCATATGCTTTAGTTATTTACCTTGCATTATTATATTTATATATCTTTAATTAGAAAACTTTCTTTTTATTAGAACTTATACTATTTGCACTTAATTTTTGTACATGGGTTTTATTTAAACCATGGCGGCTGTTCACGAGCCGAACCGAGCCGAGCTAGGGCAAAACTCGGGATCGGCTCGATTATAAACCGAGCTGGCTTGGCTCGGCTTGGATTTGAAATCGAGCTGAAAATCTAAGCTCAGGCTCAGTTTGGTTTTAAACCAAGCTGGCTCGGCTTGGCTTGGTTTGGCTCGATTTTGAAAAGAAAAATTAATACATGGCTCTTAAAATTCAGTAATCTAAAATATTATTCAATAATTCAAAAGAACATATCCAAAATAAGCTCAACCTTATACATTACAAGTCAAAATCAAGTTTAACAACACAAAATACGTTCTTAATTTCAACGAAATACAAGATAAGTTCATTAACATGGTAATCAGCCTTTAAATGTGGTATAAATATCAAATTACACTCCTAATCACATGTAAATAATCATCAATTTTTTGTGATATAATGTTGGTGCACCTTTTTGTGTCTGTAACTAGTCTGTATTAGCGTTGTATTTTGTACGGTCTTTTACGTTTATCGAGTCTGTATTCGCCGTCGAACAAGTCGGATATCCTCCTATCCACTTGTGTCCGACTATTTTGTCTCTGTTTGTTATGTAATGTTTACGAACAATGCATGTTGCATGTAAGGGTATAAATGTCATATTTATGTGTTTGTCTGTGTTTGCTGCAAGTCTGTTTGCAACAAATATTACAACAGTTGCAGCCCTCGACGAAACCCTAGGTTTCGTCGAGCACTACATAACGAAACCCTCCCAATGTCCAATATATAAGGTTTCGTCGTGAACAGTGACGAAACCCCCAGGTTTCGTCGACTGTTGGGTTTCTTCAGGCCCAATGTCTGGCCCAATGTTGTTTCGTCGATGTTAGGGCCCAGGCTGCTATATAAATACTTTCTAGTTTCACTTTGTAACTAGATGAGAGCATACCCTGTGAAAGTTATACTGTCAAACTTGTGTGTGTATCAGTTTGATATTGGTTCTCATCCCGTTTAATCAATAGATTGTGTTTCGTTGATTATACCGCGTTGTTATTAACTGTGTTTGATTTGGCATCGTTACGGGGATTCCGCACTCGTGACATTGTTTGTTATAAACAAGGGTTTGGTTTTCGTTATCGATCCTCAGATTTTGGGACCTACATATAACATAATGTATATAAAAATAAAATATATTAAAAGTAAAATAATCCGAGCTAAGCTGAGTCGAGTTGGTATGCGAACCAAGCCATGCCGATCTGGCTCGTTACGATCCGAGCCAAGCTAGACTCACTTTCTAACTGCTCGGCTCACTTTCAAATCAAGCCACATCGAACGATTTTTTTTCAGGCTAAATCCGAGCGAACTTTGAGCCCTGAGCTTTTTGGACAACCCTCTCCATGGGAGATTTATTGGTTTTTGTAAAGTGGTATAATCCACTTTATTGATACGTTGTTGTCTATTCTATCTAAAAGAGTTTTTGGTTTCCAGATGTTGAGAATCCCTCTTCAACCTCTCTCTATCTTTCTCTCTTTCTCTCTCGATGCCTTTTTTCGGTTTCTCTTTTTCTCTCAATCCAACCTGAGATTGGGTCTGTTTTGAGACATTTTTGGGTGTTGAGCCATCGATGTCCGGCGGCAACAAATGTTTATGGCGGCGGTAGAACTATGATTTGTGGGTATTGACCTATTGTATCCCGGCGGCTCCGGCCGTCTTTGGCCGGTGGCAGATTTACCCCGTCGTTGTGGGCGGCTACGGCCGTCTATGGTGGCAGCGGAATGTGATGATGTTGATGAGTTGGGTGACGACGCATTTACCCCATAGTTGCTGGAGGCTACGACCATCTATGGTGGTGCCCGAAGGTGATGATGATGAGTTGGGTCTCATCTGAGCCTCCATGTCTGCACAGCCCTAGTGGCCGCGACTACAGTTCCGCAATATTTGGTTTCAAGGCCAATGAACATACCTAAGTATTCCTAATAATTGATGATGATGATCCAAATTTCATCTAAGATTATAAAAATAGGGTGGTAATGATGTTAGGGTAAACCATATCTGAACACTAATTGCAAATGTTTTTACTTTTTTTTTGTATCGGAATCGGTTTCTTGGGGCTGTTGGAGATTGAAAGTTGCAGACTTTATTAGAGGGAAGAAAGGGGTGATGAGTAAAATTGAGATTCTCTGTTTGGATGTTTTGAGATTGTTATGGTGGTGATTATTTTATAAGTTTTATGGAGATATATCACAAAATTTATCCTTCCCAATACGACATTTTGACTTTGAAGAGGGCATGGGATGGGTTAGACAAGATACATTTTTCTAAATAATTCTGTAAAATGCTATGTCACACCCTGATATTTACAGCTCAGCCCGGTGGGCCCGGTGGGGAGTATCGTGAAGTAAGACTGGTATCGTCATAGTCAAATATATACAGAATAGCACAACTGAAGTCGTTGGAATATAAAATATTATTACAAACTCAATTGTCTGAAAGTACCAAAGTAATAAGTACAGACAAGCTTGTAATAATAATCCACAAGCGGATCATTATATACAAAAGAAGAACATCAGACTAATGGCTTATGCGAAGGAGTTGCAAATTCCTCGTCTAACAATTCCGAGCAGCTTCCAGCCTATTTACGTATTTTCACCTGGCACTTAGTCTTTTGAAAACACGTCAGTTTTCACTGGTAAATACAATCAACCGACACATTTTGAAAACATTTTCAAAATTGATTTAGGTGCACAGGGCACGAAAATTCTTTTATACTTGGGACAAACTATATCTCATGTTATCAATTTTACATACTTGCTCTATATACGGGGCCCGGAAACTATGCCGGTTCATGATTAACCGACACACCACTTATCCCTTTTCGGGATACCCATATTTGGGTATCAAAATTTATATCTTATTCCCTTTTTGGGGAATAATAAACCATATCTCATATGTCAGGTGTATGCCTACACCCCGTGCTTAGGTCATGGCCACTTACAATTAAATGAGTCATGGATATCCAGAACACGGTCACATTAACCCCCAATGTTTCAATCAAGCAATACAAATTAAAACGGGTTATTTGAATTTCCCGACACATTGGTCTTCGAATCCCATACCCGACCATGCGGTAAATATTTTACTGTATCCCAAGCCCGTATAAGGGAAAATTGGTTAAGAGTATTTACCTGAGCTAGCTCTCGTCTTAAATTGCAAGATTTATAATAACTCTGACGTATTCAATTAAATAAGCGTAGGTACAATTTACCAGAAGGCTCTAGTCTAGAATGATCGTATAAATAACCAATTAGAATGCTAACAGGTCTTATTTAAGTCATAGAGTTAGAACGACTAGCTTAAAGTAATTTAAACGGTACGATACGCTAGATTAAGCTATGACCGGAATAGAATGTAATTTAGATCCAAAAAGTATGAAGACTTGTATAATATGGGTAAACTAAATACACTCTCGATTTTGAAGTGAAAATGATAAGGTTAAACCCGTTTCGGTAAACTTACGTAAACTAGGTACGAAAGTCTAACCGTACGCGTATAAGTGATAACGAGTAACCAGATTAATCATATACAAGTTCCACAAGTCATTATGCTTTAAACATGTTATAATATCAGTAGGATACTAACATGTATGCCCATTAAGGTGTTAAAACCGAATTAGGCCTCATAAGGCCGTTTTTGTCATTTTCTGACTTATAAAAGGAGCTTGCAAGTAAACTGATGTCATGGTCATAAACATTCTGGAAAAATATCTAATTCATGTTATAACCTCAGTAGGATATCAATTATATGTGTGGTTTATGCTTTAAGACCAAACTATGCACCATAGGGGCATTTTGGTTATTTCACACATAGCTTTAAGGACTTATTTGGGATTCCGAGTTCATGACTTATACCTATTGTAAAAATATTTAAAATGATTTATAAAATCAGTAGCTAACAAGTCGTGGGTGATTAATATGGTTTGAAACCATACTTAGACGTAAAAGTCGTTAAATGATGATATTAACAATGTTTTAGTAAATGTGATGTTATGACCAGCTTTGAATTGTTAAAATATGTTAATTGTCATAACATATTAGTAGGTAAAAGGTTTGGCATGATTATTATGCTTAAAAACTAATTTAAGTGCCTTAGGGGGCATTATCATCATTTAAGAATACTTACCAAAGACTTGTGCACAAACTCAGTATATAATCTAACTTAACATCCCAAATAATCCTAATTATGATATCACATCAGTAGGTAATAAGTTTTACCAATAAATTATGCTTAAACTCATTTTAGATGTCAAAAGGGCATTTTAGTCCTTTAAAAAGATATAATTTAAGATTATTAAGCAAACTCAGTTTATGACCAGATTTATAACATCAAAATATGCTAAACATGTTAACATATCAGAATATAATTCATTTGCATGCTCATGTATGCTTAAAACCTCATTTTTAATAAAAAAGGGCATTTTTGCCAACTTTAAGCATAATAACGGAACTCGCAATATAATCTCATATTACTATATGACATGTAATATAACCTTAGGGAGTTATGCTATGTAACACCCATCTCATTTTATCATGAAATTACTACCAAATACGCATTTAGTTTAAGGAAAATACGGATTAACAAAAACTTTGTTAATTTAAGGTTCCTACATGATTAAAGTATTTAGGATTTACATCCTTACTAGTTAAGACGTACATATTGTGACATCAAAAGTTACATGTTCCATTTTGAACAAAAACAAAATGTATTAACGCGGAAGCTTCAAAAGTGTAGTGTTCGGTTCTTGGAATCTTGCTTGATCGCCATCTGGAGTAACTCCAACTTCACCTAATGTCAAAACCATCCTACATGTTAGTTTTGACAACAAATAAATAGGTATATCCAAGTTCCAATATCAAACAAATGAAAACAAAAACAAAATTCCGGAAATAGGTCTCTCGCGCCACGCGAGAGACTCATTTAAATCCTTCGCGGGCCTCGAGCAGCCTCGCGTGTCGCGCCAGATCGACCATGCCCAGTCGCGTGCCGCGAGGGAGTCAATTTTCCAGCAGGTCCACTCTCTGGACCTGCATATCTGCCCAACTCTAATTTTTATAAAACACAACCTCAAATGAGCATAACTTTTTATCTAGAAGTCTGTTTTTGGTGATTCTTTTTCCTACGCGTTTGTAATAAAAAATACGCATCAATTTATCCTATTTTCCGCATATGAAACCTGAATTATAAACAAATAGTTTATAATTTCTTGTTTCATTTATTCGACCCATTTTTTTATACTTTGCAAAACATGTTAATCATTCGTTTTTACTTCTAAGTGTACATACCCATTCCCCGGGCTTGTGAACTTCAGCGTATTATTACCATTCCATGGCATTACGCTTTCATATCTCCCAATTATAGAGTGACGTTCACGTCACATTAATATTACCAATTTACCCTTGTTTTGACCCGTTTGGTCATCTAATGGAAACCTCCATTTTTATCATCATACTAACTTATTCCAACAAACAATTTGACTCAATGCCATGCCAAATGAACTTCGTCATTTCGGCATTATACCAATTTCACTATTAGACTAATTCAAATTAACTAACTATATTCAATATACAAACATGATGTAACGAAACCAAGTTACATACCTTCAGAGCGGTCCTTTCAAACGCGTATCGCCCCCGGCTTGTCCACTTGAAGGCCCGGTTTCCTTGCCTATAGAGTTCAATCCACAAACGGTTTTGAACTCTACTCATAACACACAAGGAATCATTTGTCATATCATTCAAATATGCGTTTTTATTCGAGATTTACTATTTTATCTTTCTCTTAGGCGTTTTAACAAACACCTTATGGGCATCATTTTACAGAATCCATTATCAAGTTCATGACTTAACTATTTAACCAAAATCAAACAATTTTTGCAAGTTCAATACATCTAACATGCATAATAATATCAGATTCACTTCATGTAAACCATTAACACTAATTTTTATGATCACATTTCTTATGTTCTTATCATTCTACAAAAACCCATTTAACACTTAGATGGGTGAACATGAATTTTCATAATTTGAGCATCAATTCAGCAAGTTATTGGCTAGGGTTTACTCCTAAACATGTTTCGATCACTAATTTCATCTAAACATCAACTAATCAAGTTTAGATTTCAATTTCACAAATCATCAAGAAGTTGAGATGAAACCAAATTGTAATTTTTGACATACATTATGATCACTTCGCTGAGATGATCATTAATTTATGTTTAGATATCGATTTGGGACTGATTTGGCCTTTCAATTTGATCAATTTTGAGCTAGTTAGGGTTTGAAGTTGAGAGCCCCTAGCTTCTCTAGAGAATTAGACCAGAACACACACTTAACGTGTTGTTTTGGTGTTTAATGTTTTCATTAAAACAAACTTGTTTCAAGTTTGTTACAATTCGCCCCTATACTTTATTCCAAGTTACATGTAGTATTTCAAAAAAATTCCTTATTACTATAAAACTTATGATTTAACTAGGTTATTTATTCCTAGTTACTTTATCCTGTTTATTACCGATATTAAATTCTTAATATAAAACTTTATATTTTCGGGGTGTTAATTGTGAACCTTACGCCTTTTTTACTCTCTGATCGAGGTTATCAGCATTGAAAAATCTTCGTAAACTAAATCACACGTGTATATGTTGACATTTAAGAGATATACAGTCAAGAAAATCAAGAGCAATGGTGATATATATATAAATATATATATATATATATATATATATATATGCGGATTAGACATCAAAAAATAAACATTCAAAAAATGGCTACAATTTAAGGAATGTGTTTAGTGACGACATCAGATTCCTAATTGATGGAGAAAGGTCTCGTGGCAAGAAAAGCTGCGTCCAGGAGGTTGTCAAGTGTTTTCGCTCGACGATTCCATTCTTGGGTGGTTGGTTTGGCCCTTGTTCCTGTAACTCGAATCCTAGCCCGTTATATCCCATTTTAGTTTTACACCATTGTGAACCTTACGCCTTTTTTACTCTCTGATCAAGGTTCTCGACATTGAGAAATCTTCGTAAACTAAATCACACGTGTATATGTTGACATTTAAGAGATATACAGTCAAGAAAATCAAGAGCAATAGTGATATATATGCGGAATAGACAACAAAAAATAAACACTTAAAAAATTGCTACAATTTAAGGAATGTGTTTAGTGACGGCATCAGATTCCTAATTGATGGAGAAAGGTCTGGTGGCAAGAAAAGCTGCTTCCAGGAGGTTGTCAAGTGTTTTCGCTCGACTATTCCGTTCTTGGGTGGTTGGTTTGGCCCTTGTTCCTGTAACTCGAATCCTAGCCCGGTATATCCCATTTTAGTTTTACACCATTGTGAACCTTACGCCTTTTTACTCTCTGATCAAGGTTCTCGGCATTGAAAAATCTTCGTAAACTAAATCACACATGTATATGTTGACAGTTAAGAGATATACAGTCAAGAAAATCAAGAGCAATGGTGATATATATATATATATATATATAGGGAGGGCTCATGCGAGAACCACCTTTATTGTGAGAACCTTGAGAACCAATGTGAACACAACCTAAAATAGCTAAAAAAACCTAACCCCCACCCCCCAAAAACCTAAACCCCCCCACCCCCCCCCCAATCTAAATGCTAAAAAAAACCTAACCCTACCCCCCCCCCAAGCTAAAATGCTAAAAACTAAACCCCCAAAAAACCTAAAAAAATCTAAAAAAAAATCTAAAAAAATAAAAAAAAAATCTAAATTTTTTTTTTGATTTTTTTAATATTTTTTGGGTTAAAATCGCTACTTTTCGAAGCAAAAAAAAAAAAAAAATTTTAAAAAAAAAAATTTAAATTTTTTTTTTTGGCTTCGAAAAGTAGCGATTTTTTTATAAAAAATATTAAAAAATTCAAAAAATATTTTTTTGTGTGATTTTTAGCTATTTTTAGGCATTTTTTGTGTGTTCACATTGGTTCTCGCGGTTCTCACAATAAGAGGTGGTTCTCGCATGATCTTCTCCCTATATATATATATATATATATATATATATATATGCGGATTAGACACAAAAAATAAACACTCAAAAAATGGCTATAATTTAAGGAATGTGTTTAGTGACGACATCAGATTCCTAATTGATGGAGACAGGTCTCGTAGCAAGAAAAGCTGCGTCCAGGAGGTTGTCAAGTGTTTTCACTCGACGATTCCATTCTTGGGTGGTTGGTTTGGCCCTTGTTCCTGTAACTCGAATCCTAGCCCGGTATATCCTATTTTAGTTTTACACCATTGTGAACCTTACACCTTTTTACTCTCTGATAAAGGTTCTCGGCATTGAAAGATCTTCGTAAACTAAATCACACGTGTATATGTTGACATTTAAGAGATATACAGTCAAGAAAATCAAGAGCAATGGTGATATATATGCGGATTAGACACCAAAAAAAAATACTCAAAAAATGGCTACAATTTATGGAATGTGTTTAGTGACGGCATCAGATTCCTAATTGTTCGAGAAAGGTCTGGTGGCAAGAAAATCTGCTTTCAAAGGGTTGTCAAGTGTTTTCACTCGACGATTCCATTCTTGGATGGTTGGTTTGGCCTTGTTCCTGTAACTCAAATCCTAGCCCGATATATCCCATATTAGTTTTACACCATTGTGAACCTTACGCCCTTTTTATTCTCTGATCGAGGTTCTCGGCATTGGAAAATCTTCGTAAACCAAATCACACATGGATATGTTGACATTTAAGAGATATACAGTCAAGAAAATCCAGAGCAATGTTGATATATATGTGGATTGGACACCAAAAACTAAACACTCAAAAATGGCTACAATTTAAGGAATGCGTTTAGTGACGGCATCAGATTCCTAATTGACGGAGAAAGATCTGGTGGCATGAAAAGCTGCTTCCAGGAGGATGTCAAGTGTTTTCGCTCGACGATTCCATTCTTGGGTGGTTGGTTTGACCCTTGTTCCTGTTACTCGAATCCCAGCCCGGTGTATCCCATTTTAGTTTTACAACATTGTGAACCTTACGCCTTTTTTACTCTCTGATCGAGGTTCTAGGCATTGAAAAATCTTCGTAAACTAAATCACACGTGTATATGTTTACAATTAAGAGATATACAGTCAAGAAAATCAAGAGCAATGGGGATATATATTTGGATTACACACCAAAAAATAAACACTCAAAAAATGGCTACAATTTAAGGAATGTGTTTAGTGACAACATCAGATTCCTAATTGATGGAGACAGGTCTCGTAGCAAGAAAAGCTGCGTCCAGGAGGTTGTCAAGTGTTTTCACTCGACGATTCCATTCTTGGGTGGTTGGTTTGGCCCTTGTTCCTGTAACTCGAATCCTAGCCCGGTATATCCTATTTTAGTTTTACACCATTGTGAACCTTACACCTTTTTACTCTTTGATAAAGGTTCTCGGCATTGAAAAATCTTCGTAAACTAAATCACACGTGTATATGTTGACATTTAAGAGATATACAGTCAAGAAAATCAAGAGCAATGGTGATATATATGCGGATTAGACACCAAAAAATAAACACTCAAAAAATGGCTACAATTTAAGGAATGTGTTTAGAGACGGCATCAGATTCCTAATTGATGGAGAAAGGTCTGGTGGCAAGAAAAGCTGCTTCCTGGAGGTTGTCAAGTGTTTTTGCTCGAAGATTCCATTCTTGGGTGGTTGGTTTGGCCCTAGTTCCTGTAACTCGAATCCTAGCCCGGTATATCCCATTTTAGTTTTACAACATTGTGATCCTTACGCCTTTTTTACTATCTGATCGAGGTTCTCGGCATTGAAAAATATTCGTAAACTAAATCACACGTGTATATGTTGACATTTAAAAGATATACAGTCAAGAAAATCAAAATCAGTGGTGATATATATGCGGATTAGACACCAAAAAATAAACACTCAAAAAATGGCTACAATTTAAGGAATGTGTTTAGTGACGGCATCAGATTCCTAATTGATGGAGAAAGGTCTGGTGGCAAGAAAAGCTGCTTCTAGGAGGTTGTCAAGTGTTTTCGCTCGACGATTCCATTCTTAGGTGGTTGGTTTGGCCCTTATTCCGGTAATTCGAATCCTAGCCTGGTATATCCCATTTTTGTTTTACACCATTGTGAACCTTACACTTTTTTTACTCTCTGATCGAGGTTCTCGGCATTGAAAAATCTTCAAAAACTAAATCACACGTGTATATGTTGACATTTAAGAGTTATACAATCAAGAAAATCAAGAGCAATGGTGATATATATGCGGATCAGACACCAAAAAATAAACACTCAAAAAATGGCTACAATTTAAGGAATGTGTTTAGTGACGGCATCAGATTCCTAATTAATGGAGAAAGCTCTGGTGGCAAGAAAAGCTGCTTCCAGGAGGTTGTTAAGTGTTTTCGCTCAACGATTCCATATTTGGGTGGTTGGTTTGGCCCTTGTTCCTGTAACTCGAATCCTATCCCTGTATATCCCATTTTAGTTTTACACCATTTTGAACCTTACGCCTTTTTTGCTCTCTGATCGAGGTCCTCGGTGTTGGACTCTGTATGCCCAAGACACATATTAAATTGATGTGGCTAGTACGTTATGATCCAAGTCGGGTCATACCCAATAACAAGCTAGACAAACACCCACAATATTTATTTATGATATGATCAAACAAATAAATATTAACACTAAGAATATTTAGAAATTGGTTTTCTAAATAATTGCACTTGAGAAACTAATAAATTATATGGATAATTTATTTTGAGAGAATATTTTATCTTGTTATTTAATAGGTTAAATAACATTATAAAACATTATGAGATGTTGCATAAAATCTTGTAACATGTTATATTATATTTTATAAAAGGTTATAAAATTAAAACAAGATTACCTTTTAATTAAAATTTAAATATTTTCGTTGGGAAAGTCCCCATAGGGCCGCCCACTTTGGGTCTTCCCAAGAGGGTTGGTCCAATCATTTTTCATGCAACAATCTCACATATGAATGGCACTTGCTTTTTGATTAAAAAGATGACACCTTCTCTCATAAGTTACTAGTAGTTTTTCAAGTTGCATGAACTCAAAAAAAACTCTCTAAAATTTCGGCCAAGAGTAGGTTGTCAAGAGGGATTTTCAAGTGAGTTTTCAAGTGTAGAAATCCTAGCAACATAAGGTGTTCGTTGGAAGCTTGGGGTATGCAAGCTTGAGATCTTCTCCTTTGAAGATTTCCATTCAAGAATATCATCTTCTTCATATCACCTTGCTCTTGGAATGGTAGTATTCTAAAACACCCTATGGTTGTATTTTGATAGCATGTATGTCATATATGGATCCGATTTTGGGTTTTTGCATTTAAAAGAGTTTTAAATCTTGTAAAGTAACATGTTTTAAATCCTTATTTCGCTGCGTTTTAATTTTATTCGGATAAAATTAGCTTTGATAAACATGTTAAAAACCCAACAATGGCATCTAGAGCCGCTTATATGAGTGCATGCTTCATTGGATTTAAAATTTTCGGGTTTTGGGTTTGGTTAAACCCTATGGCCGAAAGTTTTGACCATGGTTCTCCTTTTATTTTTCAAGATTTATTTCCTACATGCATAAAGGAATCTTGAAAAAATTATGTCATATTGATGATTTGTTTTGTTTGGACAAAAACCCACATTTTTCGGGTTTTTCATTCTTGGCCGAAAAATGTAGGTTGTAAAAGGAAACCATTTTTGCTCTTGAAATATATATATTTGGATATATATTTTGGTGTTCATAACCTAGCCATGACCTTGTGTGAATATGTTTGTGCTTGTGATTTTAGTTAATTATTCAATGGGTTGTAATAATTATTATTTTGTCTTCCATTTGTAAAAATGTGTAATTTATTTATTTTCATTTGGTATGTAAGTAAATAGATTAGATGCATTTATTTTACTAGAAAAATGTATTAGGATACTTTTATGTAAAAAGAAGATGCACACAAAAATGCGGTTTTGGGTTTTGCCAATTTCGGGCATAAAGGACTTCATAGTTCTTAACGGGATTTTAGCCCGATAACCAAAACACATTTTTGAAGTCCAAAGGAGTTTGGAGCTGAATTTAAAAGACATTTGGAAGCTCAAAGAAGTGAAGAAATCACAACACAAGATGAAGACTTGAAGCATTTGGATGCGGGATCAAGTGGGAGTTCACCGACACTTTTTTTGTGTCCATATTCACCCTTTAGGAAGAACCTTTTGACACACTTGTTTCGGCTAACAAGTGTGGTCAAAATAGTTGGCTATGGTTATGCACCTTTTAACATATGTGTTGTGTGCTTGTATGGTTATATTTTATTTATGGTTGTTTGGATGATATTTGGATATGCATACTTAACAACTAATAACCCGTAACAAGCTTAAAATTGGTTCTTACAAAATCATTAAAACGATTAATAAAAGGTTTTATTAAAAATTAATGATTTTATAATAAAATGGGTTTTATTAAAAGAACCTTGAAAATTGGTTTTCACTAAAGTACCATTGATTTGAATGCATGCAAATATATGGTACATAAAATTTTTCTAAACTAGAATTTTGAAAAATAAAAATCCCTTTTATAAAAAAACAAGTCAAACACCATCCTTTTATACAACACTCAAATTACTTGGGAACTCTTTGTGGGATAAAGGTCACCTAACCACATTTGAGGAAACTTGTATATTTGAGGTGGGTTTACCATGTTTGTGGGATAAAGGTCACCTAACCATTTATGTGTATAAACTCACACGTGTGTGTAAGTTGGACGACTTGATTTGGAAACCATGAACTTAGGGTCACCGAAGCATGGAGAACAAAGGTGTTGATGGGATTAAACATGCCAACTAAACATAAAGATGTTTAACCGATCCCATATGGCTAGAAGTTGCAAAGGGTTGCAATTGTCAAACGTTGACTACCTTGTTAATTTAAATAATGGGATAAAGGTCACCTAACCAATATTTAAATGTAACGTTGGATTCTAGATTTTAATTATTAATTGTCTATGAGACGTTAAAAGGGTATTAATGATTAAAATTTTAATAATATCAAAAATACTAAAATTGAACTTTGTTAAATTTTGTAGATGGCCGCTAACAATGCAAACCCGATTACCCAAACCGTCCGTAACCTATCACTAAGAACCATCCTTGAAAAGGATCGTCTCAACCATAACAACTTCATGGATTGGTTTCGAAACTTGAGAATTGTTCTCAAGCAAGAGAAGATATCCTATGTGTTGGACGATCCTATTCCCGATCAACCTGACGAGGAAGATGTAGAAGCCTACAATGATTGGGTTAAGTATACCGAGGACTCCATGCAAGCCTCTTGCCTCATGCTGGGAACTATGATTCCCGAGATTCAAAAGGACTTTGAACATCATGGGGCATACGACATGATTACCCAATTGAAGGAAATGTTCCTACAACAAGCAAGGGTAGAACGCTTCGAAACGGTTCGAGCGCTTCATGCATGTCGGATGGAGGAAACCCAATCGGTCTTATCTTATGTCCTTAAGATGAAAAGCCACATTGATCGCCTCGAGAGGCTCAATTGTCCCGTCTCTAAAGAGTTGGCTACGGATTTGATCCTCAACTCTTTAACAAAGAAATTTGAGAGCTTTGTTATGAACTATAACATGAATGGATGGGACAAGACCATTGGTGAGCTTCATGCAATGCTCAAAATGGCCGAAGCGGGAATGGGTAAAAAGGCTTTACCCGTTCTAACGATCAATGAGGGAGGCAAGAAGGGACATCACTCCGACTCCAAGGCAAATGTTGCCAAAGGGAAGGGGCACGTCAAAGGGAAGGGAAAAAGAAAGGCTAAAGCAGAACCACCAAAACCAAAAGAGAAGAAGGCAAAGGTTGCCACGAGCGATCCATGCTTTGAGTGTGGAGAGATAGGGCATTAGAAAAGGAATTGTCCAACCTATCTCAAAGAGTTGAAAAACAAGAGGGATGCAGGGCAAACCTCAGGTACAATCTTTATGATTCATATTGATCTAAATGTTATTTCTTCAAACACATGGGTATTAGATACCGGATGTGGAACTCATATTTGCAATTCGTTGCAGGGGTTCAAAAGAAATAAGCATTACAAGAAGGGAGACACTAGTCTCTTCATGGGCAATGGAGCGAAGGTTCAAGTTGAAGCCCAAGGAGACTATGTTTTAAAACTTCCAAGTGGTTTGGAAATATGTTTGAAAAATGTTTTGTATGCTCCTAGTTTGACTAGGAACATTATTTCTGTTTCCCTTTTAAGACAATATGGATTTGATTTGAAGTTTGTGAACAATGAAATTTATGCTTTGATGAATGACATGTTCTACTTTAAAGCTACGCCTTCAAATGGTATTTATGAATTGGTTCATGATAATACATCATTTGATAATTCGATGTACCAAACAAACACCAAGAAACTCAAAATGGATTTGAGTGAGACCTATCTTTGGCATTGTCGTCTTGGTCATATAAACAGAAATCGCATGCAAACGCTACAAAAGAATGGTCTTTTAGAAACAAATGAAATTGGTTCATTTGATACATGTGAATCTTGTTTACAAGGTAAAATGACCAAGAAACCCTTTAGTGGCACAAACCAAAGGGCAAAAGATTTATTAGGCATCATACACTCGGATGTATGTGGTCCTTTTAAGCCAATGACTAGGAATGGTGAAAGATACTTCGTAACTTTTACCGACGACTTCAGTCGTTATGGTTATGTGTACTTGTTAAGACACAAAGATGAAGTTTTTGAAACGTTCAAAATCTTCCAAAACGAAGTAGAAAATCAACTCACCAAGACAATCAAAGTTCTTCATTCCGATAGAGGAGGTGAATACCTAAGTGATGCTTTTCAAGATCATCTTAGGAGTTGTGGGATCATCTCACAACTTACTCCACCTGGAACACCACAACATAATGGTGTGTTTGAGAGGAGGAATCGAACTCTATTGGATATGGTTCGATCGTCGATGGCTAGAAGCACATTGCCTCTATCATTTTGGGGTTACGCTTTGCTCTCCGCGACTCGTATATTAAATATGGCCCCAACCAAGAAAGTGGATAAGACACCTTTTGAAATATGGCATGGAACGGTTCCATCATTATCATATTTGAAGGTATGGGGTTGTGATGCTTATGTGAAGCAATACACCCCAAACAAGTTAGAAGTACGATCCATTAAGTGTATCTTCGTAGGATATCCTAAAGATGATATAGGATATTATTTCTACGATCCAACAGAGCAAAAGGTATTTGTTGCTCGAAAGGGTAAGTTCTTGGAGGATAAGTTCCTTATGGAAGGAACTAGTAGAACAGTGGAACTTGATGAGGATCAAGAACCACAAGCCGATACACGTTTGGTTGATACTAGCGCTCAACAAGAGGTTGTTGAAAATGATCAAATGGTTGATCAACATACACAAAACGTTCGCAGATCAGGTAGAATTAGTAATCCACCTGAAAGATATGGATTTTTCATGGATGGATGCTATGTGGTAGATTCAGATGAACCAACCACATACCATGATGCAATGTCAAAATCTGATTGCGACAAATGGCTTGAGGCTATGAACGTAGAGATGCAATCCATGTATGACAACCAAGTTTGGGAATTGGTTGTGCCACCTCTTAACTCCAAAGTAGTTGGAAGTAAGTGGGGTTTCAAGAAGAAAACAGATATGCATGGTAACTTGGATACTTATAAAGCAAGACTTGTAGCAAAAGGTTTCACTCAAACTCAAGGGGTTAATTATGATGAGACTTTCTCGCCAGTGGCAATGCTAAAGTCGATTAGGATATTATTTGCCATAGCTGCATATTATGACTATGAGATTTGGCAAATGGATGTCAAAACGGCTTTCCTCAATGGATATCTTGATGAAGATGTCTATATGGTTCAGCCTGAAGGTTTTGTCGATCCAAAACATCCTAACAAAGTGTGCAAGTTAAAGAAATCAATCTATGGATTGAAACAAGCATCGAGAAGTTGGAATCACCGTTTTGATGAAGAGATTAGGAATTTTGGGTTCATTAAGAACGGTGATGAAGCTTGTGTGTATAAGAAAGCTAGTGGGAGCACCGTCACTTTCTTAGTATTGTATGTCGATGACATTCTACTATTTGGAAATGACATTCCAACCATGGAAGGTGTAAAAGCATGGCTTGGAAGATGTTTTTCCATTAAAAATCTTGGAGAAGCTGCCTATATTTTGGGAATAAAGATCTATAGGGATAGATCAAGGCGCTTGATAGGTTTAAACCAAAGTGCATACATTGACAAGGTCTTGAAAAGGTTCAAGATGGAGAACTCTAAGAAAGGTTTGGTACCTATTCAAAAGGGGACAATATTGAATGTGACTCAATATACAAGCTCAATGGATGAGCAAGAAAGAATGAAAGGAATCCCATATGCGTCAGCTATAGGATCCATAATGTATGCAATGATATGCACAAGACCGGACGTGTCATGTGCCTTAAGCATGACAAGTAGATACCAGCAAAATCCAGGTAACAGTCATTGGATGGCTGTTAAGAGCATATTGAAATACCTTAGGAGGACTAAGGATATGTTTCTAATATATGGATCTGGTGAAGAGGAACTCGTTGTAAAAGGTTACACGGATGCGAGTTTCCAAACTGATCGAGATGGTTCTCGATCACAATCTGGGTATGTCTTCATTTTGAATGGAGCTGCAGTCTCTTGGAAGAGCTCGAAGCAGGATGTTGTAGCATTGTCCACTACAGAATCAGAATACATCGCCGCCTCATTGGCAGCACAAGAAGCTGCGTGGTTAAAGAAGTTCATTGCCGACCTAGGGGTAGTCCCTACCATTCAAGACCCCCTAGAGATCTTTTGTGATAACGAGGGTGCGATTGCTCAAATCAAGGAACCTCGTGCACATCAAAAGACTAGGCACATTGAGCGGAGATTCAACTACATAAGGGATGAAGTTGAAAAAGGAAAGATATGTATTCGCAAAGTTCACACCGATCAAAACATTGCGGATCCACTCACGAAGCTCCTTGAACGGCCAAAACATGAGGGTCATACTTGTGCCTTAGGACTTCGGTATTCTAGTGATTGGATTTGATCTATTTTGTATTTGGATATTGGAACAATTGTTATTTTAACTCTTTTATGGTATTTTGAGTTATGTTCCATTTTAGCATGTTTAAATCCGTGAATAAATTAATTATTCTAAATGTCCGTAGTCGATCATACTTGTGGGAACAAATATGAATGTAAGACTATTATGAACTTGGATTGGTGGATATTCATTAGGTATGAATATAGAGCAAAGTGTTGCTGCCAAAGTTCATAAATATTTGTGGGATACAAATATTGGACTGACCAGCTCTCAAATGTTACTGCATGGAATCATTGATTGATCATAAGTAAATTTGAGCAAAGGCGAATATCATAGTATCCTCTGACCTGAGATACATATTGGGTCTTGATATTCACCAAATATTATGTCTTGACTTAGTTCTTCGCTGTCTGTAATAAGATAGTACATAAGACTAAGCTCAGGTATGGTACGAGGTGATTGTGAGAGACGTATGTAGTCAAGAAGGGATTTGTTCCTCTTATTCGTTGAGAGTAAGATGTCTAAGGCCTGCTTAAGTTAAATCAACAGAGAATGATCACACTGTGTCTCTGGATTTGACATGACATCTGTAACGAAAGGATAAATGATAGATTCACCTAAATCATGTTCAAGTAAGGGACTTGAAGGGGATGATGTTATTGAATGGCACTTCGTCATACGTATTAGGGGTAGTAAACCGTTGTTAGGCGTTATTTACTACTTGCATCAATCTTCTATGTATCTTGTGCAAGTGGGAGATTGTTGGACTCTGTATGCCCAAGACACATATTAAATTGATGTGGCTAGTACGTTATGATCCAAGTCGGGTCATACCCAATAACAAGCTAGACAAACACCCACAATATTTATTTATGATATGATCAAACAAATAATTATTAACACTAAGAATATTTAGAAATTGGTTTTCTAAATAATTGCACTTGAGAAACTAATAAATTATATGGATAATTTATTTTGAGAGAATATTTTATCTTGTTATTTAATAGGTTAAATAACATTATAAAACATTATGAGATGTTGCATAAAATCTTGTAACATGTTATGTTATATTTTATAAAAGGTTATAAAATTAAAACAAGATTACCTTTTAATTAAAATTTAAATATTTTGGTTGGGAAAGTCCCCATAGGGCCGCCCACTTTGGGTCTTCCCAAGAGGGTTGGTCCAATCATTTTTCATGCAACAATCTCACATATGAATGGCACTTGCTTTTTGATTAAAAAGATGACACCTTCTCTCATAAGCAGTGTTGCAAAAATCGGCCTAGGCGGCCGATTAATCGGCGCCTAGGCGCTAGGCGGCTAGTTACTGACTAATTTTGAGCTAGTCGGCCAATTAATCGGAGTCGGTCAAAGTCGGTCAAAATCGGTCCTAGGCGGTCCTAGGCGGTCAAAAATCGGATTAATCGGCCTATATTAATCGGTTAAAATCGGTCAAAATCGGTCCCAGGCGGTCCCAGGCGGTCCTAGGCGGTCAAAATTGGTCAGAATCAGTCAAAATCGGTCAAAATCGAACCATACTATCTGAAACTTGAAGTATTTATGTGAATTTTGAAGTATTATTTTTATATTATTGGGTATATATATATAATTTTGAAAAAATACATAAAAAAATCCCAATCCGATTAATCCCGATTAATCCCTAGGCGGTACCTCACCGCCCGACTAGCGCCTAGCGCCTTCTACAACACTGCTCATAAGTTACTAGTAGTTTTTCAAGTTGCATGAACTCAAAAAAAACTCTCTAAAATTTCGGCCAAGAGTAGGTTGTCAAGAGGGATTTTCAAGTGAGTTTTCAAGTGTAGAAATCCTAGCAACATAAGGTGTTCGTTGGAAGCTTGGGGTATGCAAGCTTGAGATCTTCTCCTTTGAAGATTTCCATTCAAGAATATCATCTTCTTCATATCACCTTGCTCTTGGAATGGTAGTATTCTAAAACACCCTATGGTTGTATTTTGATAGCATGTATGTCATATATGGATCCGATTTTGGGTTTTGCATTTAAAAGAGTTTTAAATCTTGTAAAGTAACATGTTTTAAATCCTTATTCCGCTGCGTTTTAATTTTATTCGGATAAAATTAGCTTTGATAAACATGTTAAAAACCCAACACTCGGCATTGAAAAATCTTCGTAAACTAAATCACACGTGTATATGTTGACATTTAAGAGATATACAGTCAAGAAAATCAAGAGCAATGGTGATATATATGCGGATTAGATACCAAAAAAAAAACACTCAAAAAATGGCTACAATTTATGGAATGTGTTTAGTGACGGCATCAGATTCCTAATTGTTCGAGAAAGGTCTGGTGGCAAGAAAATCTGCTTTCAAAGGGTTGTCAAGTGTTTTCGCTCGACGATTCCATTCTTGGATGTTTGGTTTGGCCCTTGTTCCTGTAACTCGAATCCTAGCCCGATATATCCCATATTAGTTTTACACCATTGTGAACCTTACGCCTTTTTTATTCTCTGATCGAGGTTCTTGGCATTGGAAAATCTTCGTAAACCAAATCACACATGGATATGTTGACATTTAAGAGATATACAGTCAAGAAAATCCAGAGCAATGTTGATATATATGCGGATTGGACACCAAAAACTAAACACTCAAAAATGGCTACAATTTAAGGAATGTGTTTAGTGAAGCATCAGATTCCTAATTGACGGAGAAAGATCTGGTGGCATGAAAAGCTGCTTCCAGGAGGATGTCAAGTGTTTTCGCTCGACGATTCCATTCTTGGGTGGTTGGTTTGGCCCTTGTTCCTGTAACTCGAATCCTAGCCCGGTGTATCCCATTTTAGTTTTACAACATTGTGAACCTTACGCCTTTTTTACTCTCTGATCGAGGTTCTAGGCATTGAAAAATCTTCATAAACTAAATCACACGTGTATATGTTTACAATTAAGAGATATACAGTCAAGAAAATCAAGAGCAATGGTGATATATATTTGGATTAGACACCAAAAAATAAACACTCAAAAATGGCTACAATTTAAGGAATGTGTTTAGTGACAACATCAGATTCCTAAGTGATGGAGAAAGGTCTGGTGGCAAGAAAAGCTGATTCCAGGAGGCAGTCAAGTGTTTTCGCTCGACAATTCCATTCTTGGGTGGATGTTTTGGCCCTTGTTCCTGTAACTCGAATCCTAGCTGTCACACCCCGACCACGTGGAACATACAAAACGCGGCGGAATCGTCGGGGAGTGTTGTAACAGAATTAATTGTTTCAAATCCATGGCAATTGAAGTTTCGTTTTATTGATTAAAAGTGTTACAATGTATTAATAAACAAAGAAATACAACATAATTAACTAGTCTTGCATCTTTTATTGTCACTAAAGCCCAAATCTGCCTATGTGTATCTTGATCATCTTATGCAACAGTTCCTGAAAAACACATGTGAAAATATGGTACGTCAGCATAAAAATGCCGGTGAGATACATAGGTTTTGTGAAAATAAGATTCATGACTTCTGTTTTAAGAAAATGTTTAGTCATGAACCTTTTTGGTTTGCTTTGTTTTGTAAATCATTTGAAAATCGATAAGATCAGATGATATGTATAAATAATGTATAATGTATGGTTAAATGAATAACCATGTAAAATGAGTTTGTATTAGATAAGTTGTTTGTAAATCAATGTCTTATGAAAAGTATGTTATTTGTATAAAATGTTCTATGTCTCAACCTGAAATGATTCAAATAACGCTACAATATGTAATACAATACAAACACTTATATATAGGAAGTACCAGCGGCGTATCCACCATGCTTGTATCATATTACACACGCCTCGTTACTTAATCACTTACTCAAACCAAACCAACAATGTACAATGTCTATGTTTAAACCAATTGCCAAAATGTAAGCATGTAATGAATAATAAGTGTACTAAGTATGCAACAACATACATACATAGCATGTAAACTGAAATATCTGTACTAAGTATGCAACAACAAACATACATAGCATGTGAACTGAAATATATGTACTAAGTATGCAACAACAAACATACATAGCATGTGAACTGAAATATATGTACTAAGTATGCAACAACAGACATACATAGCATGTGAACTGAAATATTTGCACTAAGTATGCAACAACAGACATACATAGCATGTGAACTGAGATAATGTGTCCATATGCTGAGTAAACATATGCAACAGAAATGTAATGTAAAACGATGTACTAAGTATGCTAAGTTAACATACAAAGCAGAAAAGTCATGTAAATCAATGTACTAATAGTGTACTAATGAACATAACAGTATATGATATGAAAACAGGAAAGCACGAAAGTAACAAGTAGGCACATGTGTTCCACCCCAAAACAGTTTGGAAAACAGTAAAAGAGGGGTCTATGTACTCACTTGAGATTGCTCAGAAGTCCTAGGATAACCACCAAGCAATGCTAGAGATCGCGGAATATCAAACGGCACCTAATATAGGTAACTACATTAATAAACCGGACCTAAATCGGAAGACTGGGTAGCATGAGGGTTTGTAAACCAAATGAGTGTAGGAACTCATGTGATATGGTTTAACAAAGCCTACATACTAAATGAAACTTAACCTAAGTGTCTACGACCCATTACGACCCGTTTAGGAAGCTTATGCTACTTTAACGCGTCGTTCGCGTGAAACGCGTTCGGACCGCCTAACTAGTCCTATGACAAGTGTTATATGCCTAAACATGTTACATAATCAGTTATGTGACAAAAGTTTAGGTTACATATGCTTAATTACCAATTATACATGAAAAGGGTATTCTGGTAATTTACCTAAGGCATATAAACTACCTATCATACAACTACTTAAACGATGTGACCATAGGGTATAACCTCGGAAGGTTATTCCCTACCTACTATGGTCACCTAATGTATTTGGTCGGATCCTAATGATCGACCAAATGGGTCGGGTTCGAAGGTATAGGCGATTTATTAGATCGCCTACCCTACGACTCTAGACAACGTGGTAATCAGTGGGCATAGTCCCAAGGGACTACGACCAACGTGATTACACTCACGTTGCGAAGTTCAAACGAACTTCGCATTGACCATTAATGGTCAACGCTGAAAGTCAAACAAAGTTTGACTTTCTGACTCGAAAAGCAGTAAAATAAGGAAAAGAACGAAAGAATACTTACCCAGGGTCCCCGAATGCTAATCCCGACTCAAGAACTCAGGTATGAAACAATGGTTTCAACTTAGAGCTCTCAAATCAGAATTCTTGTGAGTTTTAAAGCAATGGGGGGTGGGGTATTTATAGTATTCGGTCCACCGTTGAGATCGTTTCATGGAAAACGTGCCATGATCCGATCCGTACAAGTGTTGAAAGGTTATGGAGGCCACATATGCTCCTTATCTTCATGACTAAGCAAGTAGGAACATGTGGTGGTGGTTTAAACAGCTGAAAACAGGCTGTTTAAACATTGTATCTGGTCAGGATAACCCCTGCGCATCGTAGGGCAAAAGTCCCTGCGCATCGTAGGGGTTAAGTTTGGCAGAAAGTCAGTTTTGGTCCCTGAACTGTATTTAGGCCATTTTTGACACGTTTAAGGCCCGTTAACCACATTTCAAAGCTCTAAAATGAAGTTAAAGTATAGGGAACTTAAAACATGCTCAAAAATATCTCGGATGTCGGTTCGTTTGGCCGTACGAACGCGATGTTCGGTTAATTACGACGGAATGCGCATAAGCGCGAAAAACGATCCAAATGACGCGACGAATGGATTTTTCTTATGGCGAACACTAAAATATAATATAGTCATGATCACATAAATTTTTGGATGTCCGGAAGTATTCAGAACGTAAGTTATGCGTGAAAATGCAAACTTGTGCACTTTTTGACACTTTTAGTCCCTGAATGACACAAAAGTTTATTTTAGCATACCGAACACCTCAAAGCCTATTTCTAAGCTATGTGAAGGATATTTATGGTATGTTTAACTTATGGTCATGCTCCGGAATGTCTGTTACAGTTCAAATTGGCATACTTTCGCAGTTTGTCAACTTTAGTCCCTGTAAGCGATTAAACTTTGATTTCACCACACCAAACCTTCCAAAACTTATATCTAAGTTATGTATAGGTTATTTGAGGTATGTTAAGCCTATTTCACTATTCCGGAGTGTTCGTTGGATTAAACTGGTTATATCTACACATCAGAGCGCGTATAACCCTCCAGAAAGCGATTTAAAGCTTGAAATTGAACAAGAATTGATATGTGTAAACGATACACATATTTTTACAAATCCCAAGTATGAAATACTATATTTCATTGGTTTGGCATTTGTCTGATGGTTGGAGTGACACGGGTGTTACACTAGCCCGGTATATTCCATTTTAATTTTACACCATTGTGAACCTTACGCCTTTTTTTACTCTTTGATCGAGGTTCTCGACATTGAAAAATCTTGCGTAAACTAAATCACACGTGTATGTGTTGACATTTAAGAGATATACAGTCAAGAAAATCAAGAGCAATGGTGATATATATGCGGATTAGACACCAAAAAATAAACACTCAAAAAATGGCTACAATTTAAGGAATGTGTTTAGTGACGGCATCAGATTCCTAATTGATGGAGAATGGTCTGGTGGCAAGAAAAGCTGCTTCTAGGAGGTTGTCGTGTGTTTTCGCTCGACGATTCCATTCTTGGGTGGTTGGTTTGGCCCTTGTTCCTGTAACTCATATCCTGATGCAACACCTCGCAAAATCATGTCCAATATAATAAAGACACGTGTCATGGACTTTAAACGTGTAAAGAATTGATTCCAAGGGATGAAAATTGTCAAACAATGTAAATATGTAAGTAAAAGGATCCAAAGTGTCAACATGCCATTCTTGTGCCTCTGATTGACCTCACACGACGTTCGGATTCTTTATTGAATAAATTGTCGAACATAGAAAGTTGTTTGTGCTTAAATTAAGAATTTTACGAAGCATAGGGATTAAAAGTGTCAACATGTTAAAAGTTACCTCTGAGTGACCTTTTAAGGATCCCAAAAGCATTGTAAATTTATATAATTGGCTCTCAAGAATATTGGATAATAATCTCATGGAATTTCGTTGAAAACACGACTTTTCGGGTGATCTCGCAACTAACCGGGAGCTTAACGAAGTTAATATATGACCCAAGCGCCTTAAAAGTTAACTATGGGGGTCATAAGTGCAATAAAAGAAAGTTAAATAAACTTAAATTGTACCAGGGACTGAAATTGCAAAGTTTAGAAACTTTTTACCGGATTTCCCCATTGTCCCGGCTCGCGTAGACTCCTTTTGAGTCTTACGCGGCCCGCGAAAAAGGGCCAGTAACAGAAAACAAGGACAGCTGGATGTTGCAGCCTGTTACACCGCCATTGCATGGCTGATTTTGATACCAGGGACTGAGCAAATGGTTTTTCATGCACTAGGGACACATGGGAACATCTAGTAGCAACATAGGGACATATGGATTGATCTTGGAGACTCAAAATTCCTATATAAGGCCCTTGTTTGTTTCTTGTTCTTGCACACATTTGGGTTTTCACTTCAAAACTCTCTCTCTGGAGCTTCCTGGTGTTCAAGAAAGCTTCCTTCTGTTCCTAATTCGTGCTAAGTACTCTAGTAAGTGTTCTTAGCTTCCTAAGTTTAAGTTGTATTAGCTTAATGACCGAAAGTCAAAGTTATCGTAATTAATCTTTGACTTTGTGATTAATCACAAATGGTCCAGCCATTATTCGAATTGAAAGTGGCTATGAGTTGGTAATTAGGTAGGTAATAAACCCTTAAAAGGGCACCTACTGATTATCACTTTTACTTGGTCAATTGTCGGGTCAAAGTTATTAATAAAAAGTCAAACGGGTCAGTTTTTGTAAATTAATTCATAACTGATAATGTAGAAGCTATGGAACATGTTTTAACACTAAAATAACTTGGTAAATAATATAAGAACATGTTTAGTCATGTTCAACCCGACAATTCTGAGTTTAGGCTCGGTTCGCAACCGAAAGTCGCAAAAGTAGACTTTTGCTTTGACTTTCAGTTCTAACCCGATTTACCTTGTTTTAGATATGCCTTAGGGTTCCTTTAGGACCATATTACATGTTAGTATAACCCTCTGAGATTATACTATATGGTTCCTTTGAAATCCGAATCATTTGCATGTTTCTGTTAAAAGCTTAAATGTTGACCATTATGCCCTTTTGATATTAAAACATGATTTTTGAAAATGTGAGAGGAAAAAAACCTTTATTATTGATTTATAAGCATGTCCTAAAAATTTGACATCAGTTCATGGTCTAAAATATAAGTAATGCGCGATATCGTAAAATGAAAGCTTTTTATTAATTAAATGGCATTTTTAGTATAAATCACATTTAAACCAAAATTTTGACACAAACTTTCTACCCACTGATATAATATAATATTTAGGGATTTTTGAAAATTTTTATTAAATTTTAAACTAGTCATAACATAGAGTTCTTGCATAGGCTCGGTAATTGACGATAATGCCCTTTTTGCTAACAAAATGAGTTTTACACATCCTTTACATATCAAACCTTTTTCTACTGATTTTATATATTAAATAAGTTATTTTAAACAGTAAAGTCTGATCAAAATCACAGATTTCCTTAATCAACCCGAATATCGTCAAATACCGACTTTTATGCGATTTTGGCGCATAGTATGGTTTAAAACCATATTTGGCACCTAAGGCTTGTTACCTACTGATGTTATGGATAAATTTTTATACTTTAACAGTAAGTAAAGTTTTGAACTCAGATTTCCAAATTTGACCTTTATAGCATATGTGAAATGACCAAAAATGCCCCTACGGTGCATAGTTTGGCCATAAATGATAAATTTCACATATGTATGATATCTTATTGATATAACTTGTTAAAATAAATATTTTTAATGATTTTTTTAGACCAGAACCTCAGATTACTATTCAACCTCTTTTATAAACATTAAAATGACCAAATTACCCTTACGGGGCTTAATTTGATTTTAAATTCGTTTTGGGTATAATGGAAGGTATCATACTGATATCATAACATATTTTAAGCATATTAACATATGAAACATGTACATGACTCATTTGGTTACCTGTTATGCATATTCGCGTTCGGTACGGTTTATGTAACTAGTTTGCATAAATTAACCGAAACGGGTCAAACCTTATCATTTTTACTTCAAATCCAGAATGTGCTTAGTTTACCCATTTTATACAAGTCTTCATACTTGTCGGGTCTAAATCACATTCTAATCCAGTCTTCACTTAATCTTGCGTTTTGAACCATAAACCTTTCTTTAAAACTAACCGGTCTAAGTTAAGACTTAAATAAGACCCGTTAGGAATCTAATAGGTTATTAAAACCTTCGTTCCAGGTTAGGAGCCCAGTAAAAGCTACTTGTACTTGCTGATTGAATTACGGCTGGGAATAAAATTATATTTTAACTCAGGTAAATACTTTTAACTTATTTTCCCTTTACGGGCTTGGGATACGTTATTTAATAATACCGCTTGGTCGGGTATTGAATCTTTAATCGATTAGTGGTTAAACTATTGAGATAACCCGTTTTAATCTGTTTTGTTTGATTTAAACCTTTGGGGGGTTAATGACCGTGTCCTGGATATCCTTGGCTCATTCAAAGAAATGGCCACAACTTAAGCACGGAGTGTAGGCATACACCTGACAATGCGTATGTAAAAAGATATACCCGCCCGTTGAGGATAACTCGCCGTGGGTTTATATTATGTGGTGTGTCTATTAATCTTGTTCCGGCTTCTATCCCGGATCCTGAATGTACGAAAAACATATAAATTTGTATAGAAGATTATTTTTAAATAATTGTCCAAAGTTATAAAAGAATATTTGTGCCTTGTGCATTTAAATCAATTTTTTAAACACTTTTCAAAAAGAGTCAGTTAATTGTATTTACCAGTGTAAACTGACGTATTTTTCAAAAAAATTAAGTGCAGGTACTACGCGTAATGGGCTGGCTACTCCGAGTATCAAATAAAGAGTCTTGCAAGCTTTTGATGCTTAAATCTGTTGAACAATATTTATTTTTGTTTTGATCCGCCGGTGGATCCATCTTACAATCCGTTGCATAATATTTATTTGTACTTTCAAATCGGTTTGTAATATTATTACTTTAAGACTTTCGCTATGCATTTAAACTGTGATTATTGACCATGATGATATCAACTACGTCACGATACTCCCCACCGGGCCCACCGGTAATACGTGGAAATATCGGGGTGTGACAGGTTGGTATCAGAGCCAACATTGAGTGAATTAAACACTAGCCTTTTGTGTTTAATCTCAATGACACAGTTTGCACATTCCTTAACCTCCGAGTCTAGGCTAATGAGTTAGGACTAATCCTAATCTTATTGTTTTCTTTTTGTTGTTTCCTTTTGTTTATTTTGGCAGGAACAAAGACAATGCCGCCACGTTTCAGAGGAAGAGGTAGAAGAGGCAAGGCGCCAACCACTGCGAGGAATGACCATAAGGCCGGGCCGTCTCACCGGCGAACACCTTCAGTGAACCTTAGCTCTAGTCCCCGCGAAGACTGGAGAACATATTTGGAACCCGCGAGGCGTTCCATCTCGCTTAGCTCCTCACCATCATATCACGATTCATTCGGGCTCCATCAAGACAACGAGTCTGATCACTCACACCACTCCTTCATCCCGTTGCAGCTTTCGGGTTTGCACCGTGCCTTTCTGGACCCGACCCCATACTTTCAGAGCCGGTTCAACCCGACGAATATGAATGAAGAACCAATGGGCCATAACCCATTGGGACCAGAAGAACACTTTCCTGAAGCCCAGGATATGGACATGGACGAGGATCCAGATCCAGATCCAGATCCAGAAATGCCGTCATCTGGGATGCCCATGCATCCCATCGAGATTTCTGACGGATCATCTTTTCATGGTTCGCCATACAGGGGCCCAGACAGTTTTGCCGAAAGATGGGCCACATACCACTGGGAGTACACTCCCCCTTTCAACCCACCTCAACAATAGCAGTAGGATCCCTATGAGGATTCGCGTTTCCAGGCGGTTACGCCACCGCCACCGCCGCCGCTAGAGCAGCAACTGCCTCCAGAACTACCGAGGCGAAGAAGAACAGGTGCACGGATGTCCGTGCGAGGGGGGATTTCCACTTTATGACCCCCCCAACACTCCAATGGCAGCCGCTACCCGCCACTGTATGAAGACCCGCACATGGGTGGGCCTTCGAACCCAGTTTCAGAAGTCGACTCTGCGCCCGTCGCACCACCGCCACACATGGGTTATGATAACCCAATTCCTTCTTACGCCGGTACAGCGGCGTATAATCCTTTTGAGCAGCCAGCTTATCCTGGCTACAACTACTACAATGCCCCTGCCATCGACCCATACCTCGAGGCGGACAACTACAATGCTCTCCACCCTGAAGGACCTTTCGCAGCTTCATACCAGTCTGGGTACCAAGCTTATGGGTATCAATACCCGCCACCACCTCAACTTCCGCATCAGCAGCCACCGCAGCCGCCACAGATCCAACCACCGCAGCAGCAGGAAATTCTTCAGAGGTTGAACCAGGTGGAACGAGAGCGTAGAAGCCGCCGGGGACTGCTTACGGGATTGGCAGACCTAATAAAGGGGAAGAAGACGAGAGATTATTAAAATCCTTATTTATTTGTATTGTTGTTTATTTCAATTAAGTCCCTGTGTGGACAATTTTATTTATGTATTCAGTCCCTGCGAGGACTTGTATTTCTTCTTTTAGTCCCTATGTGGACAAGTTATTTAAAAGTCCCGTTTAGGGCATCTATGTACGTCATTTAAATTTATTGGAATTTTTTATTTAAATTTCATTTGTTATCATATGGATAAATATATTATATAAAATAAATCAAAATATCATTCCTTTTTGTAATTGATCTGCCAATATATATTAAAAAGGAATCTTAAAAGGTATAACCTAGCCTATATGTCATTATAGACCTGACCATGATGGTAAAACCTATTTAAAAAGATTCAAATCCTTGAAAACATCTGAAAACATGTTAGCACTCCTGGTAGATGTGATTCGGTAAAGTCACACATGTCATCCTTATATTGGATTCTTCCAGATTCCTTATCTAGCCTAATGAGTTAGAAATCATGGGTTCAAATCATCAATTAAGATGATCATATATTAAACATCCATTAGTGATGAAGTGCCTTCAGGCCATAATAATTGTCAATTAAGACAAAAGACAGTTGTTGTGACAACCCGAGATTCCAAGGTCTTTCCTATACACATCACTGACATTACAATTTGATTTACATGGCGCCATGTGTAGTTCATCTGAATGATTTATGTGTTATGTGTAATGATTGGTTGATAATTGTGTAGTGTTAAATATAAATTATTTAAGGTTTGCTAATATAGTTCTTCGCCATCCTTAGTCCCGACGAAAAACCAAGGGGTTTTTCGCCGAGCACGTATTTCGCTGAGAAAGGGCCTTTAGCCCAGTATAATTCGCGGCCCAACTGTGTATTGTATAACTTCTTGTATTGTAATCAGTTGCCGTAAAAACAAAACCCTAAGTCCTTTCTTCCTGTTCTCTGTACGACGGCAGTCAGGGAATCACGAAGCTTTGCTATCTCGATTTGTCTAAACACTCTTGTATCACGGTTAGTGTTTATACGTGATTTCTGTTAACCACTCTCAGTTCTATGTGATTTTGAACGAATTATGACAATAATCATGAGATTGTGTGACAACATGTGTAGGAATTAGAATGCATGCTAGAACCGTAGAGGAACTCGTTAAGGGAAACGATCGAATTGATTGAGATTGTGACATAATGAATGATCTTCTGTTATGAATGTTGGCATTGTTATGATTCAGTGGTTGACAGATTGATCTATTGTTGATTTATTTGATAATTAGGGTTGTGAGTTTCAATGATTAGAATTATGTGTGTGAATTGGAAACTGTTATAATGATGGTTCGTATTAGGGTTGTTAGATTATACGTAGTAACCGTCGTTTGATCCATGGTTTATGTTGAAAATGTGTAACTGATGTTTGTGTAACGGATCTTGACGAAACATAGAAACACATCGTTAAAATCCTGTATCGACGAAAGATGGGTATTTCATCAGTGTCGTTTATGACGAAAGATGGGTATTTCGTCGGAGTCGTTTATGATGAAAGATGGGTATTTCGTCAGAATTTTTTATGACGAAAGATAGGGAACTTTCGTCGGAGGGGTTCTCCGCCAAAGGGAAAGCAGATTGGGTATGGGCTTTGGTAGATAGCCCAGTTAACTGTTGTGTGCTATTGTATGTTATACATGGGATGTGAACACATGTGTGAACTGAGTATATGCTATGTAATGTACAGTGATGCTTGTGATAAATGTGATCCTTGAAATACGTGAGTTAATTGATAAATTCTAAAACTGATTGTTATTGGTAACCACAATAGGGTTGGTTGACTAACTGGATGGGTAATTAAACCTACCGAGCAAATCAAAGGTGAGTTCATTCCTCTTGAGCATGCGTCCCGGTGGTTGAGACAGTCATTGGGTATCCCTGAGAGGGATATGTTTTGGGTAAATCAATTGGGTATTCCCAGGAGGAATACGTCTTGTGGGTAAAATCTGGAATGTTGGATAATACACTCATCCTATCACCCTTAAGTCCCATCTTGTTTGTTACCTGAGAGGTAGCGGAGTATTAGTTGGTAGCGCTATCTAGGTTTGGCACCCTCACCCCGTACCTGAGAGGACGGGTGTGAACTAATGACTCAATCATGCCCAATTCTTTGATAGTAGCATTGGGGAAAGGGCAAAATAAATCTGGAGCCGTCTTGTATTCGGGGTATTATCAACATTGTAATCAATGAACTGAACTAAACACTTGGTAACTAACGTTTTCGTAAAACTATGAACTCACCAGCGTTGTCTTGTCTGATACACTTGTTGCATGCTCGCAGGTCGTTAGATGCTTTGGGTGAGGAACTTGCTATCTGGATGGCTGGAGTGGTCATGGGTCGCATTGCTTGGATATGCACGTCTTATTTTTAGAATTCATATACATTGAGTTTTGAAATATTTAAACAATGAATTACTATTTGCTTCCGCTGATACTATTTAATTTGGAATATGTTTTATGAATGTTTTACTTAATGAATGGGAATTTTGTTAAACATCTTATGGTTAGTTCAATGTGATTGGTGGCTAGATCCTGGTACGTCACACGCCTAGCGGGGTTACCGCATGTGGTATTGTGGGAGTGTGACAGTTTAGTATCGGAGCCACTGGTTATAGTGAACTAGGTTTTAAAACGTTTTTATAAAACCAGACTATAACCGAACAGCTTCGAAATCGACCATGACACTCAGCTCCAGATTGCAAGGTTCGTCTCTCGTTTACTTATTGCATAGTATATCTAGTATACACTTATGTACAATGTTGCATGTGATTGCACACACTTAGCATTTCAGACTGAATTCATGTGTATTTACCTGGGTTATGTGATTGATGGAGTCACAGTGCGATATCCCGTTAGATTTTCGTGGTTTATGTTTGTGGTGTTTTGTCTTGTTGCGAGAACTTAGGGAACCTTTTAGCATGAGTTGGGAGGAGCTGAGATAAACATGCAAGTCGCATTATTATTATGGGTGCACATATAATAATAATGTGGGGTGCATGTGAGTCCCCGTGAGATCTAACGAGTGTGAAAGGGGTTCCGCTCCGTTGTCTAATGTAACTTAGTAGTCCGTAGAAGTCATAGTGCGGTTTGACTCCTACCTTATCTCGACTCTTAACCCTTCTCCTTCTCTTATATAGAATCATGAGCGGACGAGTTCATGGACGTGGACACATTGCCATGACTTAGGCTGAGTTGACAAATTTGATTAACACCCGTGTGGCTGAGGCTTTGGCAGCCTACCAAACTGTTACGAAATGTGCCAAATTTATCCTAGTGTCGCAAACTCGAATCTTATCTGTGTGTTGTGTGTCCTTTCGTCATTAGGTCAGTAGGTGAATCAGAATCAAAATAATCCGCCTGCTTGCACGTTTAAGACATTCATGGATTGTAGGCCACAGACGTTCAGTGGGACTGAAGGAGCTGTGGGGCTAGAGCGTTGGATTGAGAAGGCAGAGTCGGTGTTCGCAATGTGTAACTGTCCTGTTAGGGACAGAGTGAAGTATGCTTCAGGCACGCTCGAGGATGGTGCCTTGACTTGGTGGAATGCCCAAGTCCAGATGCTGAGCATTGAGATGGCCAATGCCACTACTTGGGAGGATTTCAAGGAGCTGATAAGCGAGGAGTACTGTCCTCGTGATGAAGTGCAGAAACTGGAGAACGAGTATTATGATCTGAAAATGGTGGGGTCAGAAATCGAGGCATACACGAAAGGGTCACATGAACTAGCTAATATGTGCCCGAACTTATCTCGACCTCCACATCATAAAATTGAACTGTATATCAAGGGATTAGCCCCACCGGTGAAGGGCTTGGTTACTACAGCGAACCTCAACAACTTAGCTCAGATCATCCGCTTAGCTCACAAGATTACAGATCAGGAGGTGGGGCGTGGCTCGCTACCACCGCGTGTTTCTACTACTGCCACTACAGCTACAACTGCTATACCTGCTACTGACAGCAAACGGAAGTGGAATGATGTGGACAAGGCGTCCAACTCGAATCAGTCACAGAAGAAACCAGACAACAGTATCAACCGTAGCTTTAGCCAGTCATCTTTTGTAAATCAAAACCAGAGCAGCAATTCGAATCAGGGCTCTTATGTAGGAAAACAACCTAAGTGTAACAAGTGTAACTTCCACCATCGTGGGCCGTGCACCCGAGTCTGTCACAGGTGCAATAAGGTGGGCCACATGGCTAGAGACTGCAGGGTCTCACTCCCAAAGAAGTAGCCGCAACCCCCACAGCAACAGTAGCAACAGCAGCCTGAACAAAATCAGGGGAGTCGTAAGGGGTGCTTTCAGTGTGGTGACGAGGGTCATTTCAGACGGGATTGCCCTCAACTCAATCAGAATGCTGGTAATAACAACACTGGGAACAACAACAACGGGAACAATGGTGGGAACGGTGCGCGTGGGAGAGTGTTTACTATTGGTGCTGGGGAAGCTCGCAATGATGGCAACGTTGTGACCGGTACGTTTTCTGTGAACAATCTATTTGCTTCTGTTTTATTCGACTCTGGTACCGATTGGAGTTATGTATCTTTGGGGTTCAGACGTCAGTTAGGATTGAGTCCTACACCTCTTGTAAACAAACACGTTGTAGAGTTAGCCAATGGAAAATCGATTGAAGCTTCACATGTTCTTTTTGGCTGTAAACTTGATCTTATGGGTCAAGTGTTCGACATTGACCTACTCCCCGTTACTCTTGGAAGTTTTGATGTGGTCGTTGGCATGGATTGGTTGTCTAAGCATCAAGCGGAAATTCTCTGTAAAGAGAAAATCGTGCGTATCCCTATCCCCAGTGGGGAATCCTTGTCGGTTCAAGGACATCGTAGTGGTGCTATGGTTGGCATCATCTCAGCCATGAAAGCCCAGAAGTGTTTACGAAAGGGCTACCCTGCTATCTTAGCTCTTGTTACCGATTCACAAACTGAAGAAAGGAAGATCGAGGACCTTCCAGTTGTTCGTGAGTTTTCCGACGTGTTTCCTGAAGAGTTACCTGGTTTACCTCCACATCGTCAGGTGGAATTTCAGATTGACCTTACGCCAGGAGCAACTCCGATTGCTCGTGCTCCTTATCGTCTTGCACCAGGAGAGTTGCAAGAGTTGTCTAACCAACTTCAGGAATTGTTGGATAGGCGTTTTATCCGACCTAGTTCTTTGCCTTGGGGAGCCCCAGTTTTGTTTGTGAAGAAGAAAGACGGGTCTTTTCGTATGTGTATAGATTACCGGGAACTCATCAAGGTGACAGTCAAGAACCGTTATCCTTTACCGCACATCGACGACTTGTTTGACCAGTTGCAAGGGTCAAGTTTTTACTCGAAGATCGATTTAAGATCGGGCTATCATCAGATGAGAGTCCGAGAGGAGGATGTTCCTAAAACGGCTTTTCGAACGCGGTTTGGGCATTATGAGTTTTTGGTTATGCCGTTTGGGTTGACGAACGCACCGGCGGTCTTCATGGACCTCATGAATCGTGTGTGCAAGCCGTACCTTGACAATTTCATTATCATGTTCATCGACGACATTCTGATCTACTCTAAGAGCAAGGAGGATCACGAGCGACACTTGCGTCTTATCTTGGAGCTTCTGAGGAAGGAGCAGCTTTACGCGAAATTCTCTAAGTGTGACTTCTGGATTCGGGAGGTACACATCATTGGCCACATTGTGAATGAATCGGGATACACGTGGATCCTGCAAAGATCGATGCTATTAGAAGTTGGGCGGCACCAAAGAATCCTTCGGAGGTGCGACAATTTCTTGGTCTCGCTGGGTACTATCGAAGATTTATTAAAGACTTCTCTAAGATTGCTCAACCTCTTACCTCATTGACACAGAAAGGCGTTGTATACTCATGGGGAACGAAACAAGAAGATGCCTTCCAGTTGTTGAAACAGAAACTCTGCAGTGCACCAATCTTGTCTCTACCTGAAGGTACCGAGGATTTTGTAGTATATTGTGATGCTTCTATTCAAGGTCTCGGTTGCGTACTGATGCAACGCGAGAAGGTGATAGCTTATGCTTCTCGACAACTGAAGGTTCATGAGAAGAATTACACGACTCACGACTTGGAGTTGGGGGCCGTGGTTTTCGCATTGAAAATCTAGAGGCACTATCTGTACGGTACCAAATGCACTATCTACACCGATCACAGAAGCCTCCAGCATATTTTCGACCAGAAGGAATTGAATATGCGACAGCATCGCTGGGTGGAACTTTTGAACGACTACGATTGTGTAATCAAGTATCACCCATGTAAAGCTAACATTGCAGCTGATGCCCTTAGTTGAAAGGAGACGAAACCTAAGCGTGTGCGAGCCTTACATCTCACTATTCACACAAATCTTCCTGATCAGATCCGTTCGGCTCAGACAGAAGCGTTAAAGGAAAAAAAATCTTAAAGCTGAGTATTTGCGGGGTATGGAGAAACGACTCGTGGAGAGATCAGACGACATACACTATTTTATGGAGTGGATTTGGATTCCTCTGTTTGGTAGCCTTAGAGATCTTGTGATGGACGAAGCACACAAGTCTCGGTACTCTGTTCACCCGGGTTCAGATAAGATGTACCAGGACCTTAAAGTCTTGTATTCCATGTTTCATAACTAAAGAAGTGTTTGTCCGATGAAACACCTGTGGTACCATTTCAAGAGTTGAAAATTGACGACAAGTTGCAGTTTGTCGAAGAACCCATTGAAATTATGGATCGGGAAGTCAAAGTCCGTAAGCATAGTCGAATCCCAATTGTGAGAGTTCGTTGGAACTCAAGACGTGGACCGGAGTTCACGTGGGAGCACGAGGATCAGATGAAGCTCAAGTACCCTCACTTATTCCCAACTGACAAATCTAAATCTGATGTAACTGGTGAATTTCGGGGTGAAATTCCCTTTCAAGTTGGGGATGATGTGGTACCTGCGGAATATCCACAGTCATCCTGAGTTAACATCTTGCTATTTTGGATTACGTGTCAAATTTCGGGATGAAATTTCTTTCAAGTTGGGGATGATGTGACAACCCGAGATTCCAAGGTCTTTCCTATACACATCACTAACTTTACAATTTGATTTACATGGCGACGTGTGTAGTTCATCTGAATGATTTATGTGTTATGTGAAATGATTGGTTGATAATTGTGTAGTGTTAAATATAAATTATTTAAGGTTTGCTAACATAGTTCTTCGCCACAAGATTCCTTCGACGAAAAAGGAGTTCTTCGCCACCCTTAGTCCCGACGAAAAACCAAGGGGTTTTTCACCGAGAACGTATTTCGTCGAGAAAGGGCCTTCGGCCCAGTATAATTCGCGGCCCAACTGTGTATTGTATAACTTCTTGTATTGTAATCAGTTGCCGTAAAAACAAAACCCTAAGTCCTTTCTTCATGTTCTCTGTGTGACGGCAGTCAGGGAATTACAATGCTTTGCTATCTCGATTGGTCTAAACACTCTTGTATCACGGTTAGTGTTTATATGTGATTTCTGTTAACCACTCTCAGTTCTATGTGATTTTGTACGAATTGTGACAATAATTATGAGATTGTGTGACAACATGAGTAGGAATTAGAATGGATGCTAGAACCATAGAGGAACTCGTTAAGGGAAACGATCGATTTGATTGAGATTGTGACATAATGAACGATCTTCTGTTACGAATGTTGGAATTGTTGTGATTCGGTGGTTGACTGATTGATCTATTGTTGATTTATTTGATAATTAGGGTTATAAGTTTCAATGATTAGAATTATGTGTGTGAATTGGAAACTGTTATGATGATGGTTCGTATTAGGGTTGTTAGATTATACGTAGTAACCGTCGTTTGATCCATGGTTTATGTTGAAAATGTGTAACTGATCTTGATGAAACATAGAAACACTTCGTTAAAATCCTGTATCGACGAAAGATGGGTATTTCGTCGGAGTCGTTTATGACGAAAGATGGGTATTTCGTCGGAATTATTTATGACGAAAGATAGGGAACTTTCGTCGGAGGGGTTCTCCGCCGAAGGGAAAGCAGATTGGGCATGGGCTATGGTAGATAGCACAGTTAACTGTTGTGTGCTATTGTATGTTTTACATGGGATGTGAACAAATGTGTGAACTGAGTATATGCTATGTAATGTACAGTGATGCTTGTGATAAATGTGATCCTTGAAATACGTGAGTTAATTGATAAATTCTAAAATTGATTGTTATTGGTAACCACAATAGGGTTGGTTGACTAACTGGACGTGTAATTAAACCTACCGAGCAAATCAAAGGTGAGTTCATTCCTCTTGAGCATGCGTCCCGGTGGTTGGGACAGTCATTGGGTATCACTGAGAGGGATAGGTTTTGGGTAATCAATTGGGTATTCCTGGGAGGAATACGTCTTGTGGGTAAAATCTGGAATGTTGGATAATACACTCATCCTATCACCCTTAAGTCCCATCTTGTTTGTTACCTGAGAGGTAACGGAGTATTAGTTGGTAGCGCTATCTAGGTTTGGCACCCTCACCCCGTACCTGAGAGGACCTGTGTGAACTAATGACCCAGTCATGCCCAATGCTTTGATAGGAGCATTGGGGAAAGGGCAAAATAAATCTGGAGCCGTCTTGTATTCGGGGTATTATCAACATTGTACTTAATGAACTGAACTAAACACTTGGTAACTAACGTTTTCGTAAAACTATGAACTCACCAGCGTTGTCTTGTCTGATACACTTGTTGCATGCTCGCAGGTCGTTAGATGCTTTAGATGAGGAACTTGCTATCTGGATGGCTGGAATGGTCATGGGTCGCATTGCTTGGATATGCACGTCTTGTTTACTGAATTCATATACATTGAGTTTTGAAATATTTAAACAATGAATTACTATTTGCTTCCGCTGACACTATTTAATTTGGAATATGTTTTATGAATGTTTTACTTAATGAATGGGAATTTTGTTAAACATCTTATGGTTAGTTCAATGTGATTGGTGGCTAGATCCTGGTACGTCACACGCCTAGCGGGGTTACCGCATGTGGTATTGTGGGGGGTGTGACAGTTGTAGTCTACGAATCCCTGTCAAGAAAAGGTGATGAACTACGTTCAAACCTTAATGCCCCGATCTTACGAGATCATGGCTTATGAATTAAAAATGTCCTTGTGACTAGGCCTTTTGTGCCACTGATAATATCCTTAATATTTTATAACTAGGATAAATTATAATGAAAATCCTAAATAAATATGATTGACAAATTAACCAAATATGGTCAATGTTTACCATGGTTATTGAATCATCAAAATTAATGATTCCATAATAAGATTTCTGAATAAATTATTGTCATCATTTTTATGTAGCAATCAAGCTACATGGCTGAATCAGAAGAGGTTAACAGTCACCCTAGGGAAAGAAACGATACCACCAGAGTTAACGTAGCTGGTGCAGATCTTCAATCATTGATAGACAATATTGTTACTAGGGCTCTTGACAGACAGTAGAAGGAATCAAGTGGTACTCGCATTAAGACTCAATCGGTGGCTCATAGTAAGCCCCCTTCTAAAACACACGAGTCAAAGAAGGACGATTCTCATCATTTATCGAACCAGAAAAGTATTCCATCCAAGCAGATTGTGCTCAATCAAGAGCCACGTGTTAAGACCTGCTCTTATAAATATTTCGTCTCCTGCAAGCCCAGAGACTTTACAGGGGAGAAAGGAGCCATTGATTGTATGACTTGGCTCGATGAGATGGATACAGTGGTTGATATTAGTGGTTGTGCAGAACAGGACGTTGTAAAGTTTGTTTCACAATCTTTTAAAGGTGAAGCTTTAGCTTGGTGGAGGTCCCTAATCCAAGCTACAGGAAAGATCCCGTTGTATAACATGTCTTGGGATTAGTTTGTTGCATTGATCAAGGATAATTTATGTCCCCAGCATGAGGTGGAGAGGATTGAAACTGACTTCTTGACCTTGGTCATGAAGAATTTAGACTATCAAACATACCTTACAAGTTTCAACACCATGTCCCGATTGGTTCCTTATCTGGTCACACCGGAACCAAAGCGCATAGCTCGTTTTATTGGAGGTTTAGCTCTGAAAATCAAATCAAGTGTGAAAGCATCTAGACCTACCACCTTTAGGTCAGTGGTTGATCTGTCCTTATCTCTTACTCTCGATGCGGTTAGGCTGAGATCGCTCAAGAATTCTGAAGAAGGGAAAAGGAAACATGAGGATGAGAACTCACGTCGTTCTGATAAGAAACATAAGGGGAACTCTGAGTACAAGAAGGGTTCCAGGTTTAAAAAGGACAACCAACAGTTGGATGAGAAACCCAAATGCAAAACCTGCCACAAGCGCCATTTAGGGAAGTGCAGGTTAGAATCAAAGTCTCAATCGCAGCCTAGAGTTTGTGGGATCTGCAAAATCAAACGAGCATAAGACCTTGGATTGCAAGAAGATAAAGGATGCAACTTGTTACAATTGTAACGAGAAGGGGCATATCAAGACTAACTGCCTAAAATATGCGAAGATGCCTGAGGAGGCTAAAAAGACCAATGCTCGGGTCTTTCAGATGAATGCTCAGGAGGCCATTCAGAACGACAATGTGTTAACAGGTACCTTTCTTATCAATGATGTTTATGCTAGAATATTGTTTGATTCAGGTGCAGATAAGTCTTTTGTAGACAATAAGTTTTGTAAATTATTAAATCTGCTTGTTAAAACTCTAAGCATAAAATATGAAATAGAATTGGCTGATGGTACTATAGAGACTGCCTCAATAGTTCTAGATGGATGTTTTATATCCATTAGGAATCACTCTTTTCTGTTATCCTTGCTTCCATTAAAATTAGTAGGATTTGACATAGTGATAGGCATGGATTGGTTATCTCATAACCAAGCCCAAATTGTATGTGATAAGAAACAAGTGGTTATCAAGACCCCTTATGGTGAGCCACTTACGATTCAAGGAGATACTCAGTATGGATTGCCTAAGCAAGTATCTATGCTTAAGGCATCAAGATGTTTGAAGAAAGGTTGTGTCATTTATATGGCACATGTAACCATTGATGAACCAAAGCCCAAGATCGAAGACATCCCCGTTATTTCTGAATATCCAGATGTTTTTCCTGAAGAACTACCTGGATTACCTCCAGATAGGCAAGTGGAGTTCAGAATCGATATCATTCCTGGAGTAGCACCAATTGCAAGAGCACCTTACCAGTTGGCACCGACTGAGATGAAAGAGCTAAGGACTCAGTTGGGTGATTTGTTGGCAAAGAGATTTATTCGACCTAGCTCGTCCCCTTTGGGAGCACCGATTCTGTTTGTGAAAAAGAAGGATGACTCGATGAGTTTGTGCATCGATTATCGCGAGCTAAATAAGGTTATAATCAAGAACAGGTATCCGTTACCCAGTATCGATGATCTATTCGATCAGCTTCAAGGAACAAGTTACTTTTCAAAGATTGATTTAAGATCGGGTTATCACCAGTTGAAGGTCAGAGATGAAGATGTACACAAGACCGCGTTCAGAACACACTATGGCCACTATGAGTTCTTAGTGATGCCTTTTGGGCTCACTAATGCACCTTCAGCGTTCATGGATCTCATGAATCGCGTTTGCAAGCCGTATTTAGACAAGTTTGTCATTGTTTTCATTGATGACATACTCATTTATTCGAAGAATCAAGCCGATCATGAAAGACATCTCCGGTGTATCCTTAAACTTTTGCAGTAAGAGAAGCTCTACACCAAGTTTTCTAAATGTGAGTTTTGGCTTCGAGATTTCCAATTCCTTGGACATGTGGTAAGTGAGCATGGTATCCAGGTGGATCCCGCTAAGATTGAAGCAATCATGAATTGGCAAGAGCCTAAGACACCTACTGAAATTCGTAGCTTCTTAGGTCTAGCAGGATACTATAGACGTTTCATTGAAAAATTTTCAAGGATTGCCGCACCTCTAACATCGTTAACCCGCAAGAATGTCAAGTTTGACTGGGGTCCCAAGCAGCAAGAATCCTTTGACATTCTTAAGCAGAAGTTAAGCAATGCTCCTGTACTGACATTACTAGGAGGAATGGAAGAATTTGTTGTTTATTGCGACGCATCGCACATAGGCATGGAATGTGTGCTTATGCAGAAGGGCAAAGTTATTGCATATGCTTCACGTCAATTAAAGGTGCACGATAAGAATTACACCACCCACGATTTGGAGTTGGGTGTCGTTGTATTTGCATTGAAGCTTTGGAGGCATTATCTTTATGGGACTAAGTGCGTGATCTATTCTGATCATAAGAGCCTTCAACATCTGTTTAACCAGTAGGATCTTAACATGTGACAGCGCCGACGGATGGAGACACTGAACGATTATGATTGTGAAATCCGATATCATCCAGGCAAAGCGAATGTAGTCGCTAATGCTTTGAGCAGGAAGGAAAGGGTTAAGCCTATTAGAATCAATGCCAAGAGCATTGAATTAAAGAACATCTTAAATGAAAGGTTGTTAGCCGCTCAAAAGGAAGCTGTATTAGAAGCTAACTATCCGAATGACAAGTTAGGAGTGACTGCCGATCGGTTATCATATGGCAAGGATGGAATCCTAAGATTGAATGGTCGAATATGGGTTCCAATTTATGGAGGACTTCGAGATGTGATTCTTCAAGAAGCTCATAGCTCCAAATATTCAATTCATCCTGGAAGTGATAAGATGTACCAGGATTTAAAGGAAAATTATTGGTGGATAGGTTTGAAGAAATCTATAGCCACTTATGTGGCTTGTTGGATCTGAGTTTGTTTCTGATTGTATTTTCGTTTGAGATTAAGATGGAAATGAAAGAGTTGTGCAGCGGAATGAATATGAAAACAAACTTTGCATACAATCAAACGAGAGTATTGCTTTGATCAAGACATTTTTAACAAGGAACCGAATGATTGAATTATCTTTCAACAACGATTACAAGTAATGCTTGAATACAAACTCCCCCTCAGCCAGAGCTCAGCGTTTGTTCGTGCAAAGAAGACGGTATTGCGAGAGCTGATAGAACAGTACAAAGTACTGAACTATTTATAGGCACTAGCAAACCACTGAGCATCTTTAGCTGACATCACCATGAAAGTGACATCTAACCTCCTAACAAACTCTAACCTCTGATCTATACAAACACTGATGTACTAAACTACTGCTATTACATTTCATTACATAAAAGACACTTAAACAGCTGCTGCATCCTTCCACTGCTGTGAACCCAGCAGTGCTTGTCCGGATCAGCAGTACTTGACTCAAGGCAGTAGATTGAATCAGCAGAGTTTTGGTCTTCCATCAGTCTTTGACTTTGG
The DNA here is from genome assembly GCA_030545235.1 of Helianthus tuberosus. Taxonomy (NCBI): domain Eukaryota; kingdom Viridiplantae; phylum Streptophyta; class Magnoliopsida; order Asterales; family Asteraceae; genus Helianthus; species Helianthus tuberosus. The sequence continues at coordinate 30,439,293 of CM060444.1, forward strand.
GCAGTAGATGCAAGGCAGCAGTTGTAGGTTAGCACTTAGTAAGATCAGCAGATAGGAGGTCAGCAGATATGTAGCCACTTTCAAGGGGAGAGATTTGTATGAACCAACTGTAATCATCTGCTTATTCTGGATCCACTGCTCTGATCCAGTTTTGGCTTTAATTATCTGTTCCTCTGATAGGGTTCAATCCCAACAATCTCCCCTGGAACAGATAATGCCAAAACTCTTCATTATTTGTGGAAAACTTTATTGCCTCATCAACAGTTCCCTTATCTGACCTTTAAATTGTAATTCAAAATCTAGGGCATCTGTATCTTCATCATCCCTGCTAAGTGGAAGATCAAGGAGATCCTGCAAATCTTCAAGACTCAGGCCAAGAGCTTGTTCCCTTGATATTTTCTCCACTACTCCACCAGACCTGAGCAAAGTCAATACGCAGGTCTGTTTGTCAGTTTCCCACTTTTGTATTTTTGAGCCTGGTGGGTTTCTTGGGAGATGTTTATTTGCAGAAGTATTTGGTGAGGCTGGCCTGTTCATGACTGACTGAGCAGCACTTGCAGATTGTTCCAATTCAAGATCTTCTTTTATCATTACTTTCGTGCCTGCTTTTACAATGGCATCTCCAGCTTAAAGATCTTGAATTGTTTCCATACTAAACTGGTTTTTGCTCCTTCTTTTGTAGATGGCAGCACCAGCCGGAGCAGTGGTTCTTTTGACTTGCAGCTTTGGTGGTCTTTTAGAAACCTCTGCTTTAGAATAGTCAGGCTTTTGAGGAACATTTGGGTCTTTCTTTCTTAGTTCCTCCAACCTTTTGTAGGTGGCCCTGACTACATCTTCTTTCCATCTGGCAATTTGTCTTTTGTTTCCATATTCAGCAGCAACCAGTTCCTCTTTCATTCTTTGCAGTTCTACCTGTTTGTCAGGTACATTCTTTCTAAACTTTGCCCAGTCAGGAGGAGTGTGAGTGACCTTCCTTTTTATCATGTCTTGAATTCTTGCAGCTTCATCTTCAAGCTCAGGAACAGTCCACTCTTTGTACATGTATCTCTCTCCTTTATACTTTTTGTGATCCATGATGCTTTCAATGTAGTCTTTCTTCAAAGTTTCAGCTGCTCTTTCTGAAATTTGTTGACTGACATTTTTTGCAAATTGTTCTAGGGATCTGACTTGTGTGAGCAGATATTGATAATTTCTTGAAATTTCTTTGTCAGATTTCCCTTGTGTGTTTCCTTTTGAGATATCCTCTGCTTGCTTGGCCTTGATTTCCAAATATTCATCAACATTTTTAGGCCAGGGATATCCCTTTATTGATGGCAAACTCCTTTTGGCAGGGTCATCCTCATAGTAAAAAGATTTTATTTCATTTCTAACAGCTGCTAGTTCAAGAGGAAATTGAACACCTGCAGGAGGTAAGGGCTTGTACATTGGAACTGAAGAGAGAGGAACAGGTTTTGGTATTGTGACAAGAGCTGAAGATTTTGAAGATGTTTGTGGTGGTGAAGTGTCATCATCTTTGAGAATTAGCCTTCTCCTTTTTGTTTGAGGAGGGGCTGATGATGTTTTGGATGGAACAGTGGTGATGGATGTAGTGGCAGTGGTTTGTGATTGACTAACAGTTGTTGAAACAACTGGTGTTCCACCCACTGTTGTCATTACAGCAGATGTTGTAACAACCACTGTCTTCTGCTTTTTGGCAGGAGGTGATTTTGTTTTTGGTGGTGATGGTGGTAAAGCAGTGGATTTGGTGTATTTTGAAGTGGTGTGTGTTGAAGTGAGGACAGATGTTGAAACTACTGAGGTACCAGCAGTAGTTGATACAACAGGAGTTACAACAGCTGTTTGGGTGGAGGTTTGATGCTGATGACTTTTGGATGATGGTTTTGGAATATGCTTTGGAATTCTGGATAGGTGGACTTAGGCTTCCTTTTTGTCTTAGGATTTTTAGTATCCTTTGAACCAGAACAACCCTGCTCATACAGCTCCATGAAAGCTCTTTTCTCCTCATTCCACCTTGAAATATCCTTTGCCATTCTATCTCTTTTTACACTTGCTACTCCTTCATCAAGTGCTTCTTGAGTAGCATCAACCTTCTTACTACCATCTGGCACAGGAATTTTTCTGGTCATGGCATCCTTTTCAGGTTCAATGTAGAGACCATCATCTATTCCTTTCTTCTTCCACTCCTGAATTTTCTCCCCCTTTTTGGCATTATCGTCTGGGAGTTGATCAATGAAAAGTACTGTTGGAGGAGCAGTGCCAGTGGTTTGCAGGATCTGAGTTTTGAGAGCCTTTAAATCAGCCTGAGTGTTTTTGAACCTTGACTCCATTGCATTTCTCAGCTGTTGGACATGTTTCTCATGTTGCTGATCTGCTAATTGTGCTTGTTGATGGAGAAAAGGTTGAAACAAGTTCCAGAGCTCATTTGTAGCAGGTACCCTTTGTGGAGCAGGTGCTTGAGATGGAACAACAGTTGATTGTGCTTTTTGTACTTGTAACACCTGTTGTAGCATATCTTTGAGTTCTGCAACAGAGTTATCAAGTTTTTCAATACGATCCGTCAAATCCTGATATTTTAAATCATCACCCAATTTAATGGGATCATCTGATTTCCCACTAGCAGTGGTTTTATCAGTGGTTGAGGTAGGGAGTGTGCTCCAAACATCTACCACTGATGCCCCTTTTTCTTGGTACTGGGGTCTTCTTCCTTCAACACTTGACAACCTTTTGATGTTGCCAGTAGGATAAATAAATCCACTGGTGGTTGACAGAGGTGCTATAAAAGGAATTGCCTCCAAGGAAGTCTTATTAATGTAACCACTGTCCAACTGTAAACCAATGGGTTCAACAGTTGTAGTGGCTGCTTCACTTGGACTACCACCAAGAGTTACTTGTAACTCAAGGGGTCTAACCTCCTCAGGTTGTGTTGGTGGGTTAGCAAAGATTGATACATCAGACCCAGTCAGTTGTTGAGGTGTATTCTCATTGATAGGTGATTGAGAAGGACTGGTTAATGCCTGGTTCAAATCAATTGCATCGAACAGTAGTTTAGTTGGTGGGGGAATTGTGGATGTGAAGGGTGGTGTAGAAGATGGATTTGCCCCGGGTATTGAGCTGTGGAGGATAGAAACAAGTGTTTCCAGAGCATCATGATGTGGAGACCCTATTTGTACAACCTGTTCTTTTTGTGAAGAAGCAGGAGGAGTTTCGGTTATGGGTTGAGATATTTGTATCAACTGCTGTGAGGAAGTAGCAGCAGTGGTTTCTTGTGACTTTTGTGTTGTCACTGGCAGAAGCTCTGGTATCTCATCCTCCAGAGATGCCTTTTTGATGGTTTTGGGGGGGGGGGGGTTGTGTTTTTCTTTTAGTTGGCTTTTTGATGATTTTAGGTGTGGGTTTCAAAACAGTTGTGCTGCTGCTTTGATCACCTTGAGCAGTGGGCTCAGCAGCAGATACCTGAGGAGCAGTTGTAACTGCTAAAATCTGCTCAGGCACCTCTGCTTGTGTTTTGCAAGGTGCTAACATTCTTGAAAAAGTTTCAGTTGTTAAACTGTTTAATTGAGTAGAATCACCTTGGTTTATTACAGCTAAATCATCCTTACTGAATTTCTTTGCAAAATAGTAACTTAAAAACCTTGGAAACAGTAAGAATGATTTTGTTTCAACATTATTAACCAAATCTTTAAAAATTTCCCGAGAATAGTTAAAATTTTCTCCTTGAAGAATTGCATATCCCAGATTTTGAATCTTTAAAGGGATTTCATTGAAAGAAGTGGTTTTGTTTGAAACACATAGTAGGAGGGTATGAAATAAAAATCTGGTTGCAGACGGAAAATAACCTTTTTCTAAGGTAATTTTCTTCATCATTGTGGCTTCATACCCTCTCTCAATGAAGTCAGTTTGTAACTCGTTTTAGTGAAAGAAATTTTACCTTCCTGATCACCGAGTTGAAAGACCTCTGAAATGGACTGTGGCGTGATTTGGACAGCTTTACCCTTTATAGAAGAGTTTATGGTGGTTGCAGTGTCTCCTTGTTTTTCAAGGGTTGCATTCTTCCAGAACTCCCTTTGGGTCGCCAAATAGATTGGTGCATCGGCGGTGAACAAAGTTTTGTACTTTGATTTTGCCATGATGTCAATGATGGAATCGAAAACTTTGGTGGTTCCTGGTTTTGTGAGAAGACCCAGGAGATTGTGAGATGGCTTATGTGGAATTTCAGTGGAGATTGCCTTTTGAGAGGCTGTTTTCGATGAGGATTTGGATGAGGGTTTTGAAGATGACTTCGATTTTGTCATTTTGAAGATGAATGATCGAAGAGATTTGTGGAAGATGAGATGAAAAACTGCTTTGAGAAGAGAATTTTTAAGAATTCAATTCGACAGTAAAACCCTGTTTTGGTGGTGAGTGGGGGATTTTATAGGGAAGAAAGTGAATGCTGAGGTGTCAGCCGTTACAAAAGATCTGACCAATATGTACTGCCCACGTGACAACCCCTGGTGAAAGTGAAGGACAGTACTTTTGTGATAGGGACAGATGAAGGCAGTGGTATGAAAGCAGTGGATGATTTTCACTATCAGTGGATAGCATATCAGTGGATAAGACACTGCTTTTGAACAACAGAGTTTATCAAATGGAATGAGAGAACAGGGGTTGACTTTCAGCAGTGGACAGACTTTTGAAGTAAAGCAGACTTTTGAACAATCAGTGGTTAATGGCAGACTTTTAAGGATTTTAATGAAAAATATCATTTTTAGCTATTTTTAAGGATGGAGTTTTGATTTTCTGAAAACATTTTGTTGCTTTTATTCATAGAAAAACAAGATGTTGCTTGTTATTCCATGTTCAGCATCCCAATTCTAGAGACCAAGCTTTCAAAAGTGGCTGTATCAAGTGCTTTTGTGAGCACATCTGCCAGCTGATCTTTAGTTGGGACATGATGCAGAGAAATCAAACCTTTTTCATAGCAATCCCTCACAAAGTGATGTCTGATGTCGATGTGTTTGGTAGTTGAATGGGAAACTGGATTTTTGATGATATTTTTTGCTGCCTGGCTATCCAACATGAGTGGTGTCTTTAAGGCAGTGATACCAAAATCCAGTAACTGATTTTGAAGCCACAGGAGTTGGGCTGTACAGCTTGCAGCAGCAATGTATTCAGCTTCAGCAGTGGATGTTGAAACAGCTGCTTGCTTTTTGCTTTGCCATGAGACTAAGCAATCACCTAGAAACTGGCACCCTCCTGATGTGGACTTCCTTGTGGTGTGACATCCAGCAAAGTCACTGTCTGAGAAACCTAAAAGCTTGATGTTCCCATTAGCTGGATACCAGATACCAAGTGTGGGAGCACCTTTTATGTATCTGAAGATCCTTTTTACAGCAATGAGATTTGATTTTCTGGGAGCTGATTGACTTCTTGCACAGACACATGTTGCAAACATGATGTCTGGTCTAGATGCAGTTAGGTACAATAAAGACCCAATCATGCTTCTATAAAGTGTTTGGTCAATCAGCTCATCCTTTTCATCAGACATGACCAGCTTATTTGTTGCCATGGGTGTGCTGCATGGTTTACAATCATTCATATCAAATTTGGTTAAAAGTTCTTTAGCATATTTGCTTTGATGAATGAAAGTTCCATTTTGCAATTGCTGTACTTGGAGACCAAGAAAGCATTGCAGTTCACCCATTGCACTCATTTCAAACTCAGCTGTCATGAGTTCTCTAAACTCTTCACACATTGAGTTACATGTGCTTCCAAAAATAATGTCATCCACATAAATCTGGACAATCATTAAATCCTTCCCTCTCCATTTTAAAAACAATGTTTTATCAATGGTACCTCTTTTGAAACCATTTGAGAGTAGGAAGTTGGAAAGAGTTTCATACCAGGCCCTTGGTGCTTGTTTCAGGCCATACAAGGCTTTGTTTAGCCAGTAGACATGATCTGGATAAAATGGATCCTCAAAACCTGGAGGTTGACAAACATACACCTCTTCTTGAATTGTACCATAGAGGAAAGCACTTTTGATATCCATTTGAAACACCTTCATATTGTGGTTGACAGCAAAGGCCAGGAACAGTCTAATGGCTTCCAATCTTGCAACAGGGGCAAATGTTTCATCATAATCAATCCCCTCTTCCTGTCTGTAACCTTGAACCACAAGCCTGGCTTTATTCTTGACAACAATACCCCTTTCATCAGTTTTGTTCTTGAAGACCCACTTTGTGCCAATGGGACTAACCTCTTCTGGCAGTGGTACAAGCTCCCATACTTGTTATCTTTTAAACTGTTGGAGCTCCTCTTGCATGGCTTCTACCCAGCTGTTGTCTTTCAGTGCCTCTTGGTACTTGACTGGCTGATGGAGTGATAGAAAACCAACAAAAAGACAAATGTTTTGGGTTTGGCTTCTTGTGAGCACCCCTTCATTTATGTTGCCAATAATTTGATCAGGTGGATGAGATCGCAAGAAGATTAAATCTCCTTGGTATGGTATGATGGCATTGGTTGGTGAAGGCTGCAAATGTGTATCATCTGAGCTAACCACTGCTGGGGACTTCGATGATCCAGCAGTGGCTTCAAAAGGTGGTGGAATAGGAGGTAATGAAGTGGACAACTGCTGACTTTTATCCACTGTTTGAGGACTTTTGTCAGCAGTGTTTGAGGATGTGGAAGCAGTGGTTGATGGGCTACTTTGGTCAACAACTGTTGAGGTAGCAGTGGTTGAGCTTTGACAACTGTTTTGAACAGCTGGTGCTTTTCCCTTTGTGGCAGACCTTTGAGGGATGATGATTTCATACCCATAGTCTGGTGTTGTATCCTCTGATGGACCTGCACTGTTAGTCTTGACAGCAGTATTTTCAAAAGTAAAATTTTCAAGATCAAACAGATCTGCAGGATTTGCTGGGATTTTCATTGATGAAAGTTCATTGAATTTTACATTCAAAGTCTCCTCCACTGCCTTGGTCCGTGTATTGAACACTTTGTAGGCCTTGGCAGTGGTTGAGTATCCCAAATGATAACCACAATCAATTTTGGCTGCAAATTTTGAAATGGAATCTTTTAAGTTCAAATTGAAACATGGGCAGCCAAACACCTTGAAATATGAGATCAGTGGTTTGATTTTATACAAAATTTCATAAGCAGTCTTTTTGTGCCTTGGGTTTATTAAAACTCTGTTCTGGACATAGCAAGCGGTGTTTACTGCCTCTGCCCAGAAAGTTAGTGGCAAACCTGAATCTGCAAGCATGGTTCTGGCAGCCTCAATCAGAGTTCTGTTATTCCTTTCCACTACCCCATTCTGCTCTGGTGTTCTAGGGATGCTGTACTTCCTTACAATCCCTTTCTTCACACAGAAGGCATCCAACTCCCTATTTTTGAATTCTGTGCCATTGTCACTTCTGAAGCTTTTCACTGGAAGGTCAAATTGCTTTTCAACCTGTATTACAAAGTCTTGCAAAATGCCTGCAGTCTCATCTTTTGAGTGTAAAAAGAAAGTCCATGTAAACCTAGAAAAGTCATCAACAATAACCAAACAATATCTTTTCTTTTTGAGGCTCATGACTTGAACTGGGCCAAACAAATCCATGTGTAGCATTTGCAAACACTGGGTTGTTTTGGACTCTTCAATGGACTTGAAAGAACTTTTATGCTGTTTTCCTTTTAAACAGGAAATGCAATGTTCAGGGCATGAAAACAATTTTTGTGGTAGGCCTCTCACCAAACCATTTTTTGAAATTTCTGTGATTGTCTTAAGATTTTTGTGTCCCAGCCTTCTGTGCCAAAGTTCTGTCTCTTTGTTAGAGGCAGCTGAGAACAGACAAGCATCAGCTCTGGGACACTCTTTTGACATGTCAACAACATAAACATTGCCGCTTCTTTGATCAACAAGTTTAGTTTGACCAGTTTTGGTTATTGCTTCAATCTTTTTGACCATTTCTGGTCCAACAATCCTACAACAGTCTTTTGTGAAGAATGACCCAAATCCCTTGTCACTCATTTGGGACACACTCAGAAGGTTGAATTTTAGATTGTCTATTAGATTGACATTTTCAAATTTTACATTTCCAGATTGTACTGTACCAGACCCCAGAACTTTCCCTTTACTATTATTCCCAAAGGATATATCACCCCTCCATGGATTTTAAAGTCTTTGAGGAGGGCTTTACATCCTGTCATGTGCCTGGAGCCTCCACTATCTACATACCAAAGACTATCAAAGCATGCAGAAGCTCCCTTGGCAGCTGCCATCATTGCACAATCACATTGATGATCTTCTTCATCAACAGCTTTCACCTTCTTTTCACCAGCCTTTTCTTCTTTCTCTTCTTCTTTGTCCTCTTTGGACCATGGATCTGTCATTGGTTCAATCAGGGTACCTGAACTTTCTCCCAACAGTAGTTCACCAGCCACAGCAGTAACCACTGCTTCAGTCACCTCTTCCACTGTTTCAAAGCTCTGCTGTTCCTCCTCAGTTTCAACCCCCTCCTGTATTGACTCTAATGCCATCAAACAAAACTCATCATGAGAAGAATCATTAGAAGCATAGAGTGCAAAATTTTCATCACTAAGGTCTTCAGGCATACTGCTCTAGTCAACAAACCCTTGAGTGAAGAAACTTTGTTGATCTGGTTGTGCTGCTGCTGGAGCAGTGGTTTGAGGTGCAACAGGTTGCACTTGTACCTGTGGAGCAGGGGTTTGAACATATTGGATTTTTGGAACAGTAGTTTGGACATAGTGTACTGGCACAGGGGCAGCAACATAGTGAGCAGTGTTCACTTGAGCTGCTGGGGTATACTGGGCATAGTGCACAGTGCTTTGGTTTTGAGGTCTAGGATTTGAGCTAGGATGAGTAATTATGGGACCAGTAGTTTGACTCCTACATTCCCTAGCGAAATGTCCCAACCTATTACACTTGTAGCACTTGATTTTCGATTTATCCAACCCAACCCTTAGATTCCCATGCAAACCTGGGAATTTTCGCCCTGTTCTTTTGTAGAACTTGCTAGTTCTAACACTTAGCAAAGCCAGTTGGTGCAGGATGTCCATTTCCTCTATGTCAGTGGGATCAAAATGTTGCAAATCATTTAGTTCAAAGCTTAAATTGTCTGACATCTGGTTTTCGTTTGCAGTGAATGCATAACTAGCAGAATGAGGATCAGGGTTGTTAAAATTTGCACCAGCAGTTATGTCAATGAAGTGATCATAACCCTGATCCTTACCACTGCTCCCAGATTCTTCTTGACCCAGAAGAGCAGTATTACTGAAAGTGTAATCATCGGTAACTTTTCCTGACTCTTGTAACCTCCTTTTCTGGTTCAACTCCCTTTCGTAGGTCAGGAGTCGGCCATGGAGTTGGGTCAAGGTCAGATCCTTGAATTCAGGTGAATTTCGGGTGACAAAAGCTATGGTGTCCCATTTTTCTGGCAGTGACCTGAGGAACCTGCTATTTTGAGTTGAGTTAGTAAAAGTGGTGTTAACAAGCCTTAGTTCACTGATGAGACAACTGAAACGTTCAAATTGTTGCGTTAGTGATTCACCTTTAACGTAGCAAAATGTTTCATACTGTTGGTTCAAGATTTCCCTGTTGTTTTCTATGACTTCTTCAGTCCCCCCAAACTGTTCCTTAAGTGCATCCCATAATTCTTTGGCACTGTTACAGTGTAACAGTCCAGCATATATCTCATTGGGCAGCGCTGATGCTATGATGCTAAACGCTTTAGCATCTAGTTCGATCTTTTGAAAGTCGGTTTCGGTATAATTTTCAACTGGTTTTGGAACGAACTTTTTAGCATCTTCAGCGCTTGGCACTGAAGGAACATGGGGACCATAAATGTTAGGATCGGAGGCTCTCATGATTGTGTTTGTTTGTATGTTTTGAACAATTTGTGAATAAGAAAACATGTAAGTGCAGCGGAAATGAAAACAAACTTTGTAAACACAATCAAAGGAGAAAATAGTTTGATAAACAATTGCTTCTCATAGAGTCAAAAGATTTACAGATCAAAGCAAAAGATTACAGATATGCTTACAAACTAAACTCCCCCTCAGCCTGATACCCCAAGGATGGTTGCACACAAGATGAAAGGATTAGACATGAGGAGAAGAACTCGCTCAGTCAATCAAATGTAACAGTACAGGGTACTGTTACATTTATAGGAAAACCAAACCACTGAGGTATCTCAGCTGACGTCACCATGAAAGCGACGTCTAACAGTCTAACAACCTGTATCTACTGTCCTTACACAAACACTGCTAACCTAACCACTGACTATACATAAAACAAACAATTTACTAAACAACTGCTCTCCCTTTATGTCAGTGCTTTACTCAAGGTTGATCAGTCCTTGACTGGGCAGTGCTTTATCATCAGTAGATAGGACCAGCAGTGTTGGATACTTCAGGGTTTTCATCAGCAGTTGAATATGAACAGCGGATAGAGACCATCAGTTGTTATAAATCACTTTCAAGGGGAAAGCTTAATGTAAACTGCTGCTTATTATGAATCCACTGTCGTGACCAGGTTTTGGCTTTACATTATCTGTTCCTTTGGTAGGGTTCAATCCCAACAATCTCCCCCTGGAACAGATAATGCCAAAACCTGTCATTATTCTAGATCTTTATTACTCATCAAGAGTGCCTTAGCTTGTTCTTTGAATTCAGCTTCAAATTCCTTTGCACTCTGGTCATCCTCATCCCTACACAGTGAAAGTTCAAGGAGATCCTGCAAATCTTGAACACTAAGGCCTAGTGCTTCTTTCCTTGATATGTACTTCACATTTCCATTGGATCTGACAATAGTCAATACATGGGTCTTTTGGTCAGACATTCACTTTAGTACTTTCGAACCCAATGGATTTCTTGGGAGAGATTTATTTGATGATGAGTTGAGGGATAATGGCCTTGAAAACACCTGCAGACTTTCAGACATTCTTTTGAAAGCTTCTTCAATGACTTTGTCTGCTGCAGCTATATCTTCTGCAGTTTCTTGTTCAATAAGTTCTTGTCTTTCAGCTTCTGTCTTGTCTTTAGCAGTGTTTGGAGACGCAGGTTTGTTTAATGCCTTAAAAAGGCTTTGAAGCTTTGTTGAAGTTTCTTCTTTTAGACCCATTTTCGTGATGGTATCTTTGAAGAACTTTGCTTCCTTTTCTATTACCTCTTCTTCAGTCAGCTGTTCTCCCTCTTCTTGATTTGTTACAAAAGTAGACCGGAACAGTGTGTCGAGGTTTCCCATCTTCTGTTCAAGCTTCATCATTTGTTCTTGCTTCTTAGAAGTGCCTGAAACAATTATCTTTCTTTTCTTCAGCCTTTCGTAGGCTTCATCAGTCTGCTGTCTTGACCATTTTGATATGGCTTCAGCAGTATCCATTTTTGCATCCACCAGCTCCTTTTTCTTTCTTTTATACTCAGCAGTGAAGTCAGCAATGAGCTTTTTGAATTTGTTCCAGTTTGGAGCATTTTTCTTCTTTGTAGGATCATTCTTGATTCTGTCAATCCTCTCAGCCTCATGCTTTAGAGCGATTATTGGCCATTCTTCAAACTGTTTTTCTTCAGCAGGATAGAATTTTTCTTTCATAATGTAGGCAAGATATTGTTTTCTTAGCTCTTTGCGTTGTTCAGCCTTTTCTTTGATTAGTTCCTGTGCGAATTCTTCCATCTGCTTTACCTTTTCAAGGAAGAAATCCAGTCTTTTAGCAATGCCTTCTTCGCTTACACGTTCACGTTCACTTTCAAATTTAGCTCTTGCTTTAGCCTGCCTTGCCTTGAGTTTGAGGTAATCATCCATATCCTCTGGTGGCATGTAGCCTATGAGTGAGGAGAATCTTCTTCTTGAAGGATCTTCTTCTGTATAGAATTGTCTCATCTCATTTTTGATAGCTTCAAGCTCCAGTGGATGTTGTGCAGCATTAGGATCATGTGTACCCTCATCGGCAGGTATTGGCTTTCTTTTTCTGTTGAAGAGCTTTGGCTGTGAAGTAGGAGAGGTGAGAGCAGTGGTGGATGTCTGACTAACAGCTGTTGAGACAACTGGTGTCTCAACATCTGCTGTCATTACAACTGCTGATATGTCAGCAGTTGTCTTCTGCTTTTGAGCAGGGGATGGAAGTGGTGATGTAGTTTTTGATGGTGGTGATGGTGGTGGTGAATCATCATCTGATATGAGATTCCTTCTCCTTTTTAATGAAGAAGGAGCAGATGATGTTTTGGGTGGATCAATGGTGGTAGATTGGATAGCAGTGGTTTGTGACAGTGATTGACTGACAGTGGTTGAAACAACTGGTGTTTCAATCACTGTTGTCATTACAACAGATGTTGTAACATCTGTTGTCTTCTGTTTTATGACAGGAGGCAGTGGTGATGGTATGATTGTAGATGATGATGGTGGAGCAGTAGTTGTAGTGGTGTGTGGTAGAGTGGTGTGTGTTGATGACATGGCAGCTGTTTGGCTACTAACAGCAGTTTTTGTAACTACTGCTGTATCAGCTGTTTGGCTAACAGGTTTTGAGACCTGCTTTTCTTTTTCTTTTTCAGACTCAACATGAAGGCCATGTTCTATTCCCATCCTATTCATTTTTCCCAACATTTTGTTATTCTCCCCCTTTTTGGCATTATCTGACGGGGGGTTTACAAGAAATGGTATGGAAGAAGGAACTTTGCCAGAGGCACTTTGAATGCTAGCCTTTATAGCCTTGATATCTGCTTGAGTGTCTTTAAATCTTGATTCAACCATGTTGGTCAGCATTTGTACTTGAATAGCATGCTTTTTGTCAGCCATAAGTTGTTGTGCTTCAAGCATGGGTTGAAAAGTTTTCCAAAGCTCATTTTCAACAAATGCATGTTGTGCAGGTGCTTGAGCAGGAACAGCAGTGGCTTGTGCTTTCTGAGCTTTTAAAATCTCTTGCACCATCTCCTTTATTTCAGCAACTGATTCTTCAAGTTTGTCAACTCTGCCCGTCAATTCCTGATATTTTGAATCATCACCTACTTTAGTAGGATCATCTGAATCCCCACCAGCAGTGGTTATATCAATGTGTGTCTTAGGAACAGAGTCCCAAAAATCACCCATTGATGCCCCTTGTTCTTGGTACTGGGGACTTCTTTCTTCAGCACTTGATAAACCTTTGATGTTACTAGTGGTCAAAATAGGCTCACTAGTGGTTAACATTGGTGCTATTGAAGAAATTGCCTTCAAGGGAGTCTGATTTATGAAACAACTGGCCAACTGGAGACCTGTTGATCCACCAGTTGTAGTTGCTGCTCCACTTGAACTACCACCGAGAGTTACTTGTAACTCAGGGGGTGTAACTTCCTCAATTGTTGCTGGGTTAGCAGGAGTAGTAGCATCAAACCCAGTCACCTGTGGGGGTATACTCTCAGTGACAGGTGATAGAGAGGAACTGGTATGTGTCTGAGCTATAGCAGCTGCATGCAACAAAGGTAGCATGGATTGTGGCATTATTATTGGTGAGGGGATGGGGGTTGAAAGAGACATGTCCTTGGGATCAGGACTGAGGAAGATGGATCCGAGTGGATTCAGAGCTTCATATTGTGGTGTCCCTGTGCTTACAACCTGATCCTTTTGTGACGATGCAGGAGGAGTTTTAGGCATGGGTTGAGATCTTTCTTCCAACTGCTGTGAGGAAGTAGCAGCAGTGGTTTGTGGTGACTTTTGTGTTGTCACAGGCATTTCCTCTGGGATCTCATCTTCCAGAGTTGCCTTTGTTTTGGGTTTGGTGGGTTTTCTGGATGTTTTTCTTTTGGTCTTTTTGGTTATGTCAGGTGTGGGTTTCAAAGCAGTGGTTGTGCTGCTATGATCACCTGGAGCAGTGGGCTCAGCAGCTGATACCTGAGGAGCAGTTGTAACCGCTAAAATCTGCTCAGGTACCCCTGCTTTTGTTTTTATTGGTGCCATCATTCTGGAAAATGTTTCTTTTGTTAAGCTTTTTATTTGACAATGAACACCTTGTTTGAGCAAATTTATATTTTCCTTTTCAAATTTTTGTTCAAAATAGTAACTCAAAAATCTTGGAAAAAGTAAAAATGCTTTACTTTCAACGTTTTTCACCATGTCATTGAAAATCTCCTGGGAGTAGTTGTAGTTCTTATTATTCAAAATAGCGTAACCCAGGCATTGAATTTTTAATGGTATTTCGTTAAAAGATGTTGTTTTATTCGAAACACACATCAAAAGTGTGTGAAATAAAAACCTAGGTGCAGAAGGGAAATAACCTTTTTGTAAGGTATCTACCTTTGATTCTCCTGCATATCCCCTTTTTACGAAATCAGTTTTCATCTCGGCTTTCTCAAAAGAGAGTTTACCTTCCTGATCATTGAGATTAAAGACTTCGGAGATCGACTGTGGGGTTATTTGAACTGCTTTAGCCTGTATAGAGTAGTTAATGGCAATGACTTTTCCGTCTTGTTTTTCAAGCGACGCCTTTTTCCAAAACTCTCTCTGGGTTTGCAGATAGATGGGAGCATTTTCTGTTAACAAAGTTTTGTACTTTGATGCAGATAATGTATCAATGATGGTGTCAAAGGTGTGATTATCAGTAGGTTTTGTGAGTAAACCCAGATAGTTGTGAGATTGTTTGAATGGTATTTCGATGGGTTCTTCGGCCGTTTGAACGACCTCTTTGGAAGGTGATGGTGATTTAGGTTTTGATTTTGATTTTGACTTTGATTTTGTCATTTTTGCGGAGAAGAACGAAGGAGGATTTTGGAGATTTTGGGAAGAAGGGTTGAAAACTGCTATGAGAAGAGAATTTTGGAATTCAATTCGACAGTGTAAAACCCTGTTTGGGGTTTAGGGCAGGGTTTTATAAAAAAAATGATCGCTGATGTGGCAGCGGTTATTAAGATCTGAGGGCTAAAAACTGACCACGTGTCAAACACTGATGAAGTGGATGAAGTATGGAGAACAGTTGTTTTAAGGGCCACTGACGTATCAAGCATCAGTGGTTACAACGGTAAAAAATATGGGCAGTGGATGATTTTTACTATCAGTGGATAGCATATCAGTGAATAAGACACTGATTTTGAGCATCAGTGCTTTTCAAGAAAATGAGGGATCAGTGGTTAACTTTCAGCAGTGGACAGTGTTTAGAGATCAGACGTTGGAACAAAACAGTGGTTAGGGTAAATGGTACAATTCTGAAGGACAGGTGTTTCAGCAACAGTTTTGAAGATTTTCATTCAAGGTTTTGCCACATGTCAATTTTGAAAGACAGTGGTTTAGTACCCCAGATGATGAAAACTTTTTACTAAGGCAACTCATTTTCGTTTAATATTCAATTAACACATGAGTACCTTAGTAATTTAAGCACAGTTTGCAATCAACCTTTGATAAAAATTTAGGAGCAAACCTGAGTATGACATGATCATGACATATGTACCATATCCTTTTGACCCATTTATGAGGACACTAATACCAAAAAAAAAGGTATTACATCCTGACAGGAGCAGAAACTATTGCCAACAAAAACAAGCATAAGTTCCAAATATATTATTCCAAAAAAAATGAATAATATATCCTGGTTATTTGAGAAAATCCTTTGAACAACAAAAAAATAGTTAAAGGATTTTCTGAGAATAGTATCAAAAAGGATCTGGTATAATTTCAATAGAGTATATAATCATATCATTCACAAGTTTTTGAAAATGGTCAGTGTTTTGACAACAGTGGTAGGAAACTTTTGGATACATTTTGACCACTGTTTGGAACCATTTTCTTAGTCAGTTGATTGCAAACCTGAGGACACATGGAGAAAATTTTTGAACATTTGTCTAGTCCTCTTTGGAGTTCATTTACTGGAATCAAAACCTTTTTCTGAACAGATAAATGCACATAGTTGCTTAATTACCATTATTACCCTAAACTTTGACCCATAAGTGTTTTATGTTTATACTCTTTTCTTTTGACTTCAAAAGTTTTGAGATAAACACACTTCTGAGTTTTTGTGAATTTCCTCAATGTATTTTAACAAAGTTGATTTTGTCCTTTTGAGGGACTCAACCTGTTTTTAACACATAAGATCTGAATGACTAAAGTTTTAATTCCCTCTTTTTGAGTTAACAAGACATCAATGTTTTATGAATCATAGGTTTTGTTAATCTGAGGTTCATACTTTAGTATTTAATGAAAACATCACAAATATCAAAACAACAGTTGAAATCAATATTGAAGAATATAAAACAATCCCAAAATTTAACAGATATGTTTACAGATCTGAAAGCTATGGGTGACTTTTGCATGATATCACTTGTTGTGTGAAATTTGTGTGTCATATGACATCTTGGTTGATTTTCAGAGTTTTTGAAAAACCATTTTGAACATGATTTACATAGTACTCTGTTTTTCAACTAAATACAACCAACCTTAGTATCAATGAATTTTGAGCCGAACTGTTATGTCAAATTGATTGTTAGATCGAATTTGACTGTCTAGGCTCTGATACCAATTGTTAGGATCGGAGGCTCTCATGATTGTGTTTGTTTGTATGTTTTGAACAATTTGTGAATAAGAAAACATGTAAGTGCAGCGGAAATGAAAAGAAACTTTGTAAACACAATCAAAGGAGAAAATAGTTTGATAAACAATTGCTTCTCATAGAGTCAAAAGATTTACAGATCAAAGCAAAAGATTACAGATATGCTTACAAACTAAACTCCCCCTCAGCCTGATACCCCAAGGATGGTTGCACACAAGATGAAAGGATTAGACATGAGGAGAAGAACTCGCTCAGTCAATCAAATGTAACAGTACAGGGTACTGTTACATTTATAGGAAAACCAAACCACTGAGGTATCTCAGCTGACGTCACCATGAAAGCGACGTCTAACAGTCTAACAACCTGTATCTACTGTCCTTACACAAACACTGCTAACCTAACCACTGACTATACATAAAACAAACAATTTACTAAACAGGTGCTCTCCCTTTATGTCAGTGCTTTACTCAAGGTTGATCAGTCCTTGACTGGGCAGTGCTTTATCATCAGTAGATAGGACCAGCAGTGTTGGATACTTTAGGGTTTTCATCAGCAGTTGAAAGGGCAGCAGCAGTTGAATATGAACAGCGGATAGAGACCATCAGTTGTTATAAATCACTTTCAAGGGGAAAGCTTAATGTAAACTGCTGCTTATTATGAATCCACTGTCGTGACCAGGTTTTGGCTTTACATTATCTGTTCCTCTGGTAGGGTTCAATCCCAACAATAAATGACAGACCTCCAACAACCTGTGCTTTGTTGAGCAAGGATGTGACCCATCCTTCTCTGCCAGATGTTGTACTCATTTCTTTTTAGCATAGGTGGTTTAAAAAGTGAGCCGATGTTGTTTTTATCATCCTGAGATTGTGACGTCATTCTTGTTGTTTTACAGACACTGAGAAATCAACTTTAATGGTGATTAATCCTTGCTCTGTTTTTCAACAGACGAACAAACGATCAGTATCAACTGTTATGAGCTGAACTATTTACGTCAAAATGATTGTTAAATCAAATTTGACTGTCCAGGCTCTGATACCAATTGTTGGATCTGAGTTTGTTTCTGATTGTATTTTCGTTTGAGATTAAGATGGAAATGAAAGAGTTGTGCAGCAGAATGAATATGAAAACAAACTTTGCATACAATCAAACGAGAGTATTGCTTTGATCAAGACATTTTTAACAAGGAACCAAATGATTGAATTATCTTTCAACAACGATTACAAGTAAAGCTTGAATACAAACTCCCCCTCAGCCAGAGCTCAGCGTTTGTTCGTGCAAAGAAGACGGTATTGCGAGAGCTGATAGAACAGTACAAAGTACTGAACTATTTATAGGCACTAGCAAACCACTGAGCATCTTTAGCTGACATCACCATGAAAGTGACATCTAACCTCCTAACAAACTCTAACCTCTGATCTATACAAACACTGATGTACTAAACTACTGCTATTACATTTCATTACATAAAAGACACTTAAACAGCTGCTGCATCCTTCCACTGCTGTGAACCCAGCAGTGCTTGTCCGGATCAGCAGTACTTGACTCAAGGTAGTAGATTGAATCAGCAGAGTTTTGGTCTTCCATCAGTCTTTGACTTTGGGCAGTAGATACAAGGCAGCAGTTGTAGGTCAGCACTTAGTAAGATCAGCAGATAGGAGGTCAGCAGATATGTAGCCACTTTCAAGGGGAGAGATTTGTATGAACCAACTGTAATCATCTGCTTATTCTGGATCCACTGCTCTGATCCAGTTTTGGCTTTAATTATCTGTTCCTCTGATAGGGTTCAATCCCAACATGGCTAATGTCTGACGTGCGCGCAAGTTAAAGCAGGGCATCAAAAGCCGTCAGGTTTGCTACAACAGCCTGAACTTCCCACTTGGAAATGGGAAATGGTAACCATGGATTTTATTACTAAGTTACCAAAGACGAAACATGGAAATGATACTATTTGGGTTATAGTCGATAGATTGACCAAGTCAGCCCACTTCTTTCCTATTAAAGAAACGCACAGCTTTGATAAGTTAGCTCAGCTGTACGTGGATGAGATAGTATCTCTTCACGGAGTGCCAGTGTCAGTTATCTCTCATAGGGATACAAGATACACATCGCATTTTTGGAAAAGCTTCCAGCAATCTTTAGGCACACGATTAAACTTTAGCACTGCTTATCATCCTCAGACAGATGGGCAAAGCGAGCGAACAATTCAGATGCTTGAGGATATGCTACGAGCTTGTGTTATAGATTTAGGAGGAAGTTGGGATGACCATCTTCCGTTGATTGAATTTTTGTATAATAATAGCTATCATTCGAGTATTCAAGAAGCGCCTTTCGAAGCTTTGTACGGAAGAAAGTGCAGAACGCTAGTTTGTTGGGCGGAAGTTGGAGATGTCCAACTGTCAGGACCTGATATAGTCCTGGAGATGACGGACAAGATTGTCCAAATCCGTGATTGTCTGAAAGCTTCCAGGGACAGGCAGAAAAGTTATGCTGATAGGAGGCGCAAACCTTTAAAGTTTGAAGTTGGCAATAAAGTGCTACTTAAGGTGTAACCCTGGAAAGGGGTGATGAGATTTGGAAAAAGGGCAAGCTTAGCCCAAGATACATAGGACCATTCGAGATCATCGGATGTGTCGGAACTGTAGCTTACAAGCTAAATCTACCCGAAGAGCTCAGCGGAATTCAAAATGTTTTCCACATCTGCAACTTAAAGAAATGTCTAGCCGATGAGTCGCTAGCAATGTCACATAAGGACGTGCAGATAGATGAGAGCTTGAAGTTCGTTGAAAAACCTTTGTCAATCTAAGATCGACAGGTTAAGAAGCTTCGAAGGAAGCATGTGCCGATTGTCAAGGTAAAATGGGATGCCCGTAGAGGCCCAAAATACATGTGGGAGGTTGAATCCACAATGAAACAGAAGTACCCTCATTTATTTCAGTAAATCTCGAGGTTGAGATTTCTTTTAAGGGGGTGAGGATGTAACACCTCGCAAAATCATGTCCAATATAATAAAGACACGTGTCATGGACTTTAAACGTGTAAAGAATTCATTCCAAGGGACTAAAATTGTCAAACAATGTAAATATGTAAGTAAAAGGATCCAAAGTGTCAACATGCCATTCTTATGCCTCTGATTGACCTCACACGACGTTCGGATTCTTTATTGAATAAATTGTCGAACATAGAAAGTCGTTTGTGCTTAAATTAAGAATTTTACGAAGCATAGGGGTTAAAAGTGTCAACATGCTAAAAGTTACCTCTGAGTGACCTTTTAACGATCCCAAAAGCATTGTAATATTTATATAATTGGCTCTCAAGAATATTGGATAATAATCTCATGGAGTTTCATTGAAAACACGACTTTTCGGGTGATCTCGCAACTAACCGGGAGCTTAACGAAGTTAATATATGACCCAAGGCCCTTAAAAGTTAACTATGGGGGTCATAAGTGCAATAAAAGAAAGTTAAATAAACTTAAATTGGACCAGGGACTGAAATTGCAAAGTTAAGAAACTTTTTACCGGATTTCCCCATTGTCGCAGCCCGCGTAGACTCCTTATGAGTCTTACGCGGCCCACGTAAAAGTGCCAGTAACAGAAAACAAGGACAGCTGCATGTTGCAGCCTATTACACCGCCATTGCACGGCTGATTTCGATACCAGGGACTGAGCAAATGGTTTTTCATGCACTAGGGACACATGGGAACATCTGGTAGCAACATTGGGACATATGGATTGATCTTGGAGACTCAAAATTCCTATATAAGGCCTTTGTTTGTTTCTTGTTCTTGCACACATTTGGGTTTTCACTTCAAAACTCTCTCTCTCTGGAGCTTCTTGGTGTTCAAGAAAGCTTCCTTCTGTTCCTAATTCGTGCTAAGTACTCTAGTAAGTGTTCTTAGCTTCCTAAGTTTAAGTTTTATTAGCTTAATGATCGAAAGTCAAAGTTATCGTAATTAAGCTTTGACTTTGTGATTAATCACAAACGGTCCAACCATTATTCGAATTGAAAGTGGCTATGAGTTGGTAATTAGGTAGCCCTTAAAAGGGCACCTACTGATTATCACTTTTACTTGGTCAATTGTAAGGTCAAACTTATTAATAAAAAGTCAAACAGGTCAGTTTTTATAAATTAATTCATAACTGATAATGTAGAAGTTATGGAACATGTTTTAACACTAAAATAACTTGGTAAATAATATAAGAACATGTTTAGGCATGTTCAACCCGACAATTCTGAGTTTAGGCTCGGTTCGCAACCGAAAGTCGCAAAAGTAGACTTTTGCTTTGACTTTCAGTTCTGACCCGATTTAGCTTGTTTTAGATATGCCTTAGGGTTCCTTTAGGACCATATTACATGTTAGTATAACCCTCTGGGATTATACTATATGGTTCCTTTGAAATCCGAATCATTTGCATGTTTCCGTTAAATGCTTAAATGTTGACCATTATGTAACACACCGAAAACGAGTTTAGTAATCAAACCACGTTAATATTAATGAATGGGTAAAATACCGTTAGTGGTAAAAATTAACCCGGTAAATATTAGGATTTAAATAAATAAACCTAATATTAAATAAAACGTGAATAAAAGCTTTTAAGGAAGTAAAGTTTATAAGAGGCCTGAGTTAACGGGACTTAAAATAAACTGAGTCATAATTTCCCCGAACCCACTAAGATAACTAGGACTACCAAACCTAGTTAATAAGTGGGAATATTGTTTAAAATAATTAGGTTGTGACCTAATTAATAACTAACCAAACATGAGGGACCAAAAATTGGGTAACTTGAAAATGGTTTTATAAACAAAATAAAAAAATAACACAACACACACTTAAGTGTGTGCGTGCGTGCGTGAGATGGCCAGGAGAAGCTCCATGGGAGCTCAAACCCTAAATTCAACAAGATGATCAAATTGAAGGCCAAAACTAGCTCAAATCAAATGCATGAACACATACAAATGATCACCAAGTCAAGGAGATCGTAAGGTATGTCAAATTTTGCAATTTGGTGATGTTTTGAGATTATGATGAACACTCATAATCAAAATTCAGGAATGAATAATGAATCTATGAGTGTTGTTGTGATGAAATCTATGTTTAGGAATAACCCTAGTTAATAATTTGATGAACTAGTGTTGAAAAATAGAAATTTGATGATTACCCATATATGTGCTAAGTGGGTTTTGATTTAATAGTGAAGATAATGATAAGTTTGTCTTTAAAATCATCATAGTTGATAGTAGAAACAAGGTACTTGAACAAATTACATGATTAGGTATTTGTTCATACATGATTGAAATGAGTTTTTATGATATGATGATGTTAGTGTTAAACTTGCGATTAGAATCATCATATTAGTTAGTAAAGACAAGTTACTTGAACAAATTAGGTGTTTGAGTACGTGAATCATAATTACCATGAATTGGGTTTGGTATAAAAAGGATGGAAATGATGATAAATTCATGTTAAAAATGATGTTTGATATCATCATGTGTTAAGAAAGATTAATGTTGTGTTAATTCGATGGATTATGGTTATAAAACTTGGTTAATAAAGCGGATAAATGGTATCCTAAGAATGATGCTACCGGGTAATTGACCAAGTAATAAAACGAGTAGTTGAATTATATTGTGTACCTACTTTCGTTAATAGGCACTTTGACTTTTAAAAAGTTAAAATGACCAAAGATATGATCGAATGATAAATTCAACATAAAACTCGTAGGATGGAATAGTCGTTGATGATGATGACTAATCTAACCATCTCGCGAATTATGATGATAGTTTGACGCTTGACGAGCTAGGTGAAAGCTTGGGAAGAAAACGGGTCAAACGAATCAAGAATGAAGAAAAAGCATGATCCAGGTGCAAGGTAAGTATATCTTACACTAATCTTAAATTATAGAATACTCTCTCATCGTATTAACTACGAATAAGATAAGTTAACAATCGTGATATAATGTTCCGACGTGTCGTCGTACGGAACAAGATAACCGAAGATGATAATAAACCATGTTTAATGGTTAAAACGGACTAATATGGTTACTTAGTCAAGCAATCACTAATAAATATAGAATTCTTAATGGATACCTTATATGGTAAACCAAAACAAACGATAAGGGTAAAACGGTAATTTTGGTCATACGTTGACTATAACCGTTAGTTTTTGAAAGACACTTATGATGTAAGCCATAATAGGCCAAAAGTGTTAAGAAATGAATTATAAGTAAAATGACTGCACGGTGTAAATCGGAGCGAGTCATATAGACGAGATGGTAATAAACGTCATCTCGCCAATACAATCGGTCACCTAGACCAAACGGGTCAAAAGGTGAAGATACCACCTTTTGACAATATCGACTAATGACTACCGTCGAGTTATATGATTTCAGGAGTAAATATCGAATGGATATTAGCATCGCTATGACTTAGCAGAAATTAAAGCAAGATATTAAACGGGTCAATATATTGATCCGAGCCAGGTATGTGTAATAGAATAAACACTCAATTAGAACGTATGGTTCAATGGGTGTTAAACAAAGTATAAGATAGACAATGGGTTACTTTAATGAGTAAACCGAATGTTTTAAATGATGGTCGTCGTGTTTTGGAAAGCACAATGACTTTTCAAACAAGATCATAACTAGAACGAAGGATTATGGGTCAAACATGCTTTCAAAAGACTTCATCGTAAATGAAAGGCTAAAAGGGACCAAAACGCCCTTGTAAGCTAAATTGAACTAACGACCTTTAAAGGTTGTTTGGAAACGAGTTTTATGATAAAATGAATACTTAGAATAAGTATAAGAAGCGAAAGATGTAAATCTTTGGTCAAATAACTCTATATGAGCCTTTGCCGTAAAATAACAATCCGAGGAGTAAAACTCGGATTATATAGATCACCACATTAAATCCACCACAAATATAGTTGTGGTGGAAGATCATTTGATATGAAATGTGGAAATATGAATCTAGAAACGAATGAAAGCGATTCGTGCTTAAAATATGCTTAAATACCCTTAACCGGTCAAAATAAGCATATGAGCGAAAATGGGTTTAAGAAGGTATATAAACCCGTGATTGGAACCTAATATGATAGACAATAATGAATTTAATAGGTTCATGAGAAATAGGGGTCAAACAAACTGGTTTGTTTGATAAGTACGTGAACGGGTCAAAAATTTAGTGATTTTATTTTAAGCTGAAAGCTTAAAAGTCTAAAATTTTGTTAATCCGGATGTTGGATTTTAACTCCATGTGATGAAGAATCAAATTACGATCGCGCAGGAAAAAGAATCGTGTAAAACGGACGAATAACGGAAGAGTTATGCTCGTTTCCGTAAACTTAAGGTTGGCTGGGAATATGCAGCTGCAGATCAAAATATTCTGTCGAATTGGAGGCGTGGTGTCGGGCCACGACCAAAGGGGTTTGCCATGGCGTGTGGCGACGGCGTAAAAACTTGAAAATTTTGTTTATTTTGATTATTTGACCCACTTACCTTGTTGTGCTTGTTATTTAACTATCAAAACTAACTTTTAAGTTGGTTTTGATCATAGGTGAATGACGAGAAGTCCCGGATGAAGATCAAGCGTCAAACAAGAACCGAATACACATTAAATAAAGCTTCCGCGTTAAATCTTGTTTTGTTTTGTTATAGGTGATTTATGTAAACGCTTACAACTAAGTTTTTGTAAAGTCGCATTTTTTGTATTAAAATGCGTAATTTAAAGTTGTAATCGTGTAAATTTCCGATGTGGGTCTTACAAGTTGGTAATCAGAGCCCAAGGTTAAATGGGTAAAGTGTTCGGTTCGAGGCTTGATCGCAAATTCGGTAAGTAAATGTATATTAATTGTTTGGTATGATTAAAGTGTTGTGAACAACACATAGAGGTATTGTGTAATACACGTTACCTCAATCAAATCGGTAAGGGATTGACATAGTCAACGAAATTACACGCGTTGATGCGTATAGTAGAAAAGCCTTGTATTATAATACGGGCATCCATTAATGTCGAAATTACTAACTGTTGTAAATGTTTTAGTTGAAGGACACTCGCATACGAAAATAGCGAGAGTGTAACAAATCGCGGATTTGATAGAGGAACGGTCCAAAGTACGACAAATAGAGCATGCTCACCAAGGACCTAAATCGCGCAACGATCGCGAATAAGTTAATGGCAAGGAGAGCCTGTTAGAGCAAGCATTATCAGGTGTACGTTTTAAATTATTGCATGAATAGTAATATGCAACAAATACGTAGAGATTGAAAGTTGCATATGTAGATTGAAAACTTGGAAAAACCTGAATAGAAAACCTATCCGGGATATTGTTTCCAAGAGAAACAAATAGAGGCATTGCTTACATGGGGTGTAATGTGAAAATTATAAAAAGGTCATGTATACCAGGTGTTGATCGTTTACTCTGGCCAAGTAAGTAGTGAACACGTGGTACCATGAACTTCTTATGATGAACATATTTACATCCGATGTAGTAAGGACGGGGTGAATGGGACAAATTAAAAAGTACCAAAATGAAACAAATGAGCAAAATAATTGATAATAATGTAGACGCACAACCGGGTGACGGAAGCGTATTACATTAGAATAATGAGCCCGAGAGAAGGGACAAAGATCAATGTAAATGACGATATAAATGAATGACCTGAGGAAAATTCACGAAAATAAGTCATTTTGGACGAAAGAGCCATGGTTGACAAAATGGGCAAGTAAAACCAAAGTATGGATGATCCGCCGGATCATAAAAACGAAGGTATTGCCCACACGAAAAAGATAATCAAGGTTGTTAACTAGTCATAGTAAAGCAAGAATGACGATGATAATCGTCACTTAGAATCTATAAGACTGTCAAGGATGGTCACATAAAGAATAAAAGACATGGTTGAATAAAAGCGATGGATTTCGCTAAGACGACCAAATAAATCGAAGCGAAGTCTTAATGCATACCAGAAGGGTTGCAATGAAAACGACTTCGGTAAAACACCCGGTTGATGGGTAAGGATTTAAACACATGCGTAGACCAAGAAACGGGAACTCGGATGAAAGTCAAAAGACTCGGGTTTCGAGTTATGACTAAAAGACGATAAGATACTGTAATAGAAATTTTGATAAATTACGTTCAACTATTTTGAAGTTGAACGGGTCGAATAAAGAATGAAGTTTGACATTCATAAGTGATGAAATTTCACACGAACAAGTCAACCGAATTAAATAAAGAATAACGCTTGCTAATGTAAGTAAGCACGAAACGGATAAATAAAAGCACGAAATATTAATAAACCTATATAAGGGGGTTATGGGTGCTAAAAACCGCAAGGTAAAAGAACCCGGGTAGTGGGTTGCGAAAATATGTAGGTGAGAACCAGATAATGGTAAGCGTAGAATAAACCAACGTATGAATGACGTAAGAAGTCATAAAGTCAGAAAATTAGTCTGAAAGTAAACAAATGAAGCCTTAGACTACGGTCAAAGCCAACAAAAGTTCAAAGGCGAAAATAAATGATTCCAAACATAACAAGGGATGCCTTGAAACTACATATGTAGATATATACATTTGAATATAGACACGAATAAAAGATGATCTACGGGATCATCATAACCTACGGGGTTAAAAATAGTGTTAAGGTCTACGGGACCAAGAAGACCCTTGGGTCATAAGTAGAAAGAAATGAACTGTTGGGGCCGCACCTTAAAAAGGTGAAAAATCTAAAGAAATTGCCTACGAGGCTAAGTGAAAGAACCTACGGGTCAATAGTGTAAAGCGAGGGAACTGGTTACGATTCCCCGTGTAAAACGAGAACGGAAAAGAAAAAATTATGGGCTATCAATTTCCTTGATATGAGTAATTGACATAGTAAGGAGAAAAACGTCAAACTAAAATTCAGTTTTAGTAAGAAACAACGTTTTAACGAATATGAATATTATGAGATGAATTCGAAAATGATTAATAACAAAAGATTTAGGCCTTAACACCGAGAGGTTCAAGGCGATACATTCGAAAATAAGAAGTATGATAAAGAAAAGTTAAACTTAAACGCGACGTGACGCGTTCACGGTCAAGAAAAGTAGTATAGGACGTGATCACGTTGTAACGTGAGTCACGGGATAAGAGATCATAAACTTAGATAAGCCTTGGGGAGGGCAAGGTGAATATACCCGAACGATGGGTATAAGGTAATCGGTGACTAATAAGTCAAACCGCCAAAATAAACAATCGATAAAGATAAAAGATACCAGCTGAAAGTAACAGCCCACGAGGCCTCATACACGTGAAAGGCGCATACGCTTTGACACTAAAAAGACATTACCATATGTCTTTAGTAAGATTGCTAAATGCGAGCAATGCTCAAGTGATCACCGAGACTAAGGTTCAGATGATCTAAACCAATCAAGTACGTGAGAAAGGTTTCGAGGACGAAACCTCTTTAAGGGGGGTAGACTTGTAACACCCCGAAAACGGGTTTGGTAATCAAACCACGTTAATATTAATGAACGGGTAAAATACCGTTAGTGGTAAAAATTAACCCGGTAAATATTAGGATTTAAATAAATAAACCTAATATTAAATAAAACGTGAATAAAAGCTTTTAAGGAAGTAAAGTTTATAAGAGGCCCGAGTTAACGGGACTTAAAATAAACTGAGTCATAATTTCCCCAAACCCACTAAGATAACAAGGAATACCAAACCTAGTTAATAAGTGAGAATATTGTTAAAAATAATTAGGTTGTGACCTAATTAATAACTAACCAAACACGAGGGGACCAAAAATTGGGTAACTTGAAAATGGTTTTATAAACAAAATAAAAAAATAACTCAACACACACTTAAGTGTGTGCGTGCGTGAGATGGCCAGGAGAAGCTCCATGGGAGCTAAAACCCTAAATTCAACAAGATGAGCAAATTGAAGGCCAAAACTAGCTCAAATCAAATGCATGAACACATACAAATTATCACCAAGTCAAGAAGATTGTAAGGTATGTCAAATTTTGCAATTTGGTGATGTTTTGAGATTACGATGAACACTCATAATCAAAATTCGGGAATGAATGATGAATCTATGAGTGTTGTTGTGATGAAATCTATGTTTAGGAACAACCCTAGTTAATAATTTGATGAACTAGTGTTGAAAATAGAAATTTGATGATTACCCATATATGTGCTAAGTGGGTTTTGATTTAATAGTGAAGATGATGATAAGTTTGTGTTTAAAATCATCATAGTTGATAGTAGAAACAAGGTACTTGAACAAATTACATGATTAGGTATTTATTCATACATGATTGAAATGGGTTTTTATGATATGATGATGTTAGTGTTAAACTTGCGATTAGAATCATCATATTAGTTAGTAAAGACAAGGTACTTGAACAAATTTGTAACACCCCAAAAATTTATTTAAAGATTATTTGAAAGTCTAAATGCTTCAAATAAATTAACTAAGTCATAAATAACTAGGAAATTTATAAATGTAGGAAAAAGTACTAGAATGACAATATGCATAATTCCATGGGCGTGAATGTGTAAAATTGTAAATAAATAAGAAATAAGAAGACAGTGAATGTGTGCAAGTGGGTGTGTGCGACGCAGGGATCGACCAGGAGGGGAGAAACACCTCTTTGACCTAGTTCATCAAATCTCTAAAATTGGATGTGTTTTTTAGCATAATCTGAATGCATGTGACCAAATCCTCAACCATCTAAGAGTTTCCTACATAGGGTAAGTCAAATTTTGTGATTTGATGCTAGATGATGAAAGTGGGTTTTGATTAATCTGCGAATTAGCATGAAATTAAGTTTGTGTATGAATTAGAACCATCATTAGGGGTTGTCTTATGCTTGAATTCGTTTGTATTGAAGGTTTGAAGGAAAACCCATGTGCTAGTAGTATGATGCTCTTGAAGTTAGATGAATCGAGTGAGTTTGATTGATGAATGTATATGTATTAGGATATTGATGATTTGTTATGTTATGGCATGAATAAGTATGTGAATTTAGTTGATTAAAAGAATTGTGAATATTGCTAGTGAAATCGAGCATTGGATACATGTACATAAGGCTTAAAATGTTGTATGCACTCCTTGTGTTTGTTAAAATGCCTCAATGAAAAACTATGTGATTTTGAATGAATGGAAAAGTGTTAAATTTCATAAGTAAAATATAGTATTGATACATTGCACAATATGAAATGGAATGTGATTGATGCGTGAATGTGATTATTATGTAGTGAATGAAATAATCTAAATAAGAATGAATCATGTGTAGGAGTGAAAGAAGAAGGCGCTAGTTCCGGTTCTCAACAAAAGGCTCAAGAACGAGGTAAGTTCGCTACTTACAAGTTTAATTAATGCCGTTAGTTGTTGTTCCTTTAATTCTAGATACTTTTTAGATGTTATTGTATTATGAAGAGAATGCGAAAGTAAAGATCCATAACGGTCCGTGTTGAACGGGTCGAATGAGAATGAGTTGCATTTTGTTGACCCGTTATGAACGGGTCGACCGTTTAGAAGGAAGATAAGAAAGTACGCCACAATCTATGTCGAACCATTTGTACAGGGGTTGACATATTGTGGATGATGAATGATTAGCAAACACATATTAGAATGTTGGTTATTGTGACTATTGAGTTTTAGTGTTATGCGATATGTAAACTTATTAATGAATTTGTCTTTGTGGCATTAGGTAAATCTCAAGCTTAGGATGACGAGCTCGGACCGAATACACTTTGAACGCCTTTCATGTGCTTCCGCAACTTTTGAAGTATCGCCCATGGGTCGAAATGCTTTTGTTAAAATAGGCTAAGTCTTGTAGTTAAAACCTTACTTTTGCTGGTTTAAATCTTTTGAACAATTCTAGATGTAGTGGATGTTTTTAAAATGTTATGGTTTTCACTATGTCTTTTGGGACGCGTCAAAGGATTTGTCAATCGTATGTTGCTAAAACAGGGAATTGTTCTGTTTACGAACGGGTCATGCCTGAATTTTGTTAGAAATAGTATGTTAATAACTAAATTTTTTTATATAGAATCTTTGGGCGGTTTAAGTTGGTATCAGAGCCTAGGTTTGAGAGATTCAAGTACCAAGTGCTTGGACTCAAACCGAAAGCTCATGCGAAGTGTGTGTTCGATCCGAGGCGCTATGCAAGTAAGTAAATCGTAAATTCGATTTTGTTTATAATTAGGAATAAGAAGGGATTTATAGGTTAATTGTATGTAAACCATGTTTTAAGGTAGATGATGATAATAATTGGGACCGTATTTAAATTCCGGACTCGTAGGAAAAAGAATCGAGTAAAACGGATTAATAGAACTATAGATATGAGGTTTTAAAGTTAGGAACTTAGAAAAGTTTGGAGTTGGGTGAACGCAGCATTGCAGAACTGAACCTACTGTTAAAAATAGGGCGTCGCGTCGCGCGACACTCATTTAGATTCACCGTCGCGTCACGCGACCTCTGTCGTGACCCGCGACAGATTATGTGTTGGATGGTCGCGGTCCGCGAGGGCTTCATTTGCTGAAATTTTTTCATTTTCTTTGCTGAATTTGATTAGGGAACTTGTTTTAACCAATTTCAAAGACCCTATAATCAATGTAAGGATATATTTTTTATTAAGAAAGGAGGAAGTTATTTACTAAGGAAGAAAGGATAAATGGTGAAAATCAAGGATTATGATCTAAACAATACAACATGATCGTCGATGACGATAATGTACGAAGTATGAATCGCAGATGGAATATAGTATTATAACACGAGTTGTATGCAACGAAAGGGTGTATGAAAGGAACTCTAATGAATAGAATGAATGTTTTATGTAGATGACGGACACGGGGAATGTAAATGATGCTGAAGTAGCACGACAGGAAGCATTTGATAGTAAGATGGTGGAAGCGGCAGAAAAGGTTATAAATGCTAACCTTCCCAGGTTAGCTCAAGAAGTTGAAAGCCGTGTCTTAGGGGTAGTAGATGCTATGATGACTAGTAAGATTGAGGAGTTAAAGGAAATGATTGAAGGGTCTAGAAGTAAAAGCAAGGAACGAAGGTGTACCTACAAGGATTTTATGGTGTGTAATCCCTCTTCATACAATGGGGAGGTTGATCCGATAAAGTGTCAAAGGTGGATAGCAAATATTGAAGCCGTGTTTATTCATAGTCGATGCGAGAAAGAAGACCAAGTAATGTTTGCTACGGGTCAGCTTCAACAACAAGCCAAGGATTGGTAGGATACCCAATGTAAGGAGTTAGGGGATGAGAGACTCCACATACTAACCTGGCAAGAATTCAAGGAGTCGTTCTTGAAGTATCATTGCCCGCAATCGGCGATCGATAGAATACAAGATGAATTCTTGCGTCTTCGCCAACAGGATGAATCTATTGATGAAATCACCAACACCTTCTTCGATAAGCTAAAGTTTTGTGACGACTTTGTCAAGTCTGAAAGAATGAAAATAAATCGGTATCACGGCATGTTGAAAGCTGAGTATAGGGAATTCATCACCCCTTCGAAGTGTGAAACCTTGAATGAACTTATTAACTTGGCTCGGGATAGAGAGATAGAGCTGAAGCGACAAGTAGAAAGGGGGAGAAAAGAGCGGCTGAAAAGCCCGCAACTATGAGTCCGTCCAAGAAGCCTAAGCAGCATGACATTAGAAATAAAGGAGGGTCCAAAAGTAGTATTCCTCCATGCAAAACTTATGGAAAGCTTCATACCGGGGAATGTTTAATGGGAAAGAAGGGATGCTACAATTGTGGTCAGGAGGGACATCCTTACTATAAGTGCCCTAGTCCCGTGAGGACGTATTTCAATTGCTTTACTCCTGGTCACATCAAAGCCGAATGTCCAAAACTCAAACAAAAGGGGCAAAATGATGGAAAGAAGAATGAGAATCAGAAGGCTCGGGGAAGGATGTTTCAACTTACCACGGAGGAGGCTAAGGTTCTACCGAATATGGTGTCAGGTATTTTCTTAGTCAACCTAATACCCATGAATGTGTTATTGGATTCTGGTGCTAGTAGATCTTTTGTGTCGAATGAACTTATGTGCCATCCCTCCTTTAGAAAAGAACGAATGTCTATACCCTTGGAAGTAGAGGTAGCGGATAGCAAAAGTTATGTGTTATGTGAAATTTGTAAAAACTGTAGGATTACCATAGAAAAGGAAGACTTCGAAATAGATCTTATTCCTATGGCTCTGGGAGAGTTTAAAGTAGTAGTGGGAATGGATTGCTTATCCCGTTATCACGTGGAAATACGATGCGAGGCGAAAGTCATTCATGTGTTGTCACCTAATGGGGTTCGAGTAAGTATTTGTTGGTGCATATGTCTGTCGACTTCGTCTTGTATCGAGTCTTGTAATAGATTAGATAGACCAAGACACATAGTACGAGAAAAACGGGAATTAGCACAAAACAGACCAGTTCGTGCGAACTGGGTATACTGGTTTGTGCGAAATGGGTGCTCTATAAATAGGGGTCTTGGGTCTTTCATTTTTAACAGTTGTGATTCCGGTAGCGAAGCTCTGCCGAAGTGTCTCCAGCCATTGTAAAGTCTTCAAATCAATAAAAGAGATAGTTTAAGTGATTCTAGTGTGTGTCCAGCTGAAATAACTTCGATACGTCTGATTCCGCCTTTTTTATTGGACGAGATCTCTTCTGAACGACTCATTTAGGTCGAATCTCGATCCTTCAAGTGGTGTCAGAGCTCAGGAGGAAGATTTCTTACCATTTCAGCTGTTTTTCACTAGAATTCTGATTTCTACTCACTTCTACTCACACTTCTATACTTTTTCATCAAATTAATCAAGATTTCACAGATAAAATGGACTGATTTTCACATATAACAAGCGAAACACTGTTTTAATCAATCCTTGAAAGAATCAGACCTAAAATCGACCTAAAACTTGATCAATTTTATCAAAAACATATCCGATCGTGTGACATCATCATCAGTTCGCACGAGTTGCTCTCTAGTTCGTGTGAAAATGTATCTAGTTCGCACGAGCTGATTATTCACATCGCACGAAGTAACTCAGATTGCGTGAAATTGTCAGTTCGCTTGGAATTTCATCCAGGTCATGTGAAATTGTTGTCTCAGTCCGCACGAAGTATCCAGATCGTTTGTAACTTGACCAGTTCGCGTGGAACAAAGATCAGTTCGCACGAATTGAACCTCCAGCTCGCACGGAGTGAGTCCAGATCGCACGGTTTGAAGTTTTTGTTCCAGGTCGATTGAAAATCAATCCAGTTCATACGAAGTCATTTGAGATTCATCAGTTCGCACGAAGAGGGTAATTCCAGATCGCACCAGTGTCAGTTCATTTGAAACATCCAGTTCGTTTCAAGTCTCCAGTTCATTTGAAATTCTGAGTTTGTGAAATTTTCAAAATCAAATCAGGGAAAACGAATTTTACAACGCATTTGCAACTCCGATCACTATGACTCAGAATGCGATGTTAGAAAATGAAATGGGCACTATGCAAAAACCGCCTAAGCTCATGAATATCGAGGAGTATAGTGGATGGGAGGAGCGTTTCAAAAATTGGGTTTAAGCAAATTACTTAGATGCATGGGAATGTGTTGAACAACGATATATTAGACCGGTTAATGATGACGGAGAGGATGTTGCTATTAAAGATCTAAGTGTTGACGAGAAAAAGAAATACAAAAGTGAAAAGATGATGATCAGTATATTGCAGCAAGCTATTAAGGAAGAAATATTGATTTTATTACAACACAACGGAAGTGCACACTCAATATGGAAAGCACTAAAAACAAAGTTTGTTGGAAGTCAAGACATGATCAAGAACAAAAAATCGCTTTTGAAGAAAGAATTTGATATATTTCATGGATTAAAAACTGAAAACACCAAGCAGATTTTAGAAAGATATTGCAATTTGGTGGTTAACATGAAGAGATTGAACATCAAAAAAGATAATGAAGAATGGATTGAAAAGTTGGCCGATGCGTTGCCACAAGATGTTTGGGGCACGTATCTTATGATGTTGAAGAATAATGATGAGTTTGACAATATAACATTGAGCAAGTTTATTGAAAAACTCGAAGTTCAAGAGATGGAACAACGAAAGATGGCGAGAATGAAGGACTTTAATGGTGAACAAGACACTGGTCTGTATTACAAAGGAGGCACTAGTGATAAGACCAACATTGCACCAAAGATCGAAACTGCTTTTAATGCAAAAAGTTCTTCTGGAAGATCTTCTCGAGGATCGAACAACAATAATGAATTTTCTTCATATCCATCATTTGATCCAAATTTTTTGGCAACATCTTACAATGGTAAAGGTCAAGTACTAAACTGTAACATTGCATTACATCTTCAGAACGGTCAGAATTTCTCTGAAGAAGTAGCTAAAGGTTATATGTCTTTGTTGGTGACCGTGTTAGAATCTTATGAGAGTTTAGTTGCAGTAAGGGTCGGAAATCCAATGTTGACAAAAGAGGATTACAATCAGATTGATGTTGAGGAGATGGAATTAATGGATATTAAGTGGTGTTTGGCTAGCGTATTGAGAAGAGCTGAGAAATTTAAACAAATTACGGGAAGAGATGATTTTCGTGATGCTAATGTTTCTACTTTAGGTTTTGATAAATCTAAAGTTACTTGTTTTTGTTGCAGGGAGAAAGGGCACTTTAAACGAGAATGTACAAATCGCGAAGCAAGTGGAGCACAAAATCCATTTGGCAACAACGATTATTATCAAAAAGCGATTTATCATCAAGTTGCTCCGAATCAACAACAATCGCCACAAACTTCACATGCTAAGAAGGAAATGATCGAAGAACCATCAAAGAGAAGAACTTGTTATGGTTTGATAGATTAAGATGATGAAAGATTGCCAGAAGGTTTTAGCTGGGACAAATACTGTCCAGTTGAAAATATCTCAAAGCCTAAGGCATTTATTGCTCAATTTTTTGATGATTCAACTGCTGAAGAAGAAAAAAGTCCGAAAAAGAAAGAAGAAGAACCAATTTCAACAAATAGGGCTTCAAGAAAAGCACCAATCGTTGAAGATAGTGATGATGATGCCGAAGAAATTCGAAAACTTAAAAATTATGAAAGAAAATTTTTAATTGATAGTGATGATGATGATTTGTTTTTTGCAGGTAAAACAAAAGAAAAACAAGCTGCGAAAAAGAAGAATCATAAGGTAGCAAAGGTTAAAAAACAAGATGATAGTGATGATGATAATTCGTATTATGCGGGTAAAATGAAAGAGCTCAAAGAAATACAAGCTGAGAAAGATGACAGTGATGATGAAAATGTTCGAGTGATAAAGAAGAAAATTAAAAAACAAGATGACAGTGATGATGATGTTCGAGTGATTAAGAAGCAGGTTAAAGAAATTCCAGCTTTCAAGATTGAGAAGGAAGTTGATGCAAAAAAGATGCATGAGAAATGTGAAAATTGTGATACTGTGAAAAAGCACAACAACAAATTGATTCATAACATGAACAGACTGGAAGAATCTTATGATGTTTTAAACAAAGCTATGAATCAATATAACGAGTCAAGCAGTGAACAAGCAACAGCTATGAAGACACTCAATGGAGCGTTCATGACAAAGCAGAAAATCATCAATAATTACATTGAGAAATGTGCTGTACTTGAACAAAAATTGGAAACCCAAAGGATAGAAACTGAAAGGGTAAACAGGTTATTGAGAAGTTACTCATGTGCTTCTTATGTGATTGACAGGATTTATCCTACAGTAGAAGGCATGAAAGCGTTTGAAGATGAGGATACTGAAGTAAAGGATACTGGTAAGAAACACAGTACTGATTATACCAAGTGTCCACCGCCGCTTAAAAATGGATATTCCTCACGAAATCCTAATTCAGAAAGAGTAAAAAAGGCAACCAATTTAAAGTGGGAATCTGAACCTTTAGATGGATTGCCAGAAAATATTGATGTCACATTCACATCGTCCGACACTGATCATGAGTCTGAGTTAATAAAGAAAGTGGTCGATCAGGTGTTGGATAAAGATGAAACTGAGGAGTCAGAATCAAAGTCAAAGTCTGACACGTCAAGTCCGACAGTCGAAAAGGGCAAAAGGGTTTACAATAATGATTTTCTGATGGCACAAAATAATTTGAATGACGAAACAATCAAAGTAGCATATACTTTGAATGACTCTGACAAATTATTTTCTGATTAAGAATTTCCAATAAGAGGTGTTAAAACTGAAATGATCAACAAGGTTTTCAAATTAACTGAAATTAATATTTCTGAAATAAAAGATATAAATCTTACTGAAAAACCTAAAAAGTACACCTCAAGAGTTCAATAAAGGTTAAACAAGAAAAAGGGTTACAGTTCTGGTTCGGGTTATCAAAAGAAACCAAACCATAACGGTAATTTCAAAAAGAAAGGTTTAGGTTTTATTCCACCAGAAAATTATAAAAATGAGAAAATTTATAAATCAAAAGCTAAATTTGTTTCAGGAACATCATCTGCAGAAGAGAAAGAAAATTTGTTCAGAAAGCAGACGAACAAAGAATTCCTTGCTAAGAAGCAAGAGGAAGTGAAGAATGATATTGTTCAGAAAAAGGAGACAAGAACCTGTTATCAATGCAACGAAGTTGGTCACATCGCTTGTATCTGTCAAAAGGCAACCAAAACAAAACAAAACAGGGAGTTTCTGAAAAAATGAAAGAAAAAGTTGTTGATAAAACTGAACCACCAACCAAACAATTTAAGGTGTTTAAAAATTTAAAATTTGAGGTTGGTGAGTGTTCAAAACGTTTTTACAAGAGAAGAACAAATCTTAACAATAAAACGTGGGTTGTTAAGAAATCAGAAGATGGTTCTGGCAATGATTCTGATTCGACAAAATCAAAGGAGCTACTTTTTGGTGATGAATCTGACTCGTCAATGTCAGAGGAGCCACAAGTTGATCTTAAAGGAGAAAATTCAGTTCCGCCATTGGATGACGCAAACATTCCACCATTGCAGGCTGAAAATTTAAAATCAAAAGTTGGAAAAATAGAAATTTCGAATCAATTCTTTTCTGAAAAGAAAGAATTTGATATTGAAAAAGCCTTTAACCCTAAAGTTCAAAATATTTTTGGAAAAATGGATGACGGGAAGGTCAAAGGGGTAAAGGAATTTTATGAAAAGAAAAAGAAAGGAAAGAAACCGAGTGATGATGACTCGGAATCTCCCAAGGACCGTCAGGCATGGGAGAATCTCTATAACTGAAAAACCTGACTTGCCGGAGCTCCCAAGTTGGTAATCGTGGAGCATGAATCGGCATCTTTCTTGGGAAATTCAAAATTGTTATATTTAATTTTACAAGTGGTATTGTTGATAAAGAACCTACTAGTGGTTAATCAAGGTCATTAAGTTGAACTTGATTTAACTTTGTTGAAATGACTAAACTAATTTTCCGAAAAAACCATTTGATTAAAACAAACTTAAGTGTTTTGAAATCATAATGGGAAAATAGTTTGTTGTCAGGGGGAGTTCTGATTGTTTATGCCAAGTGGATGGCGAATTGAAGCAATTCACATCGGTTTGTCAAATTTTCTTTAAATGGTTTTGAATTTTAGGGGGAGTAAGAAATTTGTAGGATCGTTTTCTGACCCGAATGAGTCGATCAGAAGAGTTTTTCTCAATACGAAAGGCGGAAACAGACGCATTAAGTTCAATTCAGCTAGAATATCACATTAAACTGTCTTTTGATTGATATTAGATCAATTACAATGATGTAGACACTTCGGCAGAGCTTCGCTACCGGAATTAGAATCGTTACAAATGAATAGGCACGATAGGTATTTATAGGAGAGCTAATTCTGCTTGAAATGGCTCAAACGAAATCATGTTTCACACGAAATTAGTGATTTTGTGTGAAATGTGTTCAGCTGATTTCGTGCGGAATTACCAAGTCTAATTTCGTTTGAAATGACACATGTGTCATTTCAAGCAAAATTCCTATAAACTCACATTTCTCGTTTTCCGTGCCTTGATCTAACTGTACAAATACAAGACTCAATACAAGACGAAGTCGACAGACACATGCACCAACAGACTCCCCCTTGAATGTTGACGAGTCTTCAGTGTCGAGTCTTCAATCTTCAATCTTTATCAGTCCTCTTGAACTCTTCCAAAGTATCTAACAATGTAAAGTATCTACAATTTCTCTTCATCAACTAATCTCCCCCTCGGATGTTGATCTTCCTAATTCTCTTGATCAGATCTCTTGATTCCTTAAGTTCATCAGCATCATCAGCTTGCGTGAACATCAGGATTTGAATCGGAACTTGGTTCTATCATCCTTTATCCAAAGATCTGTGACTGGCTCTTACACAGGTTCAGGAACGGCTCCTGGCTCTCTGTAGCAACAGGATCTGAAACCTGGCTTTCTCACCAACTCCTCTTTGTTAGTTCTTGTTCCAAGATCGTGACCTGGCTCATTCAGCTCAGGTATCAGAATCTAGTTAACCTGCACATTCTCTACCTCACAATAAATTTCACAAATTTAACATTTGAAAAATTTATTCTCTGTTTACCACTTGTAGACACAAATCAAGAAATGATTTTACAATGTTAATCTCTGATGAACCACTTGAAGAAATAACATTTTCCTTTTTAAACAATTTTTCATCTCAAACATTTCAAACAGACTCTTCCTCACCATTTGTCATCATGTTTAGCACTTGGAATTTTGAAAGCCAGCTTTTCAGCATCAGTTGTCAAAAATCTTTTTGCATTTTACAAAATTTATGCTAAAACACTCCGAAAATCTTTTTGGATTTTGAAATGCAATAAAGAAATATTTACAGACAATATTTTTGTGAGTTTGTGTAAGAGGATCATATCAGTTACGAGACAAATCACCAACACCGTTAAGCTTTAAACATTTTAAGTTCTAAACGATTCACTTAGATTGTCAGTATACTAATCCATTTAAATTCTTACACAAAGTTTAACTGTTTCGAGATACGAGATTAATGTTTTAAGCACTTAAACTTATTCATGTGTCCCACCTCAGAATATACTCCCGTATCCAGATCCCAATATTCAGTCTTACAGGTGAGTATACCTAGATGATATCTATATAGGGTTAAATGCGAGGGCCGTGAGAGCTCAGGCTATTGCTTCTGCAAAATCAGAGAGATGACGGCTTTGACTTTTGGTGTGTTCCCTTTAGAGAATCTTTTCTTCAACAGCACATGATTAGAATTTTTCAATGTTTCATCATTTTTTGTACTGAGGGTGGTGCTATATTTCAAGCAAGCAGAAAGTATTATACGGGGACTAGGCCATTGCTTCCGCAATATCAGAAGTCCCGGGATAATACCCCAGATATCACTGAGTATAAAGACCTAGTATCTCAGAAAGAGGGACCTATCAAACAAGATTTCAGGGGTAACCCATATATCCGAGAGATGTTCCCCACGATATAAGTAAGTTTGAAATTTAGGTTTATATCTCGTCACAATCTACTAAATGTGTAAAAACCTCCTGGCATATCATCAGTGAGACCGTTTATCACATTTTAACTTTCCAATGCTTTAGCATGCTGTGATAGTCCACTGATGTACCATCATTTCCTCTTTTATACAACAAAACTCGTTTTTTAGATTTTATCATGTTTTTGACATTTTCAAATTTTCAAATGTTTTTGGATTTTCTGAAATTCTTACTCCCCCTAAAATTCAAAACATTTAAAGAAAATTAAAAACAAACTGTACAAGTAATATGACAACTGATATCAAATCGCTTCAATTCGCCATCCACTTGGCATAAACAATCAGAATTCCCCCTTACAACAAACTATTTTCCCATTGTGATTTCAAAACGCTTAAGTTTGTTTTAATCAAATGGTTGTTCCGGAAAATAAGTTTTGTTGAAATTCACAAAACCACTTGTAGGTTAGGGGTTCAATTCATCACTTTGTTTTTCAACCACTTGAAAAATTTAACAATTTTAGAATAAATCATCAAATATCAATTGTAGAAAATCAAGTACAACTTAATGTCCCTGATTTACCACTTGTAAGTCAAACCAATACCCATTTGTAGGTTGAAACTTCACTTTCGTGAATTTCTCAAGAAAGATGCCGATTCCTGCTTCACTCTTACCAACCTGGAAGCTCCGGTAAGTCCTGGTTTTCATTCATCATAATAGGTTCCATCCCAGTCACAAACCTGAGATGAAACAGTTTTACCTGGTTTTTTCAATTTCTTTTCATAAAATTCCTTTACTCCCTTGACTTTACCATTAATCATTTTACCAAAAATATGTTTCACTTTGGGGTTAAAAGCTTTTTCAATATCAAATTCTTTCTTTTCAGAGAAAAATTGATTTGAAATTTCAATTTTACCAACTTTTTGTTTAAAATTTTTAGCCCACAATGGTGGAAAATTTGCATCATCCATTGGCGGTACTGATGTTTCCAATTTTAACTCAACCTGTGGCTTCTCTGACGTGGAATCAGATTCATCGCCAGAGAATAGCTCCTCTGATTTTGATGAATTAAAATCATTGCTAGAATTACCATCAGATTTCTTAACAACCCACTTGTGATTGTCAAGATTCGCTTTTCTCTTGTAAAACCTTTTTGAACACTCACCAACTTCAAACTTTGAATTTTTGAAAACTTTGAATTGTTCAGTTGGTGGTTCACTCTCAGCCATCTTTTCTTTTTGTTTAAGAGAAACTCCCTGTTTTGATTTGATTGTCTTAGGACAATTTCTGGCAATGTGACCAACTGTTTTGCATTGAAAACAGGTTCTTGTCTCCTTCCTTTGAACAACTTCATTCTTCATTTCCTCTTGCTTCTTTGCAAGGAATTCTTTGTTAGATTGTTTCCAGAATGGGCTCTTTTGTTCTTCCTCTGCACTTGTCCCTGAAACAAATACAGTTTTTGGTTTATAATTTTTCTCATTTTTATAATTTTTCGGTGGAATAATTCCTAATCCTTTTCTTTTGAAATTACCGTTATGGTTTGGTTTCTTTTGAAAACCTGAACCAGAACTGTAACCCTTTTTCTTGTTTAAACGTTGTTGAACTCTTGAGGTGTAAGGTCTTGGTTTATCAGAAAGAATTACATCTTTTATTTCAGAAATATTAATTTCTGTTAGTTTGAAAACCTTTTTTATCATTTCAGTTTTAACACCTCTTATTGGAAATTCTTGATCAGAATATAATTTTTCAGAATCACTCAAAGTATATGCCACTTTGATTGATTTGTCATTCAAATTAGATTTTGATAATAAAAACTCTTTATTGTAAACCCTTTTATCCTTTTTGACTGTTGAACTTGACGTGTCAGACTTTGACTCTGAATTTGACTCCAACTTTGACTCCTCGGTTTCATCTTTATCCAACACCTGATCGACCACTTTCTTTATTAACTCTGACTCATAATCGGTATCGGACGAAGTAAAAGTGACATCAATGTTGTCGGGCAAATTATCTGATGGTTCAGATTCCCACACTAAGTTGGTTGCCTTTTTGACTCTTTCTGAATTTGGATTTCGTGGAGAATATGCATTTTCAAGTGGGGGTGGACACTTTGTATAACTGAAACTTTTTTTTCTTACCAGAATCAATCACTTCAGTATCCTTCTTCTTTTCTTCAGAACTTTCATCTTCATCAAATGCCTTCATGCCTTCAATAGTTGGATAAATCCTGTCAATAACATAAGAAGTACATGAGTAACTTTTTAACAATCTATTAACTCTTTCTGTTTTAATCCTTTGTATTTCCAGTTTTTGTTCCAGAACAGCACACTTCTCAATGTAATTGTTCACCACTTTCTACTTTGTCATGAAAGCTCCCTGAAGTGTCTTCATAGCTGTTGCTTGTTCCTCACTTGATTGGTTGTATTGATTCATGGCTTTATTCAGAATATCATAAGATTCTTTCAATCTATTGATGTTATGAATCAAAGTACTATTTTGTTTCTTTACTGCTTCACAGTTTTCGCATATCACCGGAACCTTTTGTGCATCAGCTTCAGCTTCGACTGTGAAAACTGGAATATCTTTGACCTTTTTCCTTATTACTGGAACCTCTTCATCATCACTGCTGACATGTTTTTTAACTTTCTTCTTTTTCTTTTTAGCTTTTTCATCGTCACTGTCATTCTCTTCCATCATTTTTAAATGCTTTTCCATTCTTCTTGCATAATAATCATCATCATTATCACTGTCTTCAGCAACTCTAGCAACAAAAGCTTTGTGATTTGGAGTTTTATTAGGATCATAATCATCCCAACTGAAATTTGCCCAGCTAAACCCTTCTGGTAATTTTTCATCATCTTTATTTATTAGACATGCTTTACTATCATCTGAAATATATTTGTCCCAACTGAATTCTTTTGTTGACTTTTTATCATCTTGATTCACCATACAAGCTCTCGTTGATGAATCTTCAATTGTCTTCCTAGCATGTGCAGTTTGTGGTTCTTGTTGTTGTTGAGCAACTTGATGATAAATTGCTTTTCGATAGTAGTCATTATTGTTGAATGGATTTTGAGCTCCACTTGCTTCGCGATTTGTGCACTCCCTCTTGAAGTGTCCTTTTTCCCTGCAACGAAAACAAGTAACTTTAGATTTATCAAATCCTAAAGTACAAACATTTGGATCATGGAAATCATCTCTTCCCGTAATTTGTTTAAACTTTTCTGCTCTCCTCAACACACTTGCTAAACACCACTTTATATCCATCAATTCCATCTCCTCAGCATCAATTTGATCGTAATCCTCTTTCGTCAACATTGGATTCCCGATCGTTCCTGCTACTAGACTTCCATATGATTCCAACACAGTTCCCAACAAAGACATGTGACTTTTTGCAACCTCTTCCGAGAAATTTTCATCATTTTCAAGATTCAAAACAATGTTGCATTGTAATTTCTTGCCATT
Organism: Helianthus tuberosus; assembly: GCA_030545235.1. Lineage (NCBI taxonomy): Eukaryota > Viridiplantae > Streptophyta > Magnoliopsida > Asterales > Asteraceae > Helianthus > Helianthus tuberosus. Next base: position 30,481,681 of record CM060444.1, read on the forward strand.
CTTGGTCGTTGAAAAGTTTGGATCAGGTGATGGATATGAAGAAAAACTTGTTTTGCTGTTTGATCCTTTAGATTACCCTCCAGACGAACTCTTTGCATTGAATGCAGTCTCAACTTTTGGTGACATGTTTGTTTTATCACTGATACCTCCTTTGTAATAAAGACTGATATATTGTTCACCATCAAAATCTTTCATTCTTGATATCTTCCTTTGTTCCATTTCCTGAGCTTCAAGTTTTTCAATAAACTTATTCAGTGTTAAATTGCTAAAATCTTTTTTGTTCCTTAACATCATAAGATACGTGCCCCAAGTTTCATGTGACAATGCATCAGCTAACTTTTCTATCAACTCTTCATTATCTTTTGTGATGCTCACTCTCTTCATTTGGACTAACAAATTGCAGTATCTTTCGATGATCCGCTTGGTGCTTTTCGTTCTCAAACCACGAAATAGATCAAATTCTTTCTTCAAAAGTGATTTTTTATTCTTAATCATCTCTTTACTACCGACAAACTTCGATTTTAACGCTCTCCAAATTGAATATGCACTTCCATTGTGTTGCAATAATACCAAGATATCTTCTTTAACTGCTTGATGTAATAGACTAATCATCATCTTTTCATTTTTGTATTTCTTTCTATCATCAACACTTAGATCTTTAATAGCAATCTCCTTTTCCTCATCATTCAAAGGTCTAACATATTTCGTTTCCACGCATTCCCAAGCATCCAAGTAATTTGCTTGTACCCAATTCTCAAATCGTTCTTCCCATCCTTTATACTCCTCGATATTCATGAGTTTAGGCGGTTTTTGCATAGTGCCTATTTCATTTTCCATGTTCAAGTTCTGAGTAACAGATGCCGGAGTAGTTGGGGTAGTAGCAAATGCGTTATAAAATTCCTCTTCCATGTTTAGGTAACAAGTTTCACGAAACTTTGACACTTTCAAGCGAAATCAAAACTTTCACACGAAATAACCCTCTCAAACGAAATACCTCTTTCACACGGAATTACCTGATTTCGTGTGAACTAACACCCCTTTCAAACGAAATACCTAATTTCATGTGAAATATTTAAACGGAATGACAGATTGGAGCGAAATAGTAATTTCAAACGGAATCACTCAAACGGAATACTGATTTCGAGCGAAATAAAGATCTAATTCCGGGCGAAATACCGCTGACGTCATCATTTCGAACTATTTTTGCCAAAATTGATTAGGTTTATGTCCGATTTTAAGTCTGAAACTTTCAAGGATTTGTTAAAACACAATTTCGCGTGTAATGTGTGAAATTCAAAGCATTTTAACCGTGAAATCAATTTAATTTTGAAAAAGAAGGTGTAGAAATCAGAATTTGCAGCTGAATTTAATGAGAACTCTTCCTCCTGAGCTCTGATACCACTTGTAGGATCGTTTTCTGACCCGAATGAGTCGATCAGAAGAGTTTTTCTCAATACGAAAGGCGGAAATAGACGTATTAAGTTCAATTCAACTAGAATATCACTTTAAACTGTCTTTTGATTGATATTAAATCAATTACAATGCTGTAGACACTTCGGCAGAGCTTCGCTACCGGAATCAGAATCGTTACAAATGAATAGGCACGATAGGTATTTATAGGAGAGCTAATTCCGCTTGAAATGGCTCAAACGAAATCATGTTTCACACGAAATTAGTGATTTCGTGTGAAATGTCTTCAGCTGATTTCGTGCGGAATTACCAAGTCTAATTTCGTTTGAAATGACACATGTGTCATTTCAAGCGAAATTCCTATAAACTCACATTTCTCGTTTTCCGTGCCTTGATCTAACTATACAAATACAAGACTCAATACAAGACGAAGTCGACAGACGCATGCACCAACAAAATTTAAGAAAATCCAAAAAACATTAGAAAATTTGAAAAAGTAAAAAACATGATAAAAATCAAAATGAATGAGTTTTGTTGTGAAAAAGAGGAAATGATAGTACATCAGTAGACAATCATAGTACGCTAAAGAATTGGAAAGTTAAATATGTGATAAACGGTCTCACTGATGATATGCCAGTAGGTTTTTACACACTTAGTAGATTGTTTTCGAGATATAAACCTAAATATCATTACTTACTTATTTCGTGGGGAACATCTCTCTGATATATAGGTAATCCCTAAAATCTTGTTTGAAGGGCTTTCTATTTCTGACATACTAGGTCTTTGTATGTGATGATATCTGGGGTATTATACCGGGACTTCTGATTTTGCGGGAGCAATAGCCTAGTCCTCGTATAATACTTTGCACTGCTTTAATCATAAAGCTCACCCTCAGCATAAAAAATGATGAAACATTGAAAAATGCTAATCATATGCTGTTGAAAAGAAGATCCCCATGGGGGACACACCTAAAGACGAACCATCATCTCTCTGATTTTGCGGAAGCAATAGCCTGAGCTCTCATGGTCTCGCATTTAACCCGATTACAGATATCATTAGTGTACATTCACCTGTAAGACTGAATATAGGAGTCTGGATACGGGAGTGTATTCTGAGGTGGGACACGCGAATAAGTTAAGTTCATTAAAACACTAATCGCGTATCTCGAATCAATTGAACTTTGCGTGAAAATTTAAGTGGATCAGTATACTGACAATCTAAGTGAATCGTTCAGAACTTAAAGTGTTTAAAGCTCAACGGTGCTAGTGATTTGTCATAAACTGATATGATCCTCTTATACAAACTCATAAAAATATTGTCTGTAAATATTTCTTTACTGTTTTTCATTTAAGAAAAAAATAAAAAAGAATGTGTTTTAGCATAAAATTTTGAAAAAATAAAAAAGATTTTATTTCATCTTATTTTCGACAACTGATGTTGAAAAGCTGATTTTCAAAATTCCGAGTGCTAAACATGATGAACAACAGTGGGTTGGGAGAGTTTGTTTGAAATGAAAAATGATTTTAAAATGATTAAATGATTAAAATTTGGGTGTTAAAAATTCAAGTGGTTTATCAGATATTAGAATTGTTATATATAAAAACCTTATGTTTTGGGTAGAGTTTATGCAGGTAAAAGCTTTGAAAGAGCTAGGGTTCGAATCCTGAGAGCTTTTCCGCATGAGCAGATGCAGATTAGAGCCAGGAATCGTTCCTGAACCTGTGAAAGTGTTATGCCAGGCTACGATCCCAGTTTATCGAAAGGGGGAGTCTGAATACGTTAAAGCCAGGTTCCAAATCCTGTTGCTACGAAAAGCCAGGAGTTGTTTCTGAACCTGTGGAAAGCTTAAAGAATCCAGAGATCTGAGCAAGAGGAGGAGAGAGCCAGGTTGCGATTCTAAAAGAGAAAGAGAGAGAGAAAAGAAAGAGATTGAAGGATGCTTACAGCGAAAGATATTTTGGAAAGAGCGAGAAGACTGATCAAGACTGAAGATTCGTCATACTGAAGACTCGTACCAAAGACTCGTCAACATCCAAGGGGGAGTTTGTTGGTGCATATGTCTGTCGACTTCGTCTTGTATTGAGTCTTGTAATAGATTAGATAGACCAAGACACATAGTACGAGAAAAATGAGAATTAGCACGAAACAGACCAGTTCGTACGAACTGGCAGTTTGTGAGAACTGGGCTAAACCAGTTCGTGTGAACTGGGTATATTGGTTCGTGCGAAGTGGGTGCTCTATAAATAGGGGTTTTGGGTCTTTCATTTGTAACAGTTGTGATTCCGGTAGCGAAGCTCTACCGAAGTGTCTCCAGCCATTGTAAAGTCTTCAAATCAATACAAGAGATAGTTTAAGTGATTCTAGTGTGTATCCAGCTGAAATAACTTTGATACGTCTGATTTCTCCTTTCGTATTGGACGAGATCTCTTCTGAACGACTCATTTAGGTCGAATCTCGATCCTTCAGTATTTATGGGGAAAGAAAATTAGAGACAAAATTGTGCACGATTATCGAGGTGGTTAAGTACGCAAGAAATGGGGGTAAAGCGTTTTTGGCCTACGTGGTAGACACAAGACAAAAGGTACCAGAAATCAGAGAAGTTGAAGTTGCGAACGAGTATCCGGATATGTTTCCGGATGAATTACCGGGATTACCACCCGAGCGAGAGGTGGAATTCCGAATTGAACTAAACCCGAGCGCCAAACCAGTGGCCAAAGCTCCTTATAGGTTAGCTCCCACCGAAATGCGAGAGCTAATGACACAGATACAAGAATTGCTCGATAAGGGCTTCATACGCCCGAGTGTGTCACCTTGGGGAGCCTCGGTACTTTTTGTGAAGAAGAAAGATGGTTCGATGCGCATGTGCATCGACTATCGAGAGTTGAACAAGTTGACAGTGAAAAATAGATATCCCCTACCTCGAATAGATGATCTTTTCGATCAATTGCAAGGAGCGAGCTGGTTTTCGAAGATTGATCTGCGCTCGGGATATCATCAACTACGGGTACGAGGGGAAGATGTTGCGAAAACCGCGTTTAGAACCCGGTATGGACATTACAAGTTTTTAGTAATGTCATTCGGGCTAACTAATGCACCGGCCGCATTCATGGATCTTATGAACAGAGTATGTCGGCCCATGTTAGATAAGTCTGTAATAGTATTTATAGATGATATCGTGGTTTACTTTCGTAGTAGAGTCGAACATTCAAATCACTTGCGTTAAGTCCTAGAAACTCTTCAGAGGGAAAAACTTTATGAAAAATTTTCAAAGTGCGCCTTCTGGCTTAGAGAAGTGCAATTTCTCGACCATGTCATCAATCAGGATGGTGTCTTGGTGGACCCAACCAAAGTGGAGGCCGTTATGAATTGGGTTCCTCCAAGGAACCCGAGTGAAGTAAGAAGTTTTCTGGGTTTGGCTGGGTATTATCGAAGGTTTATACAGGATTTCTCCAAATTGGCATTACCCTTGACCAAACTGACAAAGAAGAATGAGAAATTTATATGGGGGCCTGAGCAAGATAAAGCATTCCAGACATTAAAGAGTAGACTGTCTGACGCGCCAGTTTTAACCTTACCCGAGGGATCGAAAGACTTGGCGGTATACACCGATGCTTCACATCAGGGGTTGGGAGCTGTTCTAATGCAACGGGGTAAGCTGATAGCCTATGCCTCGAGATAGCTTAAACCACACGAAAGCAACTACCCAACGCATGATCTAGAATTGGCAGTAGTAGTATTCGCAATGAAACTGTGGCGACATTATCTATACGGAACGAAATGCATGATTTATTCAGACCATAAAAGTCTCAAGTATTTCTTTGAACAGAAAGACTTGAATATGAGGCAGCGGAGGTGGTTGGAACTGTTTCAGGATTATGATTGCGAGACACTTTATCACCCAGGGAAGGCCAATATTGTAGCAGATGCATTAAGCCGGAAAGAATACCCGCCACCTATACAAGTTAAATCGATGAGAATGACAGTTACTCCTAAACTTATGGAATTAGTCAAAGAAGCCCAAGCAAAGTCCCTAAATTCTAGTGATCCGATGAAGGAAAGAACGAAAGGCTTGGTTAACGAATTAAAAATGAATGCTGACGGCATCATGACCAGGTATGGCCGAATTTGGATACCTTGGTTAAGTGAAGTGAAATCTTTGTTACTGGAGGGGGCCCACAGATCTCATTACTCGGTGCACCCGGGAGCAACGAAGATGTATCAAGATCTAAAAAGGGGATATTGGTGGCCTGGAATGAAACGCGACATAGTTAAGTACGTCAGCAAGTGTTTAACGTGTTCTCAAATGAAAGCGGAACACCAGAAACCGTATGTCAAATTGCAACCCTTAGAAGTACCGGTTTGGAAGTGGGAAGACATAACCATGGATCTCGTTACAAAACTTCCCAAAACGAAACGAGGCCACGATGCTATCTGGGTCATTGTTGACCGACTTACGAAGAGTGCTCACTTTTTGCCTATACGAGAAACTATTTCTTCCGAAAAGTTGGCAGAGATTTATACGAATGAAATAATAGCTCGACACGGAGTGCCCGTGTCCATTGTGTCAGATCGTGACACAAGATTCACGTCTCGGTTTTGGCATAGATTTCATAAAGATGTGGGTACAAAATTGCGATTGAGTACCGCGTACCATCCACAAACGGATGGGCAGTCAGAAAGAACTATACAAACATTAGTAGATATGTTGAGGGCTTGAGTCATAGATTTTGGGGGAAACTGGGACGACCATTTGCCATTGGTAGAGTTCGCATATAATAACAGTTATCAAAGTAGTATTCAAATGGCGCCATATGAAATGTTATACGGTAGAAAATGTAGAACCCCCGTGTGCCGGGGAGAAATTGGACAACGAGAACTCGCTCCTAAAGATGTCGTGACATTGACAAATCAAAAGATTGATCTAGTGCGGGCTCGTTTGAAGGCAGCGCAAGACCGACAAAAAGTCCTACACGGACAAAAGAAGGCGTCCTATTGAATTCTAGGAAGGGGATCGAGTGTTCCTAAAAGTTTCGCCGTGGAAGGGTATAATACGGTTTCGTAAACGAGGGAAGTTGGGCCCTCGGTATATTGGGCCGTTTAAAATTTAAGCTCGCGTTGGAAGGGTGGCATATCAGTTAGAGTTGCCTCCGGCTCTAGTGAAATCGTGCATTGGATACATGTACATAAGGCTTAAAATGTTGTATGCACACCTTGTGTTTGTTAAAATGACTCAATGAAAAACTATGTGATTTTGAATGAATGGAAAAATGTTAAATTTCATAAGTAAGATATAGTATTGATACATTGCACAATATGAAATGGAATGTGATTGATGCGTGAATGTGATTATTATGTAGTGAATGAAATAATCTAAATAACAATGAATCGTGTGTAGGAGTGAAAGAAGAAGGCGCTGGTTCCGGTTCGCAACAAAAGGCTCAAGAACGAGGTAAGTTTGCTACTTACAAGTTTAATTAATGCCGTTAGTTGTTGTTCCTTCAATTCTAGATACTTTTTAGATGTTATTGTATTGTGAAGAGAATGCGAAAGTAAAGATCCATAACGGTCCGTGTTGAACGGGTCGAATGAGAATGAGTTGCATTTTGTTGACCCATTATGAACGGGTCGACCGTTTAGAAGGAAGATAAGAAAGTACGCCACAATCTATGTCGAACCATTTGTACGGGGGTTAACATATTGTGGATGATGAATGATTAGCAAACACATATTAGAATGTTGGTTATTGTGACTATTGAGTTTTAGTGTTATGCGATATGTAAACTTATTAATGAATTTGTCTTTGTGGCATTAGGTAAATCTCAAGCTTAGGATGGCGAGCTCGGACCGAATACACTTTGAACGCCTTTCATGTGCTTCCGCAACTTTTGAAGTATCGCCCATGGGTCAAAATGCTTTTGTTAAAATAGGCTAAGTCTTGTAGTTAAAACCTTACTTTTGCTGGTTTAAATCTTTTGAACAATTCTAGTTGTAGTGGATGTTTTTAAAATGTTATGGTTTTTACTATGTCTTTTGGGATGCGTCAAAGGATTTGTCAATCGTATGTTGCTAAAACAGGGAATTGTTCTTGTTACGAACGGGTCATGCCCGAATTTTGTTAGAAATGGTATGTTAATAACTAAATTTTTGAATATAGAATCTTTGGGCGTTTCAAAATTAGGTGTTTGAGTACGTGAATCATAATTACCATGAATTGGGTTTGGTATAAAAAGGATGGAAATGATGATAAATTCATGTTAAAAATGATGTTTGATATCATCATGTGTTAAGAAAGATTAATGTTGTGTTAATTCGATGGATTATGGTTATAAAACTTGGTTAATAAAGCGGATAAACGGCATCCTAAGAATGATGCTACCGGGTAATTGACCAAGTAATAAAACGAGTAGTTGAATTACATTGTGTATCTACTTTCGTCAATAGGCACTTTGACTTTTAAAAAGTCAAAATGACCAAAGATATGATCGAATGATAAATTCGACATAAAACCCGTAGGATGGAATAGTCGTAAATGATTATGACTAATCTAACCATCTCGTGAATTATGATGATAGTTTGACGCTTGATGAGCTAGGTGAAAGCTTGGGAAGAAAACGGGTCAAACGAATCAAGAATGAAGAAAAAGCAAGATCTGGGTGCAAGGTAAGTATATCTTACACTAATCTTAAATTATAGAATACTCTCTCATCGTATTAACTACGAATAAGATAAGTTAACAATCGTGATATAATGTTCCGACGTGTAGTCGTACGGAACAAGATAACCGAAGATGATAATGAACCATGTTTAATGGTTAAAAAGGACTAATATGGTTACTTAGTCAAGCAATGACTAATAAATATAGAATTCTTAATGGATACCTTATATGGTAAACCAAAACAAATGATAAGGGTAAAACGGTAATTTTGGTCATACGATGACCATAACCGTTAGTTTTTGAAAGACACTTATGATGTAAGCCATAATAGGCCAAAAGTGTTAAGAAATGAATTATAAGTAAAATGACCGCACGGTGTAAACCGGACCGAGTCATATAGACGAGATGGTAATAAACGTCATCTCGCCAATACAATCGATCACCTAGACCAAACGGGTCAAAAGGTGAAGATACCACCTTTTGACAATATCGACTAATGACTACCGTCGAGTTATATAATTTCAGGAGTAAATATTGAATGGATATTAGCATCGCTATGACTTAGCGGAAATTAAAGCAAGATATTAAACGGGTCAATATATTGATCCGAGCCAGGTATGTGTAATAGAATAAACACTTAATTAGAACGTATGGTACAATGGGTGTTAAACGAAGTCTAAGATAGACAATGGGTTACTTTAATGAGTAAACCGAATGTTTTAAATGATGGTCGTCGTGTTTTGGAAAGCACAATGACTTTTCAAACAAGATCATAAATTGTTGGACCCAGTATGGTTTGAACAACTTCTTTTCACGTAATATGGCAAGTGATTTCAGTAGATGTGAAAAAGATGTGCGGAAATGGAAATCAGACTTTCAAGAAACAAGACCTACAGAATTATCAAGTTTATATCACTTTGAAACAATATGGTTTACAAGGTGATTGTAAGGTTATTATCTAATACAAATGAATCTTGAATTTTGTGGGTGAGAGGGCAATGGAGTTTTGTAGTATGTGTGAATGCTAAGCTTCAAACTCACTTTGCTTCTACTGGTTGAGCCTTCTATTTATAGAAGGTTGGGTGCATGAATAAACAATAGTTTATTCATGCAATAAGTCCTGCAAAAAGTAGCCATTTGACACATTCATTGAATCCAACGTTCAAGTTGCCTTTTTCATCATGTTATCCAATAATGTCAACTTGCTTCGGTAAGTGTGGCAGGATAGAGCTGATTTCAGACAAGTGGGGTATTCATCAGAATTTCTAATAAACCACTTCATCAGAAATTCTGGTGAACAAATCATCAGAAAATTCTGAAGATCAAAATCGTCAGAAACTGATTATATTTCATCAGAAATGTCATCAGCTCCATCAGAAATGACCTTCTCTGATAATCCAATTCAACTTTTGATCAACTTGTGATTCTTTGAAGTAGATGCTTGTGCATTTCAGTTGTCCTATCTGATCTTCTTTTTCTTGTTTGTGATCTCCAGGACTGTCATATCTTCATAGATCCAGTTGATTGTGATTTTCTTCAATACTTACAAATAAAGTTTCCTAACAGTTTCCCCCTAAGTATTGTAAGAAAATGAACTACCTCTATATCTAACATAAACAACTTTCAACACCTTCTTGAAAGAAAAATTCAAAACAACTAAGTTCAGAAATATAGAACATAGTCAAACCAACCATTGTTCAGACAAGAATAAAATATTGTTCAAAAATAGAAATTTGATCTCATCAATTCGTTAATTGATCTTCACTCCACTTCTGTATTTGTCTCCTGGTTTTAGCCTTTTCTTGTGATCAATTGCCTTTTGAGTTTCTTTGTACATCTCTTTGTACCATCCTCTTGACTCCATCCAGTTTTCAATACATTATTCAATTGTTTTTCTAAGCTGTTCATTGTTCTTTCCCTTCTTCTTGAGCTGCTCTTGTTTTTCATTCATGCAATTCCTTATATATTTCAGAGTTTGATTTGAATACCTGCATATTTCACTGATTCTGAACAGAGCTTTCTCATTATTAGCATCTTTGAAGACTACACACATTTCTGGTTTGTCAAAGATTGCTCCAGTTCTAACAAGTTTAGAAGGAATTTCAGCTGGAATACTGGTGTTGGGAGGAGGTATTAGCACCTTGTTGCTATATTCAAAATTGATACATAGATCAAAGTCTGTCAGTGCAGCCCTTTTGTATAGCTTTGCTCCTGCACTTTTGAGACTGTCAAGAGCTCTTCTGATCACAACTAAACCACTTTTCTCTCTATCAATGATATTCTTCATTTTGACTATGCCCATTGGGTGAATATCATCAGCCAGATTTGCATCAGTAACCTTTTGTTCACTTTTATCTTTTCTGATCAGGGTATACTTGTTTTGTCCTTCATTACCTAATATGCCTCCTCCAGTGGTCAAAGTATCGATCCTTTCAATAGATACTATTGGATTCGTCATGTGTTTGTGCAGAATTTGCCATCCTCCATTGTTTCTGATTTCAACAATACCTTTGCTCAATGGGGAGAGTGGCCTTTTTGGGTTGTCTTCCGGACCTTTCCAGTAGTAATGCTTTAGCTGTTGTTCGGGGTACATAATTGTGTGTAAATCACCTTTCAGCACGTCAATTTCTTTGATGTTCCCTTCTGAATCTTCTATCATTTCTTTTCTTGGCCTTTTTGAGGAGGTCACTTCATGTTCCATTCTTCTCTTCTCTTTTGTATCCATCTGTATACTGAACTCTGTTTCTCCTGTGATGGCTGTAGAAGATGACTGAACTGGAACATGTTCTTTCTGCTGGACCCTTGAACTATCTGGATTTGGGACATTTGGTGGAGGACCCATGAGTACCTTTTGTTTATCTGGAGGTGGACCCATGGGTTGCTTCTGTTTTTGAACTGTTGAAGTTTCTGTTTGTTTAGTTTGATCTTGTTGAATGGTTTCTGATTGTTGTTGAGGAGTTTCTGATATTTTTACTTGTCTTTCTTGTGCGATTGGGGCTTTCAGTTCATGAAGATCAACTTTTGCTAATCTAGCAACATTATACTGCAATCTCTCTACTAACAAAGGAACATTAGTGAGAATTTGAGTATTTGTTTCTTCTTGTTTCTTCATTTTCTGAAACTCCCGGTTTTCTTGATTTCTTTGTGCAGTCAATTCCATCAACAACTTCTCAAAAGCCTCAGTCATGCTGCTGTTGTTGGCTCTGAGGAACTGTATTTCTTCAAGAATCTTTCCTGAACTTGAGCGTTCTCCTGCAGTTGCAACCTCAGCCATCTTTTTCTTGATATCATGCAGTTCTTTGAGAGCTTTCTCAAATTCTGATGAGCTTTCTCTGTTTTCTGATGACTCTTGTAGTTTCTTGAGGGCTGCAACATTGTCTTCTGTTTGCTTCTGCACAACTTTGACACTTTCTGATAAATCTTTGATGTCTGATCTTTGATTTTTGATTTCTTTCAATATCAGACCAAGCTTATCTTCTGTGATTGTTTTCTCAGTACTATCAACAGTTGTTTCTTCAGGCTCCTTGTGTAGTTGTTCAGTTGACATAGATTTACGTCCTTGGGTAATAAGAGGAACAACAGATGCTCCAATACCAGCAGAAAACACAATTTCTGCTGTTTTGAGGTTAAGAGGATTGAAATATTCCAAATTCTCTATACCCTCACCAGAAATTTGAAACACATTCAAGCTCTGGTTTTCCTCATATCCTTGAACCTTTTTAGGTTATCTATGAGTTGTTGAGAAAGTTTTAATTTTCTCATCCAGGTTTCCTTGATCAGTAGACTGATCTCCACCTGTTGCCACCACATTTTCTTCCTCATAATCTGATTCAGAAAATGGGTTTTTGGTTTCACTCACATCTTGATTTGCAGAAACAGTGCCTCTTTGTAAGATTTCATGTTTTCCTTGAATAGATTCATCAGAATCACTCTCAGAAACATAAAATATGTTTATTTTAGAGTGTTGTGCACCTGTTTTTCCTATATGCGAGTCTTCAGCATGATGTTCTTCTGTCACAGGACTCATATTCACATCATCAGCTGGATGAGGATCAGATTCACCCTGCTGTTCCATTCTTGGTGTGCTTGATTCTTATGCATCATGCTCCATGGGGGACACACTTTCAAAAACTCCTTTGTTTTCTGGCCTTTTGTTCAACATTTTTAAGTATTCTGCTCTGTATGGTGAATCTTCTGGTATCAGATTCATCATCTTTTCTGACAGAACAGGCACATCATAATCTGACTTCCAAGACCCTACAGCAGTCCAGGGTCTCATAATTTCTGTCCTCCACATATTTTCTGATGCTGGAATTTCTATGTTCCTTTTAGAAAAAGCATCATAAATTATGATTGACAGAAATCTTGGAAAGGGTAGATGTGAATCTATCCTTCCAACATTGGTCAGAATTGATCTTCTGATCAGAACAAATATTTCTGCTCCAAAATCAATATTTAACCAATTAATGAGACTGAACATGATTGTTAGAATGTTCATATTTATCTGATCTGTACCTCCAATCTTTTGATGATAGACACTTGTTCAGAATTTCCGTTAAAACTTGCCAGAAGGCAGGTACCTTGTTTCTCTTGAATTCATTGATTTTTGAAATCTTTGTCTTGTAACCCATTACAGCATCAAGTTGTGAGAACATATCTTCTTTTTCTGGTGCTTCTTCATAGCTATGATTGAAGGGTAGTTCCAAACATTCCCTTATCTTCTCCGGTGAGATAGTAATAAAGATATTTCCCCACACATGTGCTGTTAGCTCGGTTTAATTTGAGACTTTGAGAGTTTTTACAACTTGTTGTATGAGTTCTTCCGGTACCTCTCTGGTCTTTGTGAGAGCTTGAGCTATCGGGCATCTGGTTAGAAATTCAATGAGAATTTGACACTTCATATCATACTCTTCGATGTTATCATTCATTGCTTCATTGTTGCTCTTTAATGGAAGAAATTCAGCTTCAGTAATGAAAGGAACAGAGTGTTCAATTTGTGGTATGTTGATGTTGATGGCTGCCATTTAGAATTTGGGTTTTGTTTCAGAAAAGGATTTTAGGGTTTTGAATTTGAAGGTTGAAGATGGAAGTCTCTGTTTTTGAATGAGATATTATAGTGTATAGAGACAGAGATTTTTGAGTGTTTTCTCGTGGGTTGTGTATATTCAAGGTGGTTAATGACACCTTAATGATGTTTTAATTCTTTAAGGAAACAACCGTTTTTGAAAAACCTTTGGTTTATCTCTAATTTAATGTAAATCCTTTAAAGAGACTGAGAGATTCCAATGATTTTGCGGATAAACACTAATGTCCAACTTGCACTTTTTCTCCATGTAGGACCCTTTTGTTTCAAAAAGGTCTAATAGAAACCTTTTCTGAGTTTGTGTATCTTCCCATGTTTTTCTTATGATGATATATATCTGAACATTTTGAATAAAACTTTTGAGAGTTGTATTTTCTTCATATATCATCAAAATGCATTTGATTCATTTACAGAGGATGAATCATCATTTTTTTTTAGATGAGAGGGAATGAGTAGAGTTCCAAGAGTTATACTTACATCGCTGTTCTGCAGTTCTGAAATCTACACCTTTGTTCTGATACACAGGAAGTATTTTTCATACAGCTTGTTCCAGTCTTCAGAAATTTTTTTTGAAAGAAACTTATTTCAAAATTTTAAATGGTCATAAGTTTCTTTAAATCTGGTTAAAGACAATGTTTTCTGATGATTTGTCAAACTTCCTGGCTTTCAAGAGATTTTTCTGATAAAAATTTGATTTTCTGATCTATTGTTAGATTTTCTGGTCATTTTGAAAGTTTTCTGGTGAATTAACAGATTCTTATGTCTTGATGGTTTTCTGAATATTTATCAGACTTTCTGATTGATTATCAGATTTTCTGAGTACCACTCAATTTTGTCAGATTTCAAGAATTTCACCAGTTTTTCCTTATATTTATCAGACTTGTTTGTTTTAGTTCCCCCTAGATCTATTGAGATGTTTTTGAAAAAAAATTAAAACAACTAGATAGATAAAAGAAAATACACAGCAAACAAAAATAAACAACAATTACTCCTCCTCCAGCACGTTGTACATGCACTTCACATATAACCAAAGACTGGTTACTCGACCGGTGTGATTCGTTGATGGCACCAGGGTTGGCTCACTTATGTTTTCTTGAAGTACCAGCTCGGCCCTTGGATAGCAGCTTCTCACTCCTCCGAAGTCCAGCTGACTGGTGATCACTTTGGTTACGAATCGAGGGTAGATCAGAAAAGGTTGACGGTCGTGAACGTTTGCTACTAGGTCTCTCATGAGAAACTTAGCATAGTTGTAAGGTTTTTCCTGTACAACAGCATGAACCACTTCCATCATCCTATTGGACAGCTCGTTGAAGTGTCCAAACTTCTTGGAGAAGCAGACACTTAGCTGGGTTACCAAAAACTGGAAAGGTGGTATAAACCCAGATTTGCTAATCGCCCTTGACGAGTTGAATGTATGATAGCCCATTTCAGTCAAGGTCTGTTGCACATCTGCCTTATCCAGGAATTTGATTTCATGATCATTACCCAGTCTGAGGACATTTCTGATTGTTTCCTCTTTTAGGGTAATATTAACCCCCATAACCTCACTCTCTATCCACATAGAAGTACCACTAAAAATGATTTCAGAGTTCCACCAGAACTCTTGAAGGATTTTTGGATAAATGGTGACATGTGATGATACATCAAAACCCAAAGGACTTTGCATGATCATATTGTACACAAACCTGCAGTCCTCCCATGCAGGTCCTTCCAAGTTGGATCTTAATCTAAGATTATGACGTTTGTGAAATGGGAGAGGGAATTGAGTAGCTTTCATCAATTTTGGGCGACCCATTTTAAGATAAGAAGATTCTGTCGAAGGGCTTTTGAAGAGATGATTTTGGTTCTTTTCAGGTTGTTAATATTTATAGATGAAAGTGATAGTTCCTCATAAATGATATTAATGATAAAAAGAGTTTTTTTTTCATATCTTCAATTAAGACGATATCTGTTGCAGTGAATGTGACAGTCTACTAAGCCCCATGTGTGAGTAAGCATTTAATGACTAGGCGGCTACTTTCATAGCTCCTAATCATTTTAGTGCCTACGTGTCACTTAAGTTTCTTATGAAAAAATGACGTTGCATGCATTGGCAGAAAAAAAATGAAATTCAATAATCTGAAAAAAAATATTTCTAGTGACAGTTGATTTTCTCAACAATATAGAATTTTATCTTTATGCATGTTACTTTTCCCCCTTTTTGTGTTTTTTTAATAAATTAGAAATAAAGAGAAAAAAAATACAAAAACAAATTATACACATAAATGAATATTATACAATATGTGTGGGATGTGCATGAAGATGGAAAAATTGTGATGATTACAGATTATTCTGATGTTTCAACGTAGTTTCTGATTTTCTATCAGAACTTCTGGTGATTTCACCAGATATTCTGATATTTCTTCAGATTATCTGATAAATCATCATTTATTGATGATTCATCATATTTTCTGATGTTCCATCAGATAGATGGATTGCTTTATCAGAAGCCAGTTGATTTGTTCTTTGATTATCAGAACTTTGATGTTCATCAAGTTGGTTTTCAATTTGTGTCCTTGTGTTTTCTGAAAAATCTTTATCATTTAAATTAACCATGCCAAGTTTGCTGATTAAAAAATTGTGTCTCTTTTCATCAAGAGGTTTTGTAAAGATATCAGCAATTTTATTTTCAGTTGGAACAAAATACATTTCTATGTTACCTTTCTCCACATGATCTTTTATGAAGTGATATCTGACATCTATGTGTTTTGTTCTTGAGTGATGAACTGGATTTTCTGTTATTGCAATAGCACTCTTTGAGTCACATAGAATTGGTATTTTTGTCAGAGTTACTCCATAATCTTTTAGTTGAGTTTGAATCCACAGCACTTGTGAACAGCAACTTGCTGCTGCTACATATTCTGATTCTGCTGTTGATGTGGCAACACAATTTTGTTTCTTGCTTGCCCAACATACCAATTTCTCTCCCAAGAGTTGACAAGCACCAGATTTGTTTTTCCTGTCAATTTTGCATCCTGCATAATCTGCATCTGTGAATGCAATTAATTCAAGGTTTGTATCCTTAGGATACCAGAGACCAAGTTCTGATGTGCCTTTAAGATATTTGAAAACCCTTTTTATAGCTTTTAGATGGGATTCTTTAGGATCACATTGATATCTGGCCAGAAAGCATGTTGCAAACATAATATCTGGTCTGCTTGCAGTTAAATATAGCAATGATCCTATCATCCCTCTATAGGTTTTAATATCTACACTTATTCCATCCTTATCAGAATCTAACTTGTTCCCTGTTGCCATGGGAGTTTTTGAAACAGAGCAATTTTCAAGTGAGTATTTTTGTAGAATTGTTTTCACATATTTTGATTGACTCAAAAATATTCCATCAATTCTTTGTTTAACTTGTAATCCTAAGAAAAAGGTTAACTCACCCATCATACTCATTTCAAAGTGGCTGGTCATCAGTTTTTGAAATTTGTCACAAAATTTTTCATTTGTTGACCCAAATATAATGTCATCAACATATATTTGGACCAGCAAAGTATGACCTTTGTGTGTTTTGAGGAAAAGTGTGGTGTCAATAGTACCTTTGGTAAACCCAGAATTGAGTAAGAAGTTTGATAAAGTTTCATACCAGGCTCTAGGAGCTTGCTTCAACCCATACAAGGCTTTGTTTAATCTGTAAACATGATTTTGAAATTTTGGATCAACAAAGCCTTCTGGTTGCTACACATAAACTTGTTCCTCAATTTTACCATTCAGAAAAGCTGATTTTACATCCTTTTGATAATCTTTGAAATCCTTGGATGCAGCATAAGCAAGAAAAATTCTTACAGCTTCTAATCTAGCTACTGGCGCAAAAGTTTCATCATAATCAATACCTTCTTGTTGACAATAACCTTTGACTACTAACCTTGCTTTGTTCCTGGTAATTATGCCATTCTCATCAGATTTATTCCTGAATACCCATTTTGAGCCTATGACAAACTTGTCTTTTGGCTTGGGTATCAGATCCCACACCTTGCTCCTTTCAAATTGATCAAGCTCTTCTTGCATAGCTTGAATCCAGTTAGGGTCATTTAGAGCTTCTTTGACAGATTTTGGTTCTACTTTGCTTAAGAACCCAGAAAATACGCACTCATGTGCAATAACAGATCTTGTTCTGACACCATCTGCAGGGTTGCCAATGATGTCAGAATGAACATGTCCTTTGATCCATCTTAACTTGTTGTGAAAAATTGTTGGTTCTGATGGATTTGAAGTTTCCCCCTGAACAGATGCCTCATTTGTGTGTAAGATATCAGAATTCTGAGTTTCTGATGTAATACACATTTGTTCTGCAGAGTTAGTACATGAAGAATCTTTTGATTTGATTTTGAAAGAATTATCATGTTCTAGGAAATCTTCAGTTATCATTTCAAAGAGATGTTCATAATTTTTTTGTTTGTCAGAAAAATTTATTTCTTTCATGTATGCATCAGAAACCTCTGTTTCTGATGAGTTATCAAATGAGACATACAGACTTTCTCTGATTGTCCTTGTGTTGAGAATAAAAACTCTATATGCTTTTGAGGACAAAGAGTAACCAAGAAAAATACCTTTTTCTGCTTTTCTGTCAAATTTTTCAAGGCTTTCAAAATCATTGAAAACAAAACATATACAACCAAATGTATGCAAAAATTTTACACTTGAAATTCTTCCATTGATAATGTTGTATGGTGTTTTGTTGTGCCTTTTGTTGATAATCGTTCTGTTTTGGGTAAAACATGCATTTGCTATAGCTTCTGATAAAAAATGAGTGGGCAGCTTGGCATAAGCAAGCATAGTTCTGGAAGCTTCTACCAATGTCCTATTCCTTCTTTCAACCACCCCATTCTGTTGAGGTGTTCTTGGAGCAGAAAAATCATGAGAAATTCCTTTACTTACAAGAAAATTCTCAATTTTTGAATTTTTAAACTCTGTTCCATTGTCTGATCTGATCCTTCTGACTGTTAGTTTTAACAGATTTTCTATTTTCTTGATAAAATTAATGATCAGATCAGGAGTTTCACTTTTCTTTCTCAAAAATTCTACCCATGTGTACCTGGAAAAGTCATCTACTATTACTATTATGTATTTCTTTCCAGAAAAACTTTCTGTACTTATGGGTCCACATAAATCCATGTGTAAAAGTTCCAAATTTTGTGAAATAGAAGACTCAGAAATTGATTTATGTGAGCTTCTCTTGGATTTACCCATCTCACATGCTTCACAAATTTTATCGTTCTTTGAGGATATTAAAGGTAATCCTTTTACCAGACCTTTGCTTGCTAATTTGCTTAGATTTTTTAAATTTAAGTGGGCTAGCCTTTTGTTCCATAACCAACTACTACCTTTGTTGATTTTTTGAAAATAAACATAGTTTTGGATGTTCACTTTCTTCTTTGAAATCAAAATAGTAAATTGATTTTCTTATTCTTTTCCCACTTAAATAGATTTTATTATCATCTATTCCTATTAACAAGCATTTTTCTGGTAAAAAGGTTACCTGAAAACCTTTGTCACAGAATTGACCACAACTCAACATATTTGTACTTTAAGCCTTCATCGTAGGCTACTTTCTCTATGGTCAAGCATCCATACTTAATACATCCATATCCCATAATCCTTCATTTAACTCCATTTCCAAAATTTACCATTCTACCCAGCTTTGAAACAAAGTTGCTGAGTAAGCTCCTGTCCCTAGTCATGTGCTTGGAGCTTCCTGAATCGCAGTACCAGATCTGCTGCACATGATGGTCCTGAAATGGAATGATTAGAGGGTTTTTGGTACCCAGGCATGCTTGGGTACATTTTCTGATGGAATCTTAATCAACTTATTTTTTCTTCTTCTTGGTTTTGCATCAGAAATTCTGTTATATGCTGAGCCATAAACAGATTTTACATTTTTCTTTTGAAGATGGTGTTGAACAAGCTTCAGTATGTCAACACACATACAAGATTTATCAGAATTTTCTGATATTTTTTCTTGTGATGGTATGAGTGGATAATTTTGAAGAGATGAGTGAACTGCTTCTGGAGTCTTTACAGATTCTTGACTGCATTTACTTATGTTTGTTTTGAAGTTTGGTTTTTCAAAAGAGTATTCAGAACAGGTTGTCTTGCAAGATTCAGATTCAGATTCTGATGAAAATTTATCAGAAATCTAATGAGCTGCTTTTACAAAGACAGTGGGTTTACTTCCTCTTGTGTTTTTTTACCCTAAACCCTCTCCTTTGTTCTTTGGTGTGGACTCAATGAAATTTATGAATTCTTTGGCTTGTTGAAAACCTCTTACATTGATTTCTTTATCATTGATTTTCTTGTAAAGATCGTTTCTTTCATTTTCATAAAACTCAATTTTTGCTCTTTGATCTAAACTTTCCTCTATAAGTAGTTGGTTTTCAAGAATGATTTTATTCAAGGTCCTTTGCAACTCATCAGATTTTCTAATATCTGATTGATGTTTTTCTTGCAGATTTAGAAAATCTGACATGAGCTTGTTTAGCTTGTGTTCAAGATCAAGATTGTCTAAATTTACCTTTTGTTCTGAAGTTTTTGGTAGACCTTCAGAAAGTGCCATGAGGCAGAAATTTGCCAATTCTTCTTTTTCATCATCAGAAGAATCATCAGATAACCATCTATCTGTTCCTACAAATAAGCTGACTTGTTGCTGCTTCTTTGCTTCTTCAAGCTTTTTCTCATAATAAGCAAAATCCTTGAGCTTTCTGGTCTTGCATTCTGATGCATAGTGACCTCTCTGCTTGCACTTGTAACACACAACTTCAGCCTTCCCTTTATCCTTAGATCTAGTTTCCTCTTTAGATCTCCCATCCATCCTTCCTCTGTCACTTCTCTGGTATTTCTAGCTTCCTCCCCTCAACCTCTGCTCAAAGGTTTTGGTGAGCAGGGCTATTGTTTCAGCAAAAGCTGAAAAATCTGATGAAGTATCAGAAATTTCAAAACTTTGGCTGTTTGATGGTTGTGGATCATTAGTAGGTATTGTTCTTTGTGAGTTTGAGATAAGAGCTAAAGATCCCCCTCTTTGAATACTTTCTTCAAATATTTCTTCCTCTCTGGGGACCAAGATGCTGTATAAGTCATGGAGACTCATGTTTCCTAGTTCTAAGGTTGAGGACAAAGTCATGGTTAGACTTCTCCATTCTCTAGGAAGGGCATCAAGAAATTTTATGTTTCTTTCATCGTTTGACATTGTTATTCCAAATTTCTTTAGCTCATTTAAAAGATTTGTAAATCTTTGATATGTATCATTTAATCTTTCATTTGGCAAACTTTTAAACCTCTCATATGATGAGACATTATTTGTTCTTTTGTTTCTTCTCATCCTTTCTCCTCCATCACAAAGATTTTCCAACTGATCCCATATTTCCTTGGCTGATGCACATGCATCAACTTGTGAAAATATGTCATTGGGGATGGCCATTATTAAAAGTGACTTTGCCCTTTCATCCCCAGCCACCAGTTCCTTGTCCTCCGCGCTCCAGTTTATTTCACTTTTGGGAGCACGGTTGGCAGGGATTGCTGGTGATTGGTCAGTTGCGGGAATAGATGGTATATCTGTCATTAGTGTATGTGGACCCCTTTTAATGGATTGAAACAGAGCTTGGTCATGACCATTAAGGAAATTGACCATCTTGATTTTCCATTGTGGGTATTCCTCTCTGACCAAAGTCGGAAGTTTGGACATAGAACCAATGTTAAAAGCACTATTCCAGGATTGAAAGCTGGCCATATTTAGAGAAAAGAAGATGAGCATTTGATCGTTTGAAAATAGTTTATTCAATCTGCTCTGATACCAATTGTTGGACCCAGTATGGTCTGAACAACTTCTTTTCACGTAATATGGCAAGTGCTTTCAGTAGATGTGAAAAAGATGTGCGGAAATGGAAATCAGACTTTCAAGAAACAAGACCTACAGAATTATCAAGTTTATATCACTTTGAAACAATATGCTTTACAAGGTGATTGTAAGGTTATTATCTAATACAAACGGATCTTGAATTCTGTGGGTGAGAGGGCAATGGAGTTTTGTAGTATGTGTGAATGCTAAGCTTCAAACTCACTTTGCTTCTACTGGTTGAGCCTTCTATTTATAGAAGGCTGGGTGCATGAATAAACAATAGTTTATTCATGCAATAAGTCCTGCAAAAAGTAGCCATTTGACACATTCATTGAATCCAACGTTCAAGTTGCCTTTTTCATCATGATATCCAATAATGTCAACTTGTTTCGGTAAGTGTGGCAGGATAGAGCTGATTTCAGACAAGTGGGGTATTCATCAGAATTTCTGATAAACCACTTCATCAGAAATTCTGGTGAACAAATCATTAGAAAATTCTGATGATCAGAATCATCAGAAATTGATGATATTTCATCAGAAATATCATCAGATCCATCAGAAATGACCTTCTCTGATAATCTAATTCAGCTCTTGATCAACTGTGATTCTTTGAAGTAGATGCTTGTGCATTTCAGTTGTACTATCTGATCTTCTTTTTCTTGTTTGTGATCTTCAGGACTGTTATCTCTTCATAGATCCAGTTGATTGTGATTTTCTTTAATAGTTACAAATAAAGTTTCCTAACATAACTAGAACGAAGGATTATGGGTCAAACATGCTTTCAAAAGACTTCATCGTAAATGAAAGGCTAAAAGGGACCAAAACGCCCTTGTAAGCTAAATTGAACTAACGACCTTTAAAGGTTATTTGGAAATGAGTTTTATGATAAAATGAATAGTTAGAATAAGTATAAGAAGCGAAAGATGTAAATCTTTGGTCAAATGACTCTAAATGAGCCTTTGCCGTAAAATAACAATCCGAGGAGTAAAACTCGGATTATATAGATCACCACATTAAATCCACCACAAATATAGTTGTGGTGGAAGATCATTTGATAAGAAATGTGGAAATATGAATCTAGAAACGAATGAAAGCGATTCGTGCTTAAAATATGCTTAAATACCCTTAACGGGTCAAAATAAGCATATGAGCGAAAATGGGTTTAAGATGGTGTATAAACCCGTGATTGGAACCTAATATGATAGACAATAATGAATTTAATAGGTTCATGAGAAATAGGGGTCAAACAAACTGGTTTGTTTGATAAGTACGTGAACGGGTCAAAAATTTAGTGATTTTATTTTAAGCCGAAAGCTTAAAAGTCTAAAATTTTGTTAATTCGGATGTTGGATTTTAACTCCATGTGATGAAGAATCAAATTACGATTGCGTAGGAAAAAGAATCGTGTAAAACGGACGAATAACGAAAGAGTTATGCTCGTTTCCGTAAACTTAAGGTTGGCTGGGAATATGCAGCTGCAGATCAAAACATTCTGTCGAATTGGAGACGTGGCGTCGCGCCACGGCCAAAGGGTTTGCCGTGGCACGCGGCGACAGCGTAAAAACTTGAAAATTCTATTTATTTTGATTATTTGACCCATTTACCTTGTTCTGCTTGTTATTTAACTATCAAAACTAACTTTTAAGTTGGTTTTGATCATAGGTGAATGACGAGAAGTCCCGGATGAAGATCAAGCGTCGAACAAGAACCGAACACACGTTAAATAAAGCTTCCGCGTTAAATCTTGTTTTGTTTTGTTATAAGTGATTTATGTAAACGCTTACAACTAAGTTTTTGTAAAGTCGCATTTGTTGTATTAAAATGCGTAATTTAAAGTTGTAATCGTGTAAATTTCCAATGTGGGTCTTACACATTATGCCCTTTTGATATTAAAACATGATTTTTGAAAATGTGTGTAAGACCCATATACGTTTTTGACATAAAGTCGCAGCGGAAATTCATACCATAAAATTTCTTTCATTATAAACGGTTTGACTTACTAGAAAATTCATTTAAAATAACTCTTTCAAATGAAATCATCAATCAACTTGTTTACTAAATAAAAACATAACTTATGCCTACTACATTACATTCGCCAACATTCCCGTACAATCTATCTTGTGACTCGGTATCCGATCTCTAGTCCTCGATGATCCACGTTCACCATATAAATTCATAGCATTAGCACACACTATAAACATAAACAAGATTCACCCTCGTTGACTTTTCACTCCGTTATATCTCTACATTCCAGCTTTCCATCTAATCATAGAACCCGTGGTGAGACTTCTTTACTATTTCTGCGTTACCCTTCATCCACAAGACACGCTATTATTATCGTCAATACTCAATTACGTTGAATATATGCATACATACTTTCATACATACCTATACATATTCATACGATCACACATAACTACCTACACACATACGTACATGCCCAAATTTACACACATCTACATCATTACATACGTGTCTACATACACACATACCTACATCATTACATACATTCTTAACGTTATACATATATACATACATACCTCCCTACTTGCAACATACATAACTCATACATGCCTAACCACGTACATACCTTCATGTATCCGCATATACTTGCCTACATACATATATACATGCATACTTACCATCACACATACCTACGTTTACTAAATCATAAATTAAGTTGGTCATACTTAGCTTACGAGTGATTAAAACGCATTAAAACGGGTTCGCGGGACAAAATAAGTAAAATAAACAACTTTCGCCAGCCAAACCTACCATCGCGTCGTGCGACGGCTTCTGAGCCATGCCGTCGCGTGGCGCGACCCCCCTTAAATGGACAGAACACTCTTTTGTTTGAGCTGTAGATTTCCAGCTCCGTTTCACTAACTTATTAGGCACTAAAACGTGCATAACTTTCATTTTACAATTCCATTTTTCACGGTTCTTTTTCCTATGTGATCGTAATTTAATTCTCCATCACATGGGGTTAACATCCGACATCCGGATTAACAAAACTTTAGACTTTTAAGCTTTTGGCTTATTACCTTTTTACAAGTTTTGACCCGTTCATGCATTTATCAAAGTAACCTGTTTATTTGACCTCAATTTCTTATAAACCTTATAATTTCAACGTTGGCTATCATATACAGTTCAGATCACGGGTTTCTTGCATCTTCCTAACCCATTTTCATTAATGTGCTTATTTTGACCCGTTAAGGGTATTTGCACATTTTAATGTATTTTATTCTCTAAATCATACTTTTAGCTTTCATACTTGTCCTAAGTGTTCACTTAATCAGATAGCTTGTTTCTAAACAACTTTTAAGGTCGTTTGGCCCGATATACCCATCAAGGGCGGTTTGGTCAACATTAGTTCCGTCCTTTACGATGAAGAACTCATTACATATTTAACCAATCTCACGACTTAACTACAACTGTAATCACACATACCTGGCTCGGGTCAAAGCTATGACCCGTTTTAATACGTCGTCCACTAAGTTGCTAGTTAATAGAAACACAAATCCTTCTGCTATTCACCCTGTGAATTCATATTACTTGACAATACAATCATTAGTCGACGTCGTCAAATGGTGATAGCTTCACCATTTGACCCATTAAGTCTAAATGTCCATTTCGTCCTTGTGTGATTGTAAATATTCCTTACCCCCTTTTCTTGAAACTTATTCTTTCGTTAACTCATAACCAGAATTACCATTATACCCTTTTTACATTATACCCTTTTTACCCCTTTTTAACCATCAAACTTAGTTTCTTATCATAACCACATGTTCCGACCAGTATCAAAACTTGTCGGAACATCTTACTTCATATATTAACTTATCATATTCTTAATCTATACGATGCATAGAAATTCTACAAAAAGGATGTAAGCTTTACTTACCTTGCATCCAAATATGCTTCCGGTGCGCATAAGTTTCGTTTGACCCTTTTCTTTCCCAAGCTTCCACATCGCTTATCAAGCATCAAACTATCATATATCATTCTCAAGATAGTTAGCTCAATTATCATTTATTATGACTCTTCCATCTTACGGATCTCATATTGAAATTATCATTCGACTTCATAACATGCTAATCTATTAAATCTTATCCGAATTTTTTAAACACTCACAGATATATGATTTCAAACATCATTAACATGAGCATATGATCATTTTCATCATATTATACCAAACCCACTTCATAACTACTTTGTTAATCACTTACAAGTGATCTAATCTCAATTACCTCACAATTTCATCATATTCTTAGTGTGTATACTACCTCCTAAGCATAGTGTACAACTAATTTATGCATATTTTTTTCTAATCTCATACATAATTCCTCCAATCCTCCTAGTAATCAATATGCAACATTCACACATAAACATCAAACATATTTGCATCACATTTCTTTCAATTCTTCTAACAAGAATACATCTTACATATCAAAATTCATCTATATTAAACAAGAATTGGAAAAGGGTGATTAATCAAGTCATCATTATTATCATAACAAATGGGTTTCACCCCAAAACATCAAATTCACCCAAACCATGCATAATCCATGTTCTAGATGATGATTCTAACACATGCTCATACTCAATTTCATACCAATTCACGGATTAGAACATAACCCACTTCGTGAAAGATCACCTATCTAGGTTTTAAGACATACCTTATGATCCCCTTGTGAAGGTGATCATTAATCCATGCTCGGTTATGAATTTAAGCTTCGTTTAGCCTTCCAATTTGAAGATTTTTAGAGAAACTAGGGTTTAAACCCTCTTTCTTCTTCCTGGACATCGATACACACACACTGTGTGTGTGTGTGTGTGGTGTTTTATCTTTATTTTATAAAACTCATGTTTCCCACTTAACGGTTTTGGTCCCTCAAGTTTCATTTTGATTATATAAAAGACTAAAACTCATTTCTTTATATCAATCGGGATTCTAATTTACCAAACCCGTTTTTGGGGTGTTACAAGTCTATCCCCCTTAAATGAGGCTTCGTCCCCGAAACCTTTTCTTATTTCCATTTCACACTAACTATCTTTTCTTCCCGGCCCATCAACAAGATCACGAGATCCATCTAATGACGACCTTCTATCTTCAAGAACCCGTCCCAGAGTTCTTATTAATGTCACTTCCACTAAATATTGCTAGGTCTATCACGCTTCATAGCTAGCGGTTTATTCATCATTCCAATACTCGTATATCACGCTTAACTCCAAAGTTAACATCATTCTACGTTTCCTATAGTTATTTGTATTGTACGTACCCTTACGTTACCTTCAACTCACCTCATTCCTCCTACATTACTATTCCTCTCAATTCATGCATTACTTAAATTGCCTAAGCAAGCGTATCATGCAGGTTCTTCATACGAGAGTTTACTCAATACCCGAAATTTTCGCTCAAAACTTTTAAGATTTACTTCTTAATGACATAGTTTTCTTCTTATGTCAACTGTTAAAATCAAGCATTCCATACCATACTATACTTATTCCATCATTCATCTCGTAGGTCGTTTTCAATTTACTAATTCATATCTATTCGTCATGAGTTAAAACATTTTACTTACCTCGATTTCAATTTCATACTTCAGCGATCCGTAAATCAGAGTGATCCGCTCCTTCACGAGTACTAACCGTACCAGGCCAGCTTTCATTCATCCTTGTAATGGGCTTCCACTCATGCACATTCTTTCACCATTTTGATTGGTTTCATCACATTCGTGATTCAACCATTAACATCTACAAAATCGGCGGTTAGCAACTTTTCATTCAAACATTCATTACATCATTTCAGTATTCTTGCCAAAACTTACCCTTCCCAATCATACTTAGACTGTTGCTCGGGTCGTAGCCCGTCATTCATTACGACTCCTAATAGTTGATTACTAACACATCTAACACATAACATGTTCAAAACTTCTTTCTTTCGTCAACGTTTAAGTTTGCGTGCCAAACATTATGTTCACCTATAAGTATAACTTAACAAATCAAAACATTAAATATATCAGGTTTAAATGGAGATTACCATTTGACCCGCATGACTCATTCGTCTCTTTAACCCTTCTTGCATACAAACATATTTGCTTATATATATATATATATATATATACATTTATTCACACATTTATATATATAAGTTTAAGACATAACTTAGATAATATTCGCTTTTAAAGAATATTTACTTGCTTAGTCTGTAATTACTAACATATTCAAATCTTTTCATTCTTATCATTCATTATGTTTCGAACCCGTCGTGCGGTTTCTAACATATCATTCATACTTTTATTCTTTCTTTGTTTCGAATCCGTCTCGCAGATTCTAACATATCATTCATGATTCCATTCCTTTCATGCTTCAAATCTGTCTCGGGGATTCTAACACATCACTCATGCTTTCATTCCTTTCATGCTTCGAATCCATTTCGCGGATTTTAACATATCATTCTTACTTTCATTCCTGAAAGTCTTACATTTCTCTTCACCCTCACGTCCGCCTACTACCTAATTCTAACGGACATACTTGTAACAATTATCACGATCTCACTAACGTCATATGTTTCTTGTGTACTGGCCAGGTACACAATCCACATACTAGTTTCGTGTCATCGTGTAATCACCACCTTATGTCTGAAGAATTAAGTTTCGGCACGTGTAACATTTTCAAAACTTCATTACCATGCCATTATTATATTTCATTTAAATTTTTCTTTCACTTGCTAGATTACACCATTACATGCACCCACATGTTAAATTTATGTACCTGGGGTCAATTTGTCATATTTCTTGCCTTAGATGCCGGTCCTAGACCGCATTCACGGATCATCCTTTCCAAGCAATTATGCTTACCTTACACATAACATGCTGTTAGTTTTCTTCAAATACATACCTAAGCACATATTTACCTTTACTTCTATCCTTAGATCTTGACCGAGTCTCAGATTGTACGGGTTCCTTGTCACAAGAGCACACAGGTTTGAGTTCAAGTATTTATCTCCTCATACTTGATTTCACTCAAACCACGGCTCTGATACCAACTTGTAAGACCCATATACGTTTTTGAAAAAAAGGCGCAGCGGAAATTCATACCATAAAATTTTTTTCATTATAAACGGTTTGACTTACTAGAAAATTCATTTAAAATAACTCTTTCAAATGAAATCATCAATCAACTCGTTTACTAAATAAAAACATAACTTATGCCTACTACATTACATTCGCCAACATTACCGTACAATCTATCTTGTGACTCGGTCTTCTATCTCTAGTCCTCGATGATCCTCCGTGACTCGTACAACCTGCGTTCACCATATAAATTCATAGCATTAGCACACACTATAAACATAAACAAGATTCACCCTCGTTGACTTTTCACTCCGTTATATCTCTACATTCCAGTTTTCCATCTAATCATACAACCCGTGGTGAGACTTCTTTACTGTTTCTGTGTTACCCTTCATCCACAAGACACGTTATTATTATCGTCAATACTCAATTACGTTGAATATATGCATACATACTTTCATACATACCTATACATATTCATACGATCACACATAACTACCTACATACATACGTACATGCCCACATTTACACACATCTACATCATTACATACGTGTCTACATACACACATACCTACATCATTACATACATTCTTAACGTTATACATATATACATACATACCTCCCTACTTGCAACATACATAACTCATACATGCCTAACCACGTACATACCTTCATGTATCCGCGTATACTTGCCTACATACATATATGCATGCATAATTATCTTCACACATACCTACGTTTACTAAATCATAAATTAAGTTGGTCATACTTAGCTTACGAGTGATTAAAACGCATTAAAACGGGTTCGCGGGACAAAATAAGTAAAATAAACAACTTTCGCCAGCCAAACCTACCGTCGCGTCACGCGACGGCTTCTGGGCCATGCCGTCGTGTGGCGCGGCCCCCGTTAAATGGACAGAACGCTCTTTTGTTTGAGCTGCAGATTTCCAGCTCCGTTTCACTAACTTATTAGGCACTAAAACGTGCATAACTTTCATTTTACAATTCCGTTTTTCACGATTCTTTTTCCTACGTGATCGTAATTTAATTCTCCATCACATGGGGTTAACATCCGACATCCAGATTAAAAAAACTTTAGACTTTTAAGCTTTTGGCTTATTACCTTTTTACAAATTTTGACCCGTTCATGCATTTATCAAAGTAACCTGTTTATTTGACCTCAATTTCTTATAAACCTTATAATTTCAACGTTGGCTATCATATACGGTTCAAATCATGGGTTTCTTGCATCTGCCTAACCCATTTTCATTAATGTGCTTATTTTGATCCGTTAAGGGTATTTGCACATTTTAATGTATTTTACTCTCTAAATCATACTTTTAGCTTTCATACTTGTCCTAAGTGTTCACTTAATCAGATAGCTTGTTTCTAAACAACTTTTAAGGTCGTTTGGCCAGAAATACCCATCAAGGGCGTTTTGGTCAACATTAGTTTCGTCCTTTACGATGAAGGACTCATTACATATTTAACCAATCTCACGACTTAACTACAACTGTAATCACACAAACCTGGCTCGGGTCAAAGCTATGAACCGTTTTAATACGTCGTCCACTAAGTTGCTAGTTAATAGCAACGCAAATCCTTTCGCTATTCGCCCTGTGAATTCATATTACTTGACATTACAATCATTAGTCGACGTCGTCAAATGGTGATAGCTTCACCATTTGACCCGTTAAGTCTAAATGTCCATTTCGTCCTAGTGTGATTGTAAATATTCCTTACCCCCTTTTCTTGAAACTTATTCTTTCGTTAACCCGTAACCAGAATTACCATTATACCCTTTTTACATTATACCCTTTTTACCCCTTTTTAACCATCAAACTTAGTTTCTTATCATAACCACATGTTTCGACCCGTATCAAAACTTGTCGGAATGTCTTACTTCATATATTAACTTATCATATTCTTAATCTATACGATGCATAGAAATTCTACAAAAAGTTTTACTTACCTTGCATCCAAATATGCTTCCCGTGCTCATAAGTTCCGTTTGACCCTTTTCTTTCCAAAGCTTCCACATCGCTTATCAAGCATCAAACTATCATATATCATTCTCAAGATAGTTAGCTCATTTATCATTTATTACGACTCTTCCATCTTACGGATCTCATATTGAAATTATCATTCGACTTCATAACATGCTAATCTATTAAATCTTATCCGAATTTTTTAAACATTCACACATATATGATTTCAAACATCATTAACATGAGCATATGATCATTTTCATCATATTATACCAAACCCACTTCATAACTACTTTGTTAATCACTTACAAGTGATCTAATCTCAATTACCTCATAATTTCATCATATTCTTAGTGTGTATACTACCTCCTAAGCATAGTGTACAACTAATTTATGCATATTTTTTCTAATCTCATACATAATTCCTTCAATCCTCCTAGTAATCAACATGCATCATTAACACATAAACATCAAACATATTAGCATCACATTTCTTTCAATTCCTCTAACAAGAATACATCTTACATATCAAAATTCATCTATATTAAACAAGAATTGGACATGGGTGATTATTCAAGTCATCATTATTATCATAACAAATGGGTTTCACCCCAAAACATCAAATTCACCCAAACCATGCATAATCCATGTTCTAGATGATGAGTCTAACACATTCTCATACTCAATTTCATACCAATTCACGGATTAGAACATAACCCACTTCATGCAAGATCACCAAACTAGTTTTTAAGACATACCTTATGATCCCCTTGTGAAGGTGATCATTAATCCATGCTCGGTTATGAATTTAAGCTTCGTTTAGCCTTCCAATTTGAAGATTTTTAGAGAAACTAGGGTTTAAACCCTCTTTCTTCTTCCTGGACATCGATACACACACATTATGTGGGGTTTTATCTTTATTTTATAAAACTCACGTTTCCCACTTAAAGGTTTTGGTCCCTCAAGTTTCATTTTCATTATACAAAAGACTAAAACTCATTTCTTTATATCAACCGGGATTCTAATTTACCAAACCCGTTTTTGGGGTGTTACAATGTGAGAGGACAAAAACCTTTATTATTGATTTATAAGCATGTCCTAAAAATTTGACATCAGTTCATGGTCTAAATAGAAGTTATGCGCGATATCGTAAAATGAAAGCTTTTTATTAATTAAATGGCATTTTTTGTATAAATCACATTTAAACCCAAATTTTGACACCAAACTTTCTACCCACTGATATAATATAATATTTAGGGATTTTTGAAAATTTTTATTAAATTTTAAACTAGTCATAACATAGAGTTCTTGCACAGGCTTGGTAATTGACGATAATGTCCTTTTTGCTAATAAAATGAGTTTTACACATCCTTTACATATCAAACCTTTTTCTACTGATTTTATAAGTTATTTTAAACAGTAAAGGCTGATCAAAATCTCAGATTTCCTTAATCAACCCGAATATCGTCATATGCTGACTTTTATGCGATTTAGGCGCATAGTATGGTTTAAAACCATATTTGGCACCTAAGGCTTGTTACCTACTGATGTTATGGGTAAATTTTTATACTTTAACAGTAAATAAAAGTTTTGAACTCAGATTTCCAAATTTGACCTTATAGCATATGTGAAATGACCAAAATGCCCCTACGGTGCATAGTTTGGCCATAAATGATAAATTTCACATATGTATGATATCTTACTGATATAACTTGTTAAAATAAATATTTTTACTGATTGTTTTAGACCAGAACCTCATATTACTATTCAACCTCTTTTATAAACACTAAAATGACCAAATTACCCTTACGGGGCTTAATTTGATTTTAAATTCGTTTTGGGCATAATGGAAGGTATCCTACTGATATCATAACATATTTTAAGCATATTAACATATGAAACATGTACATGACTCATTTGGTTATCCGTTATGCATATTCGTGTTCGGTACGGTTTATGTAACTAGTTTGCATAAATTAACCGAAACGGGTCAAACCTTATCATAATTTATTTCAAATCCAGAATGTGCTTAGTTTACCCATTTTATACAAGTCTTCATACTTTTCGGTTCTAAATCACATTCTAATCCGGTCTTCGCTTAATCTTGCATTTTGAACCGTAAACCTTTCTTTAAAACTAACCGGTCTAAGTTAAGACTTAAATAAGACCCGTTAGGAATCTAATAGGCTATTAAAACCTTCGTTCCAGATTAGGAGCCCAGTAAAAGCTACTTGTACTTGCTGATTGAAATACGGCTGGGAATAAAATTATATTTTAGCTCAGGTAAATACTTTTAACTTATTTTCTCTTATACGGGCTTGGGATACGGTATTTAATAATACCGCTTGGTCGGGTATTGAATCTTTAATCGATTAGTGGTTAAACTATTTAGATAACCCGTTTTAATCTGTTTTGTTTGATTTAAACCTTTGGGGGGGTTAATGACCATGTCCTGGATATCCTTGGCTCATTCAAAGAAATGGCCACAACTTAAGCACGGGGTGTAGGCATACACATGACAGTGCGTATGTAGAAAGATATACCCGCCTGTTGAGGATAACTCGTCGTGGGTTTATATTATGTGGTGGGTCTATTAATCTTGTTCCGGCTTCTATCCCGGATCCTGAATGTACGACAAACATATAAATCTGTACACAAGATTATTTTTAAATAATTGTCCCAACTTATAAAAGAATATTTGTGCCTTGTGCATTTAAATCAATTTTTTAAACACTTTTCAAAAAGTGTCAGCTAATTGTATTTACCACTGTAAACTAACGTATTTTTCAAAAAGATTAAGTGCAGGTACTACGCGTAATGGGCTGGCTACTCCGAGTATTAAATAAAGAGTCTTGCAAGTTTTTGATGCTTAAATCTGTTGAACAATATTTCTTTTTGTTTTGATCCACCTGTGGATCCATCTTACAATCCGTTGTATAATATTTATTTGTACTTTCAAATCGGTTTGTAATATTATTACTTTAAGACTTCCGCTGTGCATTTAAACTGTGATTATTGACCATGATGATATCAACTACGTCACGATACTCCCCACCGGGCCCACCGGTAATACGTGGAAATATCAGGGTGTGACACCTAGCCCGGTATATCCCATTTTAGTTTTACACCATTGTGAACCTTACGTCTTTTTACTCTCTGATCAAGGTTCTCGGCATTGAAAAATCTTCGTACACTAAATCACACGTGTATATGTTGACATTTAAGAGAAATACAGTCAAGAAAATCAAGAGCAATGGTGATATATATGCGGATTAGACACCAAAAAATAAACACTCAAAAAATGGCTACAATTTAAGGAATGTGTTTAGTGACGGTATCAGATTTCTAATTGATGGAGAAAAGTCTGGTGGCAAGAAAAGCTGCTTCTAGGAGGTTGTCAAGTGTTTTCGCTCGACGATTCCATTCTTGGGTGGTTGGTTTGGCCCTTGTTCATGTAACTCGAATCCTAGCCAGGTATATCCCATTTTAGTTTTACACCATTGTGAACTTTACGCCTTTTTTACTCTCAGATCGAGGTTCTCGGCATTGAAAAATCTTCGTAAACCAAATCACACGTGTATATGTTGACATTTAAGAGATATACAGTCAAGAAAATCAAGAGCAATGGTGATATATGTCACACCCTGACTTTTGCGGATGCGTGATTATTGGTGTGACTTCTTAATACCATTGCATACGATCATAACAACACTATATGATAAAACCAGTAGATGTACATCCATTAATTTAAGTTTAAAAGTAGTACAACATAATTTTCTGAAATGTCGATTCCAAAATTCATGTTACAAACCATAACATATTTTAAGGAGTTCAAAAAGACTCAACAAAAGATTTTAAAACAAACCCGAGTTTAGGACCACGTATCTCGTCCAGGATTAAGATACGTCTCCTAAGCCCTAATGACTTGGATGACATCTTTATTCACAACGTAGCTTAAAAACTCCAACGCCCGCCAGATCCATTTACTAATTTCCTGAAATACATGTAGTTTGAAAAATCAACAAAAAGTTGAGCGAGTTCATGTAAAAGTGAGTATGTATAAACCTTTGTAATATGTCCGTATGTATGGAAATCCCTGGTATGTAGCAATTAAGGAAAAAGAGATCACCATTGGGTTGCAAAGCCAATGATATGTGTGAAGTGATGCAGGAAGACTCAAACCTAGCGGATTTATGCGTCGGTCACTTAGTCACCACCTGGCCCACGCAGCGGACTCAGGAGTGGGCTCGCTACACCCCAAATAGATCTATCACTAATGTCCCTCGGTCCTACAACGAGGATTAATGGCCCCAAGTAACGCCTACCCACTCACATGATCTAAGTACTAAAACCCTCCTTAAGCTAACCATACCATGTATATAAAAGTCTGTAGTAATTGTCGCATGTATTTCACCCCCGAAGTATAAAACTGAAAACAGTAAAGAGAAAAGGGGGACATGAACTCACAGTATTGCGTCTTCGTATGTGTAACCCAAGTCTTCCCAGCCAACACGACTACCTACAGTGTACTAACGTCTATTAGACGAACGGGTCGTGCCTTGTCTTAGTATTTGTGTTTTTGGGTTACGTTTCTGGTATTATTCCAAGTTATAATGATTATATTTAGTTTTGGAATAATTATTTATGCAGTGCTTCTGTATTAATACTTCTCAAGTATTCGTATTTCCTTCCCAAGGATGGGGTATTTCATACATGTATTTGTATATCTTGCCACGTAATGGCGCTGTATTTCGGTGTATTGTTCTAAATAAAAATATGTTAATATATTCCCAATATATATATTCCCAAAACCATATATTTCAAGTCTCACTTAAATATATATATAAATAAACCTTATTTTGTTTAATCATGTATCGTTCCAGAAAATATATATTTTTCTCAAAAATTATATATCTTCTAAATATACCAGGAAAATATATTTTTATCTCCCACTTGGAAAAACATATTCAACTCATTTGTCCAACAATAACGTATTTCCAAAATATATGTATTTTTCCCAAAAAATAATATATTTTTATTTCTGCAGTTTCCAAAATAATATTTTACCAAAACATACGTATAAGACTATTCTTCCGAAATACTACGTAAGTTACGTTCCAGCGTTTCGTAATATAACATTACTTGTGTAACTTAAATATTTATCTGTGAGAGCGTTGGTATTATTTCGGAGTCGTAATTTCATGACATTTTCAAGTTATATTATTTTTACCCTAAAAATAATATATATCTAGTTCACAAAATAATCACATAGTCACACAAGCGTCTTATTAATAAACATATATTCTAAATATATATTTATCAAGTTTTATTTACGAAAATCCACCTCCGGTACTTGGTAATTTTTGAAATAAAAATCATGGCGAAGTTTATTTTGAAAACCAAGTTAAAAATATATTTGTAAACTTTTGCTAGAAAAATATTTCTAAGTGTTGAAATTCTAGAAAAATTTCGCCAGAGTTTCCTTTGTAAATGGAGGCGTCCATGCTTTTTAGCATATCATTTTCTTTTCCAAATTTACTCAAACAATCATCAACCAACAATATACAATCTTTAATCATCAAACTTAACCAAAAATAAACATGAACCATAAACTTGTGAACTTGAAAGTTTGTAAAAATATGTAGTAAATTACTAACATATTTAGTAGGTCTTGTTATCTTTAAAAATAATATTAGTTTCTTAAAAACTTTATTTTTAAAGAATTTGGAGTTTAACAACTTCTAGTCATGATTTACAAAAATATCTCTTTGTTAAATTTTCTTGTTACACAAGGGTTCACACACTTGTTTACTTACTAAAAATGCTTTTAGTTCATACAAGATCCGGGTTTTAACAAGACTAGTATCTTTCACTTGGTTCTTCCGAAAAACCACTTGTAGATCTTTAGATCTACAAGTTTAGAATCTTATTTTTCAAGAAAAATTATATTTATTCAAGTTCAAGGTTCATGTATGGATGGATTCGTCATCTTTCATAATTCTAACTTTTACATCTTACTAGTTTATGTTCTTAAACATGAACTAGTATGTCTAGATGATGATCCATCTTGCTTCTATTAACAAACAACATGTAATAATCATAACAACACAAGATCTTCATGATTTACCCATATATCTTCTCTTTATCCACTCTTTATCCATTATGTTCAAGACTTAGTTTATGTTCATTAGAGTTTCTTCATATTTTACCATTCTATCATCTATTAACCACTAAAAATAAGAACAAGATGATGTTTTAGAGCACTTACTACTAGCACAAGGCTAGGGGAGAAACAAGGCGTAAAAGTGGTGGATAAAAGAAAACAAGAGTGGTCCTTGAGCTTCCGAGTGCACCAAGCTTGGTTGTGGGACCTCTAAAACCTTTGTATGTATGAAGAATGGCTTGAATGAAGCTTGAAGGTGGATGTATGGTGGTGATGGTGTTCGGCCGAACTCAAAGGAAGAAGGAAGAGAGAAAGTTTGAGTTTGTGATGGTTGGAAGTGAGAGGATGATTAACTTAAGTGTTAATTTATAAACCAAATATCTCCTTTAACCATCATGCAAAATGCTTCTAATCTCCCAACATGTGCCATT
The DNA here is from genome assembly GCA_030545235.1 of Helianthus tuberosus. Lineage (NCBI taxonomy): Eukaryota > Viridiplantae > Streptophyta > Magnoliopsida > Asterales > Asteraceae > Helianthus > Helianthus tuberosus. The sequence continues at coordinate 30,518,363 of CM060444.1, forward strand.
ATAATAATCAAAAGAATGTGGGGGTTGTCCCACCCCACATAACCGTAGAGTAGGGGGTAGGGGGTTGGGTTGTGATGGAACTAGTTACATTCTAGTTAAGTTCTAATGGTGCTTAGTTAGTATATTAGTGTGTTATGTAATATAAGGTGTGTTAGGGTGCTCGGGGACCCTAACTAGCTCAGAAAAGTAAAAATAATGTGTTTGGCAATATTTTTATGTTCCGGGTAAAGTCCGGTTGTTCGGTTGGATGTTGATCCGTTAAAGTGCTAAGTAAAGATTTAAAGTGTCTTTTATATTATTTTTAGTGACACATTAAATTCCCAACACTTTGGAAAATATCTAGGACTATTTTACCAAGTTTTTGCACTTTACTAGCTTTGTTAAATGCTGAATTCTGGGTTTTTAGTGCAGAATTCTGCACTTAAAGTATGTTTTAGGCACTTCCGGGCGCTATAACTATCACCTACTGACGCAGTTTTATGGTCCTCACCTCCCTACACTCCCTACCAGTGTAGTACTTTATTCCCGGCTCATACTGGGCCTCAATATAGTGTCTGTCTAGGTGCTGGTTTTGTCAGCATGTTTACTGGGTTAACCGCTCAGTGTGCTAACTGTGCTTTGTGCATCAAGTTTGTCACTAATATTTGTATATAATAAATCAAGTGACAGCATAAGATGTGATGCATATGTATGTATGTAACAGAAATCACTAAGCAGTTTAATCACAGTTGGAATCAAGCACAGTCATTAAGCACGAATTAAACATTAATTAATTGTACGGATACCTGTAACTTTTAGGGTTGTCACAATATATATGCGGATTAGACATAAAAAATAAACACTCAAAAAATGGCTAAAATTTTAGGAATGTGTTTAGTGACGGCATCAGATTCCTAATTGATGGAGAAAGGTCTGGTGGCAAGAAAAGCTACTTCCAGGAGGTTGTCAAGTGTTTTCGCTCGATGATTCTATTCTTGGGTGGTTGATTTGTATAACAACCCTCCTGAAATTTTTCCGACACCCCAAGATATTTTGAAATACCCCAATATGTCTTAAAATACACCCCATACATGAAAACAGGGCCCGAATACCTTTAATATTAATAAAATTAAATAAAAACAATTTTTATTAGTCGTTCGTGGGCCGCGTAGAAGTAAGCATAAGCTTACGCGGGCCGCGACAGCATGGAATTAGGGCGACACCCGGTGCCGCCATGTGTCGGGTCACGTGTGGAGTCTAGGGCTGACTCTGCAACCCTAGGGCCTACCCTAGGGAGCCTCGCGGGCCGCGAAGGCCCTGCCTGTGTGCTACGCGAGGCGTGAGAAACTGACGAAACAGCCCTATAAATTGCTTTGCTCGGATCTTCAGTCAGTTCGTCCCAAATCTTTCTCTCTCTCTCAATTTCTACGTAGTGTACACTATACTCGGGTATAATATCCCCCTAAATAACGAAGCTCTGCTCCGTTGTAAGTATCATAACCCCTGGATACGTATTAGATACGCTGCCCGATTGATCTAGGGTTCCGTAACGACTCTCGTGGTTCTGCCCGACGTAGTCGTTGGAATGCCGTCTCGGGGAGGGTATTACTAATGTTAAAATGGGTTATGATACTAACATGTGTGCATTTTTGTAAATTATAGATTTTCACCAGGAAACCCTAAAGGATAATCTAAGACAGCAATGTGAGTAATCTCCTTTTTGCAAATTGTTTTTACAAAACCTCACACGATTAATTATATATTAAGCAGTTATTGAGTATTTGTAAGGATACAATTATCGTCGGTATGTTGGGGTTTTGTATACAAAATTTGTTACTGCCTTGCGAGGGGTAACATTTCCACAAGTCGGGTTGACAGTACCGTGGGTGGTAATTGATATGACTTGGAAACAAATGTAATTGCGAGACCGCCCTCAATACTGTACAATGGTTTTTATATAAACTTGATTAAACGGGGATTCACTCACCAGTATTTCCCACTGACAAAATATTTTTAAACGCGTTTCAGGTAACAAAATGTGAAAGCCAAATAGAAGGCAGCTGGACAGCACTGAAGGCTTGGAAAAGTGGCAATAAAGTTACCTAAAAAGAAATAGATGTTTTTATTAAATAAATAAGGGTTTTATCCCTATGAAAATATGTGTACTTGAACTTGGGATTTTTCCCATATGTTTAATATATTAAAAGCGTGGTATTTTACTCTGGTAAAATATTTCCTAACTACGGTCCTGATATAATTTCCGCTGCCAAAATTGACTAAACACACGATACCACCAAAACTGGCTCGCGGCCGCCCGTTCCTGGAAAACAGGGATCGGTAGTTGCGACAGTTTGGCCCTACAATTTACCGACAAAATGAACTAAAATTGGCATCATTCGGATCACAATCTGTTATAGATCATTCCTACAAAATTTCATAACAAAATTCGAGCTAAAACACGTCCAAATTGATAAAAAAAACATGAACAGTTCTTCGAAAGTTGCTGACGTCAGTCTTCCGATCGGATTACACCTGTTATTGTTCTTGTTTTACTTGCTGATGTCATACTCATCTGATCGGATTACCATCTGACCGGATAAGTATTGTTGGTTTACAATGTTCAACTTCAAACTAACGAAGGACCATCCGACAGGATGGCCATTCGTTACTTGGATCACTTGTATCTTAGATCATTTAAGTCATCCGTCCAAACGACGATTTGGACGAACGACCATTCGATCCAAGTGTTTAAGTTTGTATTTCTGAAATTTGACTAAGTGTTTGACTTTTCAGGGACGTTGATCATGGCAGACGAATTCATAAATCCTTTTGGATATATTTTTGCCTATAATACAGGAGACACATCTTACAACACCAATACCAACACGAACCCAAAGACTGCTACCAAGGTAATCTCTGACTCGCTGAGTGTCGATAATGCATATGGCACGTACAATAAACCTCCAAAGCTAATGGCGATCGAGGATTATAATAGGTGGGCGAAACGGTTCGATGGGTGGTTAAAGGAATTAGCCTATGATAACTGGAAATGTATGAAAAATGGTTTCAAAACTTCGAGGGAAGATCATGAAAACCTGGTAGAACAAGAGTAGGAAGATTTTATAGCCGAACAAAAATGTGTTGCCTTGCTACATCAGTCAGTTCGAGATGATATCATATCATTGATCGACTATGATAACTCGAAGGATTTGTGGTCAAAGCTTGAAAAGAAATGTAAAGGGGGTGAAGAAATGGTAAAAAAAAAAATAAGAAATCTTTGTTGAAAAAGGAATTTGATTTGTTTACATGTATGAAAAACGAGAGCGTGCGTCAAATGATTGAAAGATTTTGTCATTTGAAGGCAGAATTGGCCAGATATGGAATCAAAAAAGACGAAGATGAGATGGTTGATAAAATGTTCGAGGCATTGCCAAATGAGCAGGACTGGCAATATTTTGGTCTTGTGCTTAAAAACGCTAAACCAATGGCAGAGATGACAGTAAACTGGTTGATCGAGCGATTTGAGGGTCACGAGCTGGAAATAAAGAAGATGAACAAGGTGAGCAGTTCACAGTATCAACAAAACGTTGATCTGTATTATCGAGATAGTATGATTCCCAAAGTTACATCACCAAAGACTGCCTTTAATGGCGAAAGTTGAAATGCTGTGACACAAGAGAAACCCAGCAGTGAGTCTTCATCAAACAGCGGTTACCATGGAACTGGGTCTAGTACATCGTCTTCATCCGCATCGAACAATCAGTAGTCACAAAGTACTTCAAAAAATGTATTCCAGTGCAACATTGCTGTTAATCTAAACAACGCACAGAATTTCAACGAAGAAACAGCAAAGCAGCAGATGGTATTTCTAGCATCGATTCTGGAGTCGTACGAAAGCTTAGTAGCCAGAAAGATTGGGAACACCAATCTGACCAAAGAAGACTACGATCATAAGATCCAGAGGAGATGGAGCTAATCGACATACGCTGGTGCATGGTGAGTGTGATTCATAGAGCTCAAAGATTTCTAGAAATTACCGAAAGAAACTCTATTGGAGGTCCTTCAACGAAGCTCGGTTTCGACAAATCAAAGGTGACTTGCTTCAAATGTAAGCAGAAGGGTCACCTCAAACGAGAATATCAAAACTCTGCAACCGATGAGACTGCAAATCCGTTTCATGATGATTATTATAGAAAGGCAGTATATCATTGAAACCGTGAAGAGCCACCGAGGATGAAGCAGATTGAAGAAATTCCAAAAGAAAAATCAAGAGCTTTGGCGGTAATCCAAAGGGATTTGATTGGAGTGAATTTCTTCCTGAAGAGGATGCTATAGGTTATGCATTTATGGCAACTACTTAACCAGCAACATCAGTTTCAACATACAATAGAGAAAGGAGTATCGCACAAAGACAGAAGCATAAGATCTATGGAATTTGGAAAGAAGCTAAAAAGGCTAGAAGATGGGATCCGGATCATGAGTGTTACTTAGATCCAAAAGGCAACATTTGTAAAGATCCATCAACCATTGATTTGGAAACTCTTGTAAAAGCAGTCCCTCTAGTTGAAGAACAGATCAAGATCGACACAACAAACAGAGCAGAGAAAGAAAAGCTCAAACAGGAGATTCGTGAAAGATATCTGAGGTCCCTGGAACCAAAGAAAGTGGATGAAAGGATCATCGACACTGAAAAGGAGATGATAGCCGAGAACCTAACAAAGATGACAGACCAAGTTCTAATCACGAAAGCACTTGAGGTAGATTCCAAGTCTACTTTTAACTCTGAGTCATCAGGAAAGGTCAGTAGTAGTGGTTCTGAAAATGAATCAGGTAAGGGTGACAGTGCTAAAACCGAAAGTGATTGCAGAGGTTGCATGAAAGAGTGCAAAGTCCGCAACACACATGCATATCTCTCAAACAAAAGAATCAAGGAGCTGGTTGAAAAAGTTGGTACAATCGATAGAGAAGTTCTAAGTCGAGACAAACTGATTAAAGCTTCAAATGAAAGAATCAAAGAATTAAATGAAAAGATTGAAAAAGATAAAAGTGATGCTGAAAGTTTTCAAAAGGAAAATGAAAAATTAACTCTTGAAAACAGAAAAATTTCAGAAAATTTTGACAAGCTGAAAAGATCGGTAAAAGATTCAGATGAGCGTAACTCAAAAACTTACAAAGAAAATACTCATTTATCAGGAGTTCTTCAAGCGAAAGAAAAACTGATAAATCAGAAACTGGATGAGATTGCGAATCTGAAGCTTCAATTCCAAGAAACTAAGATCGAAAATGAGAGAATAAATCTGAAGTTGAACAGCTATAACTCTGCTAGCTTTGTTCTTCAGAACATAGTTCCCAAACCAATCGAGAAGAACAAAGTTGGTGAGGATGTTTACTCAGATGGAACAGGGGTGTGTTATCATCAAGTTCCACCACCAGTGCTCAACAATTTCACAAAGAAACAATTTGGGTTGGTAAAGGAATCTGAAACAAATAATAAAACTGATGTTGAAAAACTTCCAGAAAACATTGATGTCGCATTTAAATCACAAACCAATGAAGATAGCATTGCATCTGAGGTTGTGAAAAATGTTGTTCAAAAAGTGCTAAAATGTGACAGTGACTCCACAGTTGAAGATGAAGAATGTTTTGTAAACAACTACATCTCGAAACCAAAATCCCAGAACAACTTAAATGATGTACCAACACTTGTCATGTACAAGATGGAAGGTTCGGATAAGTTGTACTCGGATATTGAGTTTCCAATCGAAAACGTGAACGTGGATAAGATGAAAAATGTTTTCAAACTTGTTGAGATTGATGTTTCTGAGATTGAAGGTCTAAAAATTTCTAAGAGGTTTTTTAAACTTTCAACATGATAAATCTTACTACAAGAAACCAGTTGTGCCACCACGTTTTAACAAAAACACTCAAAACAGAGGGATGGGTGGACATCAGGGTGGTAAGAATTACCAGAAAAGGAACTTTCAGAAACAAAAAATTGTTGAAAAGAAAACGTTTGTGAAGAGCTCAAGCTCAATGACCGACCAAGAATCGGAAATCTTTTCAAAAACATATGAAGAATTTTTTTCTAAAAAGGCCTCACAACCATAGACTAAAGGTAAAAGTCGGGAAGTTGATACCCGCACGTGCTTTAGATGCAACCAAACTGGGCACATTGCACGAAAATGTCCAAACCAAAAACCTAAGTCTGTGATTGTTGAGAACCCAAAGAAAGCAAATGATGTCAAAGGCAAAGCGCCATGTATGTTGAGAAGAAGATTTCAAAATCTGAAAAGGTTAAAACAGAAGTTAAACCTGTTAAACAACCGGTCCCTTCACAATCGGTAAAGAAAAATGATAAATTTTACAAACGGGTTGCTTCTCCTCAACAAACATGGATGCCAAAGTCAAAATGACAAGTCAAGACATCTGATGAAGCAAAACCAAAGGTTCAGTCAAAACAACCATCTTCAATCAAATCGGTTAAGATGGATGTACCTTTGGATTATTACATAAAGCTTGAAAAACAAACTTCGACCCCACCAGGGAAGAAGTATGTTCCAAAGAAGGTTCAACCATCTGGTCAACCTAAAGAGGATGAATTCTTTCTATATAGCGGGGTTGAGGTTGGAACCAAAGAAAGTTTGAAAATGAACGAAGAAAACTTCCCACCACTGTACACAAAGACAACTCACCTTAACGTCAAGCTACCCGAATCAAGGAGGCTTGGGTCGCTTCAACTTCTAACTAAATTGTTTTGAAATGTGCAGGAGCTTCCAAGATCTGTTTTGAAGTGGATTATGGATAATGCAGCGTCCCGACACATGACAGGGCGAAAGACCCTTCTATACGACGTTAGAGGTTTCAACGGTGGTTATGTTGGTTTCGCAGGAAACCAAGGTGGTAGAATAATCGGGGAAGGCACACTATCAAACGGTGTCGTTACATTTGAAAGAGTCAACTACATATCAGAACTGGAGAACAATTTACTCAACATTTCTCAGATTTGTGACAGGATGTACACAACTCATTTTACTGACAAGGAATGTCTGATTCTGAAGTCGGGGTTTGTTATCCCCGAGGAGTGGATCATAATGCGAGCTCCAAGGGTAAATGATCTGTACGTGTTGGACATGAGTGTTGCTACGACTACCACGGGTCACCCTCAGTGTTTCGTATCGAAAGCTACCGAGAAGGAGCCAGTGCTGTGGCATCAAAAAATGGGCCATATTCACCTACGTAAGATGAATCACCTGGTTCACAACGATCTTGTTAGAGGTGTTTATCTGAAGAATTTCCATCTGGAGGGAGAATGTATTAGATGTCTGAAGGGAAAGAAACATAAGAAATTCCATCCCAGAAAGACAGAGAATTCAATCTCGAAGCCACTTGAAAGACTTCACATGGATCTCTTTGGTCCTGTGAATGTCAAGAGCATTACTGGAGATCTTTACTACCTAGTGGTTACCGACAATTATTGGAGATTCTCGTGGGTGATGTTCCTGAAGTCAAATGATGAAACATTTGAGAGTTTGCTGAAGTTGTTCAGAAAGATAGAGAATCTATACCAGACCCGCATCTGTAGATTACGAAGTGACAATGGTACGGAATTCAAAAACAACAAAATGGAAGAATTCTGCGACAAAAAGGGTATATTGCAAGAGTTCAGTGCACCATACACTCCACAGCAGAATGGAGTTGCAGAAAGAAAGAATAGAATGCTAACCGAGACGGCTAGAACGATGCTAACTGATTCAAAGTTACCTATCAACTTTTGGGGAGAAGTTGTATCTGCCGCTTGTTATATTCTTAACCGGGTCCTTACTGTGAAGAAGCATAATAAAACGTGTTTCGAACTCCTCAACAAACGCAAGCCTAATTTGGAATATCTGGAACCATTCGGGTCTCCCTGCACAGTTCTAGATCCCGATGGAAAGTTTGGTTCGATGAATTTGGAAGGTATCTTTGTGGGCTACTCCAGTCCACTTAGACGAATTTTCGTTCCAAGTCTCGGGAGGATCATCGAAGCACAACATGTAGAATGTCAAGGATATACTATGCCTCCACAGAAGCCCACAGACTCATGGCGATTCAATTATGATTCTTTATGGGACTCATTCGGTTCACCAGAAGAGCCAGAGTACTTTGATGAATTAGAAATTTTACGGGAATATGAAGCGTCCCAGGGTAGATTGCCAGCAAAGTCTTCTAAACGTCAATATACTTCCAATAATCATGAAGCTGGTCCCAGTCATGCTGGAGAAAGTAATGATGTTCAGCAAACTCAGACTACTTTGGAACAAGAGCCTGCTCCAGAAAATCAGATGACGACAGTTGATGATGATGATTCAGAGTCTGACTCGGTTAGCCCAACCTTTGATCGTGGTGATTCAGAATCTGAGGGGGAGCAGATCCAATCTTCAGACTAGATAGTCCATGTTGATGAACAAGTTGCGCACCAGAACGTCACAAATTTGGAAGGCGAGGTGAGCGTTCCCGATGAAGTTATCTCAAGGACTCTATCTTATCACCCCGAGGAGTTGATTATAGGAGAACTGCAATCAGGAGTTCGAACAAGAAGCCAAATTGACCATGGCCTTACATGTTTTTATACTAAAATGGCTCCATTACAAACTGAATTCTCACTCAGTTGCTTTATTTCACAGATTGAACCTCAAACTTACAAAGAAGCACTGACAGAAGAATCGTGGGTGAATGCGATGCAGGAGGAGCTAAGTCAATTTGAGAAACTCGGTGTTTGGAAACTTGTCGATCTTCCTGACGGACACAGAAAGATAAACACCAAGTGGGTGTTAAAATGCAAGAGAGACGATCGAGGAGTGATAGTCAGAAACAAAGCTTGACTCGTTGTTTAGGGCTTTAGTCAGCAAGAGGGGTTAGACTTCACTGAGGTTTATGCTCCAGTTGCTAGACTTGAGGCTATCAGAATATTTCTTGCTTTCGCTTCATACAAAAGATTTAAAGTTTACCAGTTAGATGTCTAGTCGGCTTTCCTTTACGGAAAGGTGAAAGAGGAGGTCTACGTCGGTCAGCCACCGGGCTTTACCGATCCGGTACACAAAGACAAGGTCTACCTCTTGGACAAAGCGTTGTATGGTTTGCATCAGGCCCCGAGAGCCTGGTATGAGACACTCTCTCAACACTTGCTCTCCAATGGCTTTATCTGAGGTAAGGTGGATGTTACACTCTTCACTAAGGAACTCGATGGTCATCTACTGATCATTCAGATATATGTTGATGACATTATTTTTGGGTCAACAAATGAAGAACTCTGCAAAGAATTCGAACAAGTGATTAAGCAGAAGTTTGAAATGTCGTCAATGGGTGAGATGAAGTTCTTCCTAGGGCTACAAGTCGATCAGATGCCCGAGGGAACTTTCATACATCAAAAGAAGTACGTCTATAACATTCTAGAGAAATTTGGGATGTCTGAGACTACACTAATGTCCACCCCATTAGCAACTAATCACGGTATAAACCCTGATCTCACAAGAGAGAAGGTTGACGAGATGCTATACCGTTCGATGACTGGTTCGCTGATGTACCTGACAGCATCCAGACCCGACATCATGTACCCGACACGCCTCGCGGCCCGATATCAGTCAAGTCCTAGAGCCTCGCATATGTCTATCGTCAAAAGGATCCTACGCTACCTGAAAAGAACCCCAAGCTTGGGGTTGTGGTATCCCAAAGACGGTGATTTCAAGCTCGAAGGATATTCAGACTCAGATTTCGGTTGCTGCAAGATAAATTCAAAATCAACAACTGCAAGATGCCAATTCTTCGGACCTCGCTTGGTCACTTGGCAATGTAAGAAGCAAACAACCGTCGCTCTTTCAACGTGCGAAGCAGAATATGTTTCTGCCAGCAGCTGCTGCTCGCAGATTCTGTGGATACAGCAACATATGCGAGATTACGGTTTGCAATTTCTTACCTCTCCTATATTTGTTGATAACGAGGCTTCAATGAACATAACAAAAATCTGGTACATCACGCTCAAACTAAACACATAGAAATTCGACATCACTTCATCCGAGATTGTTTCGAGAAGAAGTTGATTCGTATAGACAAAATCCACACCGACGAACAAAAGGCAGATTTACATACCAAAGCATTTGATAAATCACGATTTTTATGCTTATTAAAATCAAATGGTATGAAATTTTTGTCGTTAGGGAGAGACATTATTGGCGTTGATGAGAAAACCGAAGCAGAAGATGTCGAAAAGCAGACTGCTTTGGTTTGTCGACTTTTTAGTTGTTTTCGTATTTAGGGGGAGATAGATATATTTCAGAAAATACAAAAACATTAAAAAACACAAAAATCCAAAAAAAAAAAAAAACCAAAAAGAGTTTTGTGTATAAAGAGGAAATGATAGTACATCAGGTAGACAGTTACGGTATGCTAAAGAAATGTAAAGTTTAAAAGCGTTAAACGGTCTCACTGATGATATGCCGATAGGTTTTTACACGTTTAGTAGACTTTTTCAAGATATAAACATAAATTTCTTATCTTGCTTATTTCGTGGGGAACATCTCTCGGATATATAGATAACCCCTGAAATCTCGATTGAAAGATTTCCTGTTTCTGACATACTAGGTCTATGTACTTGATGATATATGGGGTATTATACCAGGACTTCTGATTTTGCGGAAGCAATAGCCTATTCCTCGTATAATACTCTTCACAGCTTTAATTCTTAAAGCCTCCCCTCAGCATAAAAAATGATAAACATTTCAAAATGCTAATCATGTGCTGTTGAAGAAAAGATCCCCAAGAGGGACACACCGAAAGACGAGCCATCATCTCTTTGTCTGAATGGAAGTTCTAACCTGAGCTCTCATGGCTTCGCACTACCCTTTACAGATATCATTATTGTATATTCACCTGTAAGACTGAATATAGAGATCTGGATTCGAGAGTATATTCTGAGGTGGGACACACGAATAAGTTAAGTACTTAATACACCTAAATCGTATCCTGAATTAGTTGAAATCTGAGTGAAATTTAAAAGGATCAGTATATCGACAATCTAGGTGAACTGTTTAAAACTTAGTGTGAAATTAAGCTCAACGGTACCTGTGACTAGTCGGCAGCTGATATGATCCTCTAACACACTCACCAAAAATATGTTTGTAAATAGTTTACTGTTTTCTTTACAGCATTTTATTTCTGTATTAGCCCAAAACCCAAAAAGATTTTAGTGTGTTTTAGCTTAAACTTTCTTAAAATCACAAAAAGATTTTATCTTCTGCTTTAGTTTACGACAAACTAAGGTGGAAAGCTGATCTTCAGAATCTGAAAAGTGAAGCGAAGCAGGAAGTTTCTGGGCTAAACAACTGGGTTGGGAGCTAATCTTTAATGATTGAGAATTTCAAAGTATAAACAAGTTCATTAACTTGACACTTGTAAATTTTTCAGAAAAAGTGTAGAAAAAGTTTGAGAAAAATGTCAGTTGTTTCGTTTTGGGTCAACCAAGGTCATTAATTTGGACTTGGTAGGCAAATTGAGTACCTAGGGTCATTAATTTGGACCTAGATACTTAAGTGGATATCAAAAACTGATCAAAACTGATAAAAAATTGAAAATTTGAAAATGTTAAAAATTTGAAAAGGATGAGTTTGGATCGGATGACCCTCCGATCGGATGGCCATCCGGGTGACGACAATGGGCTATAAAAGAAAGTCAAAGACTTTCAGTCAACCTCATTCGTCCGGATTGTCTTTCGTCACTCTCACAAACTCTCTCAACTCTCATTGATCTGATTTCACATTCTTGCTTTTCCAAGTTCATAGGATTGTTGACACACTCAACCTTCACTATGGGAAAGGTAAGTTTCCTAATTTTCACCAATAAATTTCAGGAATTTGATGTTTTTATTGGTTGTCGGAAACTGTTGTGGTATAATCCTAGATCTAGGCTTGTTTGGGGATTGCTAGTAGAAACTGAACATAGGGTATTGTTCATCGGCCTTAGATCTATGAATTTACCGAGCCAATTTCATGAAAAGCACTCTAAATTTGAACATTGATTGATTAAGGGTGTCGGTAGGCCAAGAGACTAAAATTGAAATTAAACCCAAACCATTAAGTTTTGAGAAAAATTGAACATAGGGTTTTGCTAGTCGGCCAATTCTCTACGTGAAAATGTGTTCAATTTTGTAAAAAGTTGAAAATTTTGATCTTTGATTGTGTAGATTCAAACTGTTCTTCATAATTGTTGGGACGAATGGCCATCCGATCCTTGACACTTATATGTGTGAATATATTCTAAGTGTTTGTTTGTACAAGAGTTGTTAAGTGTTGACATGTTAATCATTGTACATACAGGCTTGAATTTTATCTGGTTATCATGTTCATATGTTTCTCATGATTGTCAATCGAATGACCCTCCGATCGGATGGCTATTCGATCCAAAACACACTCTCATGTTGTGCCTGTACTTAAATGTTTATTATAATTGCTTAATTCCCAAATGTGCTCAAGTGTTAATTTTGGAACGAATGACAATCCGATCGGATGGCCAACCAATCCAAATGACTTGTATTGATTTTTGTTCTTTAAGGATATGACACATCTGATCGGATAACCATCCTATCGGATGGCCATCCGATCATCAGTACTATATAGAGTGAGTAGTGCTAAAGTGTTAGAAAAATTTTCAAGATTTTCAAATTTTTCACTTTTCACTATTATGTCTCGATATGTGTGCAGAGTCTAACGTTGATATTTTTATAGGCAAGAGCGACTGATTGGCATGCGAGTCACAACATCTACTGCATTCTGGAAGAGAACTACCCGAACATGGAGCCGTTTAAAGTTATAATACCTTTCATGAAGGAGAGTAGAATCGCTAAGGCCTTGACGAAAAAAACGACATGTTATGAGTCACACCTTAGGAGATTTTGGAAGGCTGTTGTAACACCTCGTAAAATCATGCCTAATAAAATAAAGACACGTGTCATGTAAGGCAGACGTGTCAGGAACCCGGATTAAGTTAAAAGATGTATTGTAGGATTTAAAGGTGTCGACATGTTAATAAATACCTCTGAGCGACCTAATTATAAATCCCAAACCTTAACATATATAAACATCTGATTTATATGAATTTCAAATCCGGTTACCCTTAGTAATAATTAATTAAAACCTCATGGAAATGGATATTATGAGAGTTTACGACAAATATCATATTCAAGACCCTCTCACAAGAATCCAAGATGGAAATTGTGCATGACAACACATGCAGAGACATGCAAAGTCTGATTTCATGCTCCTTACACTAAAAAGAAAGCATGAGATTCAGAATTACAAAGTTACATGGTCACAACTTCAAAAGTTTACAAATTTTTGTCTTCTGATGAAGGCTTACGGTCTGTAAGGGAGCGGACCTGGGCGATGGTTTTTGAAAAACGGTTACGGACCGCAAAGCCTAAGGCTTACGGTCCGTAAGACCTGTAACTGGGCAAAATTTTGGACAAATGCCTGTATAACAAGTTACACCGCCATATAAGAGTGGTTTTCGAAAATCAGGGGCTTTACAACTGGTTTTTGGCAGTATAGGGACACCTGGGAGCATCATATAACATTGGTAGACTTGTTTGGCATGATCCTATGTGATCAAAACTCATATATATAGAAGCTCACTTGCAAGCTTTTGAGCACATCATTTGAAACTTTCATTCTGAGGATTTCTGGAGCTCTCTGGTCAGCAACCAAGTTTTCTTAGGCTTCCTAGTCGTGCTTAGGACTATTGTAAGTGTTTTTAACCTTCTTTAATTCAGTTGTGCTTAGTTAATTAGCTTAAAGTCAAACCGTCGTAATTAAGGTTTGACTTCGAGATTAATTTAAATTTGTCCAGTCAAATTTCAAATTGAAAGTACCTATGAGTTGGTAATTATGTGGGTAATAAACCCTTAAAAGGGTACTCTCTGGTTCCCACTCTAAGTAGGTAATTTGTCGGGTCAAAGTTAATCTTAAAAAGTCAACAGAAAGCTTATTTTCAAATAAACGCATAATTAACAATGTAGATGCCATGCAACCTGTTTTATCACTAATATAACTTGGTAATTAATGTAAGAACATGTCTAAACATGTTCAATCCGACAATTTTCAGTTTAAGCTCGGTTTGGAACCGAAAGTCGCATAAGTGGACTTTTGCTTTGACTTTCAGTTCTGACCCATTAGAGCATAGTTTAGAAATGCCTTAGAGCTTTATTAGGACCAGGTTACATGTTAGTATAACCCTCTGAGATTATACAACTTGGTTCATTAGTTATCCGATTCATTTGCATGTTTCCGTTATATGCTAAATTGTTGACCATTATGCCCATTTGACCTTAAAACTATATTTTGGAAAATATGAAAGAATAGAGACCTTTATTACTGAAATATAAACATGTCCCTAAATTTTCACATCAGTTTGAGGTCTAGGTTAGGAGTTATGCTCAATAGCGTAATTAGAACGCTTTTTATTAATTAAACAACATAATTAGCATATAGCCTATTTAAACCCAAATTTTTATACCAAACTTTTTACCTACCGATATAAAATAATATTCTGGGATTTTTGAAGATTTTTATTTATTTTTAGGCTGAGCATAACATAGGGTTCTAAGCTTGATTCGGTAATTGCCCGTTTTGCCCTTTTGGCCTATAAAATGAGTTTTACAAAACATTTTGACACCAAACCCTTTTGCTACTGATTTTATATGATAAATAAAACATTTTAAGCTTTCTGGAATAATAAAGATATTAGCTTTTCTTATAAAATTCGGAAATCGTCTTTTTAAGCGTTTTTAACGCATAGTATAAGTTAAAACTATTTGAACATATAAGGTTTCATGCCTACTGATATTTTAAGTAAATTTTTATACTTTAACAGTAAACAAAAGTTTTGAACTTAGAATATTAATTTTTGCCTTTTAAGCTTAAGTAAAATTACCAAAATGCCCCTACGGTCCATAGTTTGGTTTTAAGAGATAAATTTCACATATATGTAATACCCTACTGTTATGATTTATAAAAAATGAATACTTTTACTGATTACATCAGACCTGAAACTCAGATTTATAACTAATCTCTTTTATGAGCTTTAAAATGACCAAAATACCCCTTCGGGGCATAATTTGAGTTTAAACTCATTTTGGGCATAATGGAAGGTATTCTACTGATATCACAACATATTTAAGGCATCTTAACTTAGGAAACCTGTTCATGATTCATTTGGTTACCCGTTACGCAATATTCGCGTTCGGTGCGGTTTATGTAACTAGTTTACATAAATTAGCCGAAACGGGTCAAACCTTATCATTTTTGTCTCAAAATCCAGAATGTGTTTAGTTTACCCATATTATACAAGTCTTCAAACTTGTCGGGTCTAAAACACATTCTAATCCGGTCTTCTCTTAATCATGCGTTTTGAAATGTATCTTTCTTTAAAAACTAACCGGTCTAAGCATAGGCTTAATTAAGACCCGTTAGGAATCTAATAGGTTATTAAAAACCTTCGTTCCAGATTAGGAGCCCAGTAAAAGCTATGTGCACTTGCTGTTTGTGATTTATACTTTGCTCAGGTAAATACCTTTAACTTATTTTCCCTATACGGGCTTGGGATACGGTATTATAATAATACCGCTTGGTCGGGTATGTAGTCATTTAAATCGGATTGTGATTAATGCATTTATATAACTCGTTTTAATCGGTATTATTTGGTGTATGGCCTTTGGGGGTTTAATGACCATGTCCCGGATATCCTTGGCATCATTCATGAAATGGCCACGACCTAAGCACGGGGTGTAGGCATACACCTGACAGTTGCATTATGTAAAAACTAGTAATCCACTTAGAGGAATCAACCTTGTGGGCGTTATACTTGTGGCGTGTCAGTTAATCTTTCCGGCTCTTCTAACCAGCCCTGACGGACGACAAGTAAGAAAAACTGTATACAAGATTATTTTTAAATAATTGTCCCAAGTTATAAAAGATATTTTGTGACGTGTGCATTTAAACTAATTTTTTCTTAAACTCTTTTCAAAATGAGTCAGTTAATTGTATTTACCAGTGTAAACTGACGTATTTTCCAAAAAGGCTAAGTGCAGGTACTAGACGAAATAGGCTGGCTACTCCTGGCATCATTAATCAAGTCTTGCAAGCTTTAGATGTTAAAGTCTGTTGAACAATGATCCTTTTATCTTTTGATCCGCCTGTGGATCCTTTACTGTCCGATTGTAATACTTTGATATTACTATTTATTCGGTTTGTAATGTGATTCATCTTTTGCTTCCGCTGTGCATTTAAAATTGTGTTGTTTGACTATGATAATATCAACTACGTCACGATACTCGCCACCGAGCCCACCGGTACTACGTGGAAATATCGGGGTGTGACAGGTTGGTATCAGAGCCAACATTGAGTGAATTAAACACTAGCCTTTTGTGTTTAATCTCAATTACACAATTGCACATTCCTCGATTCTCGGGTCTAGACAAAGAACTTAGGGCTAATCCAAATTTGTTTTTATTTTTCTATTTTGTCCTTTATATTTCTTTGTTGTTATCTTGTTTGTGTTGACAGGATTAATCATGCCACCAAGATTCAGGAGAGGAAGAGGAAAGGCACCAATCACAGGCCACGACCACGAAGTCGGGCCGTCACACAGACGAACCCCATCCATCACTATGAGTACAAGTCCATAGGAACCTTGGAGGACTTATATAGAGCCAGCGAGGTGATCCGTCTCGCTAAGTTCGTCACCATCTTATCACCATTCTTTCGGGCCTCAATCTGAAAATGAGCCCCACAACCCACAGCCTTCTTTCATCCCTCTCCAAAGATCCAATTCACACCACTCTTTTAATGACCCGACACCTGTCTTCCAAAGCCGGTTCAACCCAGCAAACTACATTGAAGAACCAGTGGGTTTTAACCCATTGGGCCCCGAAGACCATTTCCCTGAAGCTCAGGGAATGGATATGGATGAAGACACGGATCTCGCCGAACCACAAACCGGAACACCTACTCACCCCATCGAGATCTCTGATGGGTCATCTTTCCATGCATCACCTTATCGTGGTCCAGACAGCTACCAGGCGAGATTCGCCCAATATGAGTGGTATTTTACTCCCCCCTACCAGTCATCGCCCCAGCAGCAGCAGCAGCAGGATCCTTCCGAGGATTCACATTTTGTGGCAGTCACTCCGCCACCACCACCACCAGTTCAGCAGCCGCCTCCGGAGCCACTGAGCCTGAGGAGATCAAATGCACAGATGTCCGTGCGAGGAGGAGTGCGTATCAGCACCCCTCAACCTTCAAGTGGCAGCCACTGCCCGCCACTTCATGAAGACCCACAAACGGGAGGGCCTTCAAACCCTGTCTCTGAGGTGGATTCTACACCTATCGCGCTGCCACCATTGGGTTTTGGTAACCCAATTCCTACATACGCCGGTTCAGCGGCATATAATCCATTTGAGCAGCCGGCCCACACTAACTACAACTATGCTGAAGCCGACCCATACCTAGTAGCGGCGAACTACAATGCCCTCCATCCAGAAGGACCATATGGAGCTTCCTGGGGAGTTGGATACCCAGCTTATGGGTATCAAATACCTGCTCGACCTTCGATTCAGCAGCAGCCGCAGCCACCACGGTTTTCCCCGCCAGAACAGGAGGGAATCCTCCAGAGACTAC
This sequence comes from Helianthus tuberosus, assembly GCA_030545235.1. Taxonomy (NCBI): domain Eukaryota; kingdom Viridiplantae; phylum Streptophyta; class Magnoliopsida; order Asterales; family Asteraceae; genus Helianthus; species Helianthus tuberosus. The sequence continues at coordinate 30,536,044 of CM060444.1, forward strand.
ACCAGGCTGAGCAAGAGGTTCAAAGAGATTGCAGGGAACGTCAAGGCTTCTTCAAAGGATTGGCAAGCCTAATCAAGGGGAAGTCTAAGAAAGGGGATTTATGAAAATCCTTATTTATTTTAATTTGTTGTAATCAAGTCCCTGCGTGGACTTTTGTTTCTGTATTCCGCCCCTACGTGGGTATGTTTGTTTGTTTAAGCCCCTACGTGGGCATGTTATTTCAGTAGAAGTCTCGTTTAGGGCAAACCTGTACTTGTTTCATTTGGTAATAGAATGGTTTGATTTAAATTTTCATTCTTGATTAATAGTATGCATAAACATATATATAAAATAAATAACAATCCTTTTAAAAGATCTACCATTATAATAAAATGGCAAAATCTAAAAAGAGACAAGGCCTAGCCCATGTGTCATTTAAGACAGGGTCAAGATGATAATTCCTCAATTAGATTCAGATCCTTATTTACATCTCAACTTAGGATTGTTCTGCGTTTAATATTAAAAAGAATCTTAAGGGTAAAACCTAGCCTATATGTCATTCAGACATGGCCAAGATGGTAAAACCTATTTAAAAGATTCAAATCCTTGTTAACATCTGAAAACATGTTAACACCCTTGGCAAAATGTGATTCGATAAAATCGCATAAGTCATCCTTAAATTGGGTTATTCCAATTTCCCTTAATTATATAATCATCCCTTAGTGATGAAGTGCCTACGGGCCATAGTTAATGTCCTTTAAGACAAAAGGCAGTGGTAGTCTACGACTCCCTGTCAAGAGAAGGTAATGAACTTTGATTCAAGCCTTAATGCCTCAATTCTATAAAAATCTTCGCTTCTCATTAAAATTTGTCCTTGTGACTAGGCCTTTTGTGCCACCGATAATATCTTTATTATTTTATAATTAGGATAAATTGTAATAAAAATCCTAAATAAATGTGTCTAAATAAATTAACCACATATGGTTTATAGTTACCATGGTTAATGAATTGCCATAAAAGACAATTCAATAGTAGACTCCTGAATAAATCCTTGTTAATATTTTATAGCAATACAAGCTACATGGCGGACTCTGATGAAGTCAACAGTCGCCCAAAGGAAAATCACGATAATACCAGAATAAATATAACGGGCGCAGAACTGCAGGCATTGGTAGACAATGCCGTTACACGAGCTCTGGAAAGACGAGATGATGAATCCAGTAGTACCCGTAGCAGAACCTTATCGGTACAACATGAAAAGTCACACTCTAAAGCTCATTCGGAGGCTCACAGCAAGCCACCTTCTAAATATGATGAGCCAAAGAAGGATGATGATCAACAATCATCCAATCAGCACAGTGTCCCATCGAAGAAGATTGTATATGATCGCGAACCACGTACAAAGACCTGTACTTATAAATACTTTGTCTCCTGCAAACCCAGGGATTTCACTGGGGAAAAAGGAGTTGTTGACTGTATGTCATGGTTGGATGAAATGGATAGCGTGGTTGACATCAGCGGTTGTGCTGATAGGGATGTGGTAAAGTATGTATCCCAGTCATTCAAGGGAGAGGAAATAGCATGGTGGAAGTCTCTCATTCAAGCTACTGGAAAGATTCCATTGTACAATCTGTCTTGGGATCAATTTGTTGCACTCATCAAAGAGAATTACTGCCCTCAGCATGAGGTTGAAAAGATTGAATCCGATTTCTTATCATTGGTGATGAAGAATTTAGATTGTCAAGCTTTCCTCACCAGTTTCAATACCCTGTCTAGGCTGGTTCCGTATTTGGTAACACCGGAACCCAAGCGAATTGCTCGTTTCATTGGGGGATTAGCCCCAGAGATCAAGGCCAGTGTCAAGGCATCTCAGCCTGTTACTTTTAGGTCAGCAGCCGACCTATCTTTATCCCTTACCTTGGATGCGGTCAGGCTGAGATCGCTTAAGAACTCGGAGGAAGGTAAGAGAAAACGTGAGGACGATAGCTCACGACGGTCGGAGAAAAGGTTTAAGGGAACCACTGATCACAAAAAGAAGTTTGGGTCTGGAAAGGGTAGTCAACAAGCAGAGGAGAAACCAAAGTGCAAGACTTGCGAGAAACGTCACTTTGGAAAATGCAGGTCTATATCTAAGTCTCAGTCAGGACCATCTGCATGTGGTTTATGCAAATCCAAGGAGCACAAGATGATATAGTGCAAGAAGATAAAGGATGCAACGTGCTATAATTGTAATGAAAAAGGGCACATCAAGACCAATTGCCCTAAATATGCCAAAAAGCCTGAAGAGGTCAAGAAGGCCAACGCAAGGGTCTTCAGAATGGATGCACGAGAAGCTGTTCAGGACGATAATGTGATAACAGGTACCTTCCTTATAAATGATGTTTATGCAAGGGTGTTATTTGATTAAGGTGCTAATAAATCATTTGTAGATAATAAGTTTTGTAAGTTGCTGAATTTACCTGTTAAAACCCTAAGCGTGAAATATGAGGTAGAATTAGCTGATGGTACCCTAGAGACAGCCTCAACTGTGTTAGAAGGATGTGTTATATCCATTAGGAACCACTCTTTTCCATTATCCTTACTTCCTTTGAAGTTAGCTGGTTTCGACATAGTTATAGGCATGGACTGGTTATCTCATAACCAAGCCCAGATCGTTTGCAACAAGAAGCAAGTGGTGATCAAGACTCCGTCTGGTGAGCCACTTACCATTCAGGGAGATACCAAGTATGGACTGCCTGAGCAAGTGTCTATGCTCAAGGCATCTAGGTGCTTGAAGAAGGGTTGTGTCATTTATATGGCACAGGTAACTATTGATGAGCAGAAGCCCAAGATTGAAGATATCCCTATCATTTCTGAGTACCCAGAAGTTTTCCCTGAAGAACTACCTGGCTTGCCGCCAGATAGACAGGTAGAGTTCAGAATTGACATCATTCCTGGAGCAGCGCCTGTTGCAAGAGCGCCTTACAGATTGGCACCAACAGAAATGAAAGAGTTGAGGACTCAACTAGATGATTTGTTAGCTAAAGGTTTTATTAGACCTAGTTCGTCTCCTTGGGGAGCACCAATCCTGTTTGTAAAGAAGAAGGATGGATCGATGTGACTATGCATCGATTATCGTGAACTTAACAAAGTCACTATCAAGAATAGATACCCATTGCCCAGGATCGAAGATCTGTTCGATCAATTGCAAGGGGCAAGTTACTTTTCCAAGATCGACTTAAGGTCAGGCTACCATCAATTGAAGGTTAAAAATGAAGATGTACACAAGACTGCATTTAGGACTCGTTATGGTCATTATGAGTTCCTAGTGATGCCTTTTGGGCTCACTAATGCACCAGTCACGTTCATGGATCTCATGAACCGCGTCTGCAAGCCCTACTTGGATAAATTTGTCATCATATTCATTGATGACATTCTAATTTACTCAAAGAATCAAGCTGACCATGAGAAGCACCTCCGTTGTATTCTTTCACTACTTCAACAAGAAAAACTCTATGCCAAGTTTTCAAAGTGTGAATTTTGGCTACTTGAAGTCCAGTTTCTTGGACACGTGGTTAGCGAGCATGGTATCCAGGTGGATCCCGCTAAAGTTGAAGCTGTTATGAATTGGCAAGAGCCAAAAACGCCTACGGAGATTCGCAGCTTTCTAGGACTGGAAGGATACTATAGGCGATTTATTGAAAACTTCTCGAGAATTGCAGCACCCCTGACTTTACTCACCCGCAAGAATAGCAAGTTTGACTGGGGGCCTAGGCAGCAAGAATCTTTTGACATTCTTAAGCAGAAGTTGAGCAATGCTCCAGTATTGACGTTGCCTAATGGAATTGATGAATTTGTGGTATATTGTGATGCATCGCACACAGGTATGGGATGTGTGCTTATGCAGAAAGGCAAGGTCATTGCCTATGCTACGCGTCAGTTAATGGTGCATGAGAAGAATTACACCACCCATGACTTGGAGTTGGGTGTCGTTGTATTTGCACTAAAACTATGGAGGCACTACTTGTATGGTACTAAGTGTGTGATCTATTCTAATCACAAGAGCCTTCAACATTTGTTTAATCAGAAGGACTTAAACATGAGGCAGCGACGTTGGATGGAAACTTTGAATGACTATGACTGTGAGATACGATACCATCCAGGTAAGGCAAATGTAGTCGCCAATGCCCTAAGCAGAAAGGAGAGGGTGAAGCCCATAAGAATCAATGCCAAGAGCATTGAGTTAAAGAATAGTTTGACTGAAAGGTTGTTAGCTGCACAGAAGGAAGCTGTATTAGAAGCTAACTATCCTGATGAAAAGTTAGGAGTAACTGCTGAGCAGTTATCTTATGGCAAGGACGGAATCATGAGGTTAAATGGATGAATATGGGTTCCAATTTATGGAGGACTTCGGGATGTTATCCTCCAGGAAGCCCACAGTTCTAAATACTCCGTTCATCCTGGGGCTTGCAAGATGTACCAGGATCTAAAGGCTAACTATTGGTGGATAGGCTTGAAGAAGTCTATAGCCACTTATGTGGCAAAATGTTTGACGTGCGCGCAAGTAAAAGCCGAACACCAAAAGCCGTCAGGATTGCTACAACAACCTGAACTTCCCACCTGGAAGTGGGAAATGGTGACTATGGATTTTATCACCAAGTTACCAAAGACAAAGTGAGGAAATGATACTATTTGGGTGATAGTGGATAGATTGACTAAGTCAACCCACTTCTTACCTATTAAGGAAACACATAGCTCAGATAAATTAGCTCAGCTATACGTGGACGAGATTGTATCTCTCCACAGGGTGCCAGTGTCTATCATCTCTGATAGGGATACAAGATATACATCACATTTCTGGAAAAGCTTTCAACAATCCCTAGGCACTCGATTGAACTTCGGCACAGCATATCATCCTCAGACGGATGGTCAAAGTGAGCGAACAATTCAAACACTGGAAGATATGTTAAGAGCTTGTGTTATTGACTTAGGAGGAAGTTAGGATGATCATCTTCCACTGATAGAGTTTTCATATAACAATAGTTATCATTCCAGTATTCAAGATGCACCATTCGAAGCTTTGTATGGAAGAAAGTGCAGGACGCCCGTTTGCTAGGCAGAAGTTGGAGACGTCCAACTAACAGGACCTGACATAGTCCTGGAGACGACAGACAAGATTGTGCAGATTAGAGATCGTCTCAAAGCTGCCAGAGATAGGTAGAAAAGCTACGCAGATTTAAGACGTAAACCTCTGAAGTTCAAGGTTAGTAACAAAGTGTTGCTTAAAGTATCACCCTGGAAGGGAGTGATGCGATTTGGTAAGAAAGGTAAGTTAAGCCTAAGGTATATAGGACCATTCGAGATCATCGAATGTGTCAGATCAGTGGCTTATAAATTGAACTTGCCTGAAGAGCTCAGTGGCATTCATAATGTATTCCACATCTGCAATCTAAAGAAATGTCTAGCTGATGAATCGCTAGTCATGTCACATAAAAATGTGCATATTGATGAGAGCTTGAAATTTGTTGAAAAACATTTATCGATCGAGGATCGACAGGTTAAGAAGCTTCGAAGGAAGCATGTGCCGATTGTAAAGGTTAAATGGGATACCCGTAAAGGTCCCGAGTACACGTGGGAGGTAGAGTCCACAATGAAAAAAAAGTACCCTTATTTATTTCAGTAAATCTCGAGGTCGAGATTTCTTTTAAGGGGGTGAAGATGTAACACCTCGTAAAATCATGCCCAATAAAATAAAGACACGTGTCATGTAAGGCAGACGTGTCAGGAACCCGGATTAAGTTAAAAGATGTATTGTAGGATTTAAAGGTGTCGACATGTTAATAAATACCTCTGAGCGACCTAATTATAAATCCCAAACCTTAACATATATAAACATCTGATTTATATGAATTTCAAATCCGGTTACCCTTAGTAATAATTAATTAAAACCTCATGGAAATGGATATTATGAGAGTTTACGAAAAATATCATATTCAAGACCCTCTCACAAGAATCCAAGATGGAAATTGTGCATGACAACACATGCAGAGACATGCAAAGTCTGATTTCATGGTCCCTACACTCAAAAGAAAGCATGAGATTCGAAATTACAAAGTTACATGGTCACAACTTCAAAAGTTTACAAATTTTTGTCTTCTGGTGAAGGCTTACGGATCGCAAAGGTAGACCCTTACGGTCTGTAAGGGAGCGGACCTGGGCGATGGTTTTTGAAAAACGGTTACGGACCGCAAAGCCTAAGGCTTATGGTCCGTAAGACCTGTAACTAGGCAAAATTTTGGACAGATGCCTGTATAACAAGTTACACCGCCATATAAGAGTGGTTTTCGAAAATTAGGGGCTTTGCAACTGGTTTTTGGCAGTATAGGGACACCTGGGAGCATCATATAACATTGGTAGACTTGTTTGGCATGATCCTATGTGATCAAAACTCATATATATAGAAGCTCACTTGCAAGCTTTTGAGCACATCATTTGAAACTTTCATTCTGAGGATTTCTGGAGCTCTCTGGTCAGCAACCAAGTTTTCTTAGGCTTCCTAGTCGTGCTTAGGACTATTGTAAGTGTTTTTAACCTTCTTTAATTCAGTTGTGCTTAGTTAATTAGCTTAAAGTCAAACCGTCGTAATTAAGGTTTGACTTCGAGATTAATATAAATTTGTCCAGTCAAATCTCAAATTGAAAATACCTATGAGTTGGTAATTATGTGGGTAATAAACCCTTAAAAGGGTACTCTCTGATTCCCACTCTAAGTAGGTCAATTGTCGGGTCAAAGTTAATCTTAAAAAGTCAACAGAAAGCTTATTTTCAAATAAACGCATAATTAACAATGTAGATGCCATGCAACCTGTTTTATCACTAATATAACTTGGTAATTTATGTAAGAACATGTCTAAACATGTTCAACCCGACAATTTTCAGTTTAAGCTTGGTTTGGAACCGAAAGTCGCATAAGTGGACTTTTGCTTTGACTTTCAGTTCTGACCCATTAGAGCATAGTTTAGAAATGCCTTAGAGCTTTATTAGGACCAGGTTACGTGTTAGTATAACCCTCTAAGATTATACAACTAGGTTCATTAGTTATCCGATTCATTTGCATGTTTCCGTTATATGCTAAATTGTTGACCATTATGCCCGTTTGACCTTAAAACAATATTTTTGAAAATATGAAAGAATAGAGACCTTTATTACTGAAATATAAACATGTCCCTAAATTTTCACATCAGTTTGAGGTCTAGGTTAGGAGTTATGCTCAATAGCGTAATTAGAAAGCTTTTTATTAATTAAACGGCATAATTAGCATATAGCCTATTTAAACCCAAATTTTTATACCAAAATTTTTACCTACTAATATAAAATAATATTTTGGGATTTTTGAAGATTTTTATTTATTCTTAGGCTGAGCATAACATAGGGTTCTAAGCTTGATTCGGTAATTGTCCGTTTTACCCTTTTGGCCTATAAAATGAGTTTTACAAAACATTTTGACACCAAACCTTTTGCTACTAATTTTATATGATAAATAAAACATTTTAAGCTTTCTGGAATAATAAAGATATTAGCTTTTCCTATAAAACCTGGAAATCGTCTTTTTAAGCGTTTTTAACACATAGTATAAGTTAAAACTATTTTTAACATATAAGGTTTGATGCCTAGTGATATTTTAAGTAAATTTTTATACTTTAACAGTAAACAAAAGTTTTGAACTCAGAATATTAATTTTTTCCTTTTAAGCTTAAGTAAAATTACCAAAATGCCCCTACGGTGCATAGTTTGGTTTTAAGAGATAAATTTCACATATATGTAATACCCTACTGTTATGATTTATAAAAAAATGAATATTTTTACTAATTACATCAGACCTGAAACTCAGATTTATAATTAATCTCTTTTATGAGCTTTAAAATGACCAAAATACCCCTTCGGGGCATAATTTGAGTTTAAACTCATTTTGGGCATAATGGAAGGTATCCTACTGATATCACAACATATTTAAGGCATATTAACTTAGGAAACCTGTTCATGATTCATTTGGTTACCAGTTACGCATTATTCGCGTTCGGTGCGGTTTATGTAACTAGTTTACATAAATTAGCCGAAACGGGTCAAACCTTATCATTTTTGTCTCAAAATCCAGAATGTGTTTAGTTTGCCCATATTATACAAGTCTTCAAACTTGTCGGGTCTAAAACACATTCTAATCCGGTCTTCACTTAATCATGCGTTTTGAACCGTATCTTTCTTTAAAAACTAACCGGTCTAAGCATAGGCTTAATTAAGACCCGTTAGGAATCTAATAGGTTATTTAAAACCTTCGTTCCAGATTAGGAGCCCAGTAAAGGCTACGTGCACTTGCTGTTTGTGATTCATACTTTGCTCAGGTAAATACCTTTAACTTATTTTCCCTATACGGGCTTGGGATACGGTATTATAATAATACCGCTTGGTCGGGTATGTAGTAATTTAAATCGGATTGTGATTAATGAATTTACATAACTTGTTTTAATCTGTATTATTTGGTGTTGGCCTTTGGGGGTTAAATGTCCATGTCCCGGATATCCTTGGCATCATTCATGAAATGGCCACGACCTAAGCACGGGTTGTAGGCATACACCTGACAGTTGCATTATGTAAAAACTGGTAATCCACTTAAAGGAATTAACCTTGTGGGCATTATACCTGTGGCGTGTCAGTTAATCTTGTCCGGCTCGTCTAACCGGCCCTGACGGACGCCAAATAAGTAAAACTGTATACAAGATTATTTTTAAATAATTGCCCCAAGTTATAAAAGATATTTTGTGCCGTGTGCATTTAAACTAATTTTTTCTTAAACTCTTTTCAAAATGAGTCAGTTAATTGTATTTACCAGTGTAAACTGACATATTTTCCAAAAAGGCTAAGTGCAGGTACTAGACGAAATAGGCTGGCTACTCCTGGCATCATTAATCAAGTCTTGCAAGCTTTAGATGTTAAAGTCTGTTGAACAATGATCTTTTTATCTTTTGATCTGCCTGTGGATCCTTTACTGCCCGATTGTAATACTTTGATATTACTATTTATTCGGTTTGTACTGTGATTCATCTTTTGCTTCCGCTGTGCATTTAAAATTGTGTTGTTTGACTATGATGATATCAACTACGTCACGATACTCCCCATCGGGCCCACCGGTACTACGTGGAAATATCGGGGTGTGACAGCTGTGAGATATGACGAGAATGAAAAGACTATATATTCTGCAGTTAGATTGAAGGATAAGAACAATAAGGACATAGATGTTGAAATTAAGTTTACAGTGGCAGACGTTAGAAGGGTTTTAGATCTAAAGGACAATGATGACGATCCTATTATAATTCCAGAGAGATTGAGCAAGGGATTCTGGTTTAGGATGGGGTATGTAGGGCATGTGAACGATAAGGGTTATATTAAGTCTAGATTCTGTAGACCGTATAAGTTCTTAGTACATTGTGTTGTGCATGCACTGTCTCACAGGAAAGGAGCCTATGATGAGACATCGGACTACATAATGAACATTATCACATGTTTGGTACTTAACAGGCCTTATAACATCTCTCAGGTGTTATTCAATCACATGGTTGATAATGTGAAAGGAGAGAAGTACATTATGTATCCGAGGTTTATACAGATGATATTAGATGATCTTGTACCAAATCTTTCAAAGGATCCAGCAGACGAGCTTAAATTGCACCACATGAATACTGAAACATTGAATAGATTGAACAAGTATAAAGGTTTGAAAGAAGATCAGGAGCCAAGAGTTAAGAGGATGATTGGAAAGATTGCAAATCCAAACTATGTAGCACCTGTAAATTATCACTGGAGACACGAGGAAAGTAATTCTGAAGATGAAAGTGGTCGTTTAAGTGAGATGGTGGAGAAAAAGCTAAGGTTTTGGTATGAGAAAGATGGAAAGAGAAAAAGGACTCCAAAGATATCACCTAAAGTGGTGACACCAAAAGTTGTTATTAAGGGTAAAAATTGGAAAGGGGGAGTCTAATAAAAGGTTAGTAGATTATCTTTGTTGTATATTTTCTAACTTTGTTGATGTTTGTATTGCAGAGCCAACAAAAAAGAAATCACCACCAAAGCTTGTAGATGAACCGGTGATTGATCCAACAGAATTGATAAAGCAAGGAGCAGATCTTCTAAACATGTCATTTGATCAATACATCAAGTATACTACTGATGAAGCTGCTAAAGCTGCTGCAAAGGCTCAGGGTTCAAGTGTTGAAAAAGAAACTGAATCATCTGCAAAGAACGCTGAAGCTGAAGGATTGAAAGAAAAAGAAGTTGAAGGTGTTGTTGAAAGTGATTCAAGTGAGACAGAACCTGAATACGATACATCAAAGTTGGGCGTTGGAAAGATAAAGTTAAAATTGAAGCCTCTAAAGAAAAAGAAAGGATCAGATGAAGAAGATTCAACGTATATTCCAACACCTGATGAGAAAAAGAAGAAAGTTATTTGAAAAAGGAAGGCAAGACCAACTGGAGTTGTGTTAAGAAGTGTTAGAGCGAAAAGGGATTCTTCTGCTGAACATCAAGCAACAGCAGTTCCTGAAGTTCAAATCCCTGAAGTTGAAAGCGTTAAAGCTCCAGAGGTTGAAACAACAGAAGTTGAGAAAGTTCAAACTACTGAAGTTGAAAAGAAAGCGCCCGAAAGTCCTATCTTTGTAAGAGTTGAAAGGAATGATGAAGTTCCAATTATTGAAGCTGAAAAGTTTGTTGAGAAAGTTGATGATGAAGTGGAGTTCATTGGTGAGAGGCAATCTACACCACCACCACCACCACCACCGATCAATCCAATAATCAATATTCAACATGATCCTAAAGAGCAATCAAAGAAAGATACTACTTCAAGCTCAAGCCTTGGATTTCCTAAAGTTGAAGGTGAATATCCTGATGATCTTCCTGAAGGCGATTACGACTTATTCAACGAAGGAAAGATCAATGTACTTACAAAGAATGTCAGCTTGTCGGAGAAAGCGAAGGCGAAAGCAGAGGCTGAACGAGATGAACTGAAAGAAAAGCTTGAGAAAGTTAAAGCAGAGAATGCAGAACCAAAGAAAGCTGCGAATAATCATGCTGAGATAATAGACGAGTTGAATGACGCTCTTGAAAATCATGCAAAAGTGATTGATCAAATCACTGAAGAGTTCGATCAAGTTAATAAGAAATATGAGGCGATGAATGAAGTCAACAAGACATTGCATCAAATGATAGGTGAACTTCATGAAACGTCTTCAAATGAAAACAAGGTTCTAAGACAAGAGATTGAATCCTTAAGGGCAGATAAAGTTGCGAAAGATGAACAACTGAACATGTTGTATACTGTGATTGAACACAGGCTTGGAATCAATGTCCAAGCTGTGTATAATTGTTGGTGCACACATCTGTCGTCTTCCTCTTATATCGAGTCTAAGCCAAAAGTTTGTGGAGTGCCAAAAGTTTAAGGAGTGCCAAAAGTTTGAGGAGTGCCATTCCGTTTGAGGAATGCCATTCCGTTTGAAGAGTGTCATGCCACTTTCAAACGGAAGGGTCCTCCCTATAAATACCCCTCATGTCTAGTTCATTTGTAATTTTCCGGCTTGTGCAACGAAGTGCTGCCGAAGTGTTGTCAGGTTGTAAATATTTGTGAAATCAATCATACAACAGTTTAAAGTGTGAATCTTGCTGAATTGAACTTTACACGTCTGTTTCCGCCTTTCGTTTAGAGATAAACTCTTCTGATCGACTCGTTCGGGTCTGAAAACGATCCTACAAGTGGTATCAGAGCTCAGGAGGAAGAGTTCATACCAATTCAGCCGCTAATTCTGATTTTCTACACCTTCTTTCAAAATTGAACAAGTTTTCACGGATAAAATTGGCTAAAACTTTCACAATGTGTGTGTAATTATGTTTTAACAAACCCTTGAGAATATCAGTTCAAAATTCGAAGTAAAAGTGGTAAAAATGGACTGAAAATTGGCTTCCGTTTGAACAAAACTTGGCCTTTCCATTTGAAAATTGACATTCCGTTTGAAAATGCATGGTCATCCCGTTTGAAACATGCATTCCGTTTGAAAATATCGTTTGAAGCAACCATCTCGTTTGAAATTGTCATACCGTTTGAGGATGTCGTTTGAAGCTAGCTATACCGTTTGAAATACGACTTCCGTTTGAAAGTGGTTCAGTTGTTCACGTGGTATTTGTTTTGATCTGATCAAAGTGATCTGTTCTCGGCTCATTATACAATTTACTGAGTCAATAAATCTTTGTTAGTATCAATATTGGAGGTCCAATCAAATTGTGTTGAAAAGATAAAGTTTGTCAGTCCATTAATTCAGCGGCCCAATCAATTTGATAATAGTTCTTTGGTTTCAACGGCCCATTCTTCAAGTATTACATGCATAAGTTGTCTGCCCAAGTTGTGCATGTGTTTCTTGGTCAAATAAACATAAAAGATATTGTAGGTCAAATGAAAATTGCATCGTGAACTGAACTGTGTTGTTTTGATAGAGTGATTACCGATTAGTGGCCCATGTGAGAAGGAATACAAGTGATATATTGTACATTGTTTGTTTCTCGACTCATGTGAACATACATTGAAAGGTCCTAACAAGTTATTCACTTCACGCGTATTGTTCACAAGGTCGCATCAAATTTGTTACACTTCGCACGAAATGGTCGTTTAGTGTGGTAAGGTCGCGTGAAAAAGTCAAATTCGTTTGAAAGTCATCAATTCGCTTGAAAGTTAGTTTCAGTTCGTACGGTTTGGAGTTCAAAGGTTTCAAAGGTTCTGGTCGTTTGAATTTGATCCGGGTCATTGCAGTCCGCATAGTGTGTCAACTTTCAGTCCGCACAGAATTATCACCAGTTTGAGTACCAGTGTTATTTTGTTAATTGATAAGTATTTGAACTGATTATTGTTTGTTTTGTTTGTCAGGTATTTTTTTACAAGGTGATATAGCTCGTTTGAGACTAGTATTTCTGAAACAAGAAAGTTTGTGTGTGTGAAACTTTGACTTTGAAACATGGAAGAGGATAGTGATGATGATCGTGAGTATTGGTCAAGAAGAATGGCAGCTCATTTGAAAATGATGGCTGAAAGTGATAGTGATGATGATAAAGTTAAAAAGAAAAAGAAAAAGGTAAAAACACCAGTCAGCAGTGATGATGAGGAAGTTCCCGTGATTAAGAAAAAGGTCAAAACACTAGTGAGTAGTGATGATGAATATGTTCTAGTGAACAGAAGGCAAAAGATGAAAGAGGTTTCGAAGTTCAAAGTTGATGAAGAAGTTGATGCGAAAAAGATTCCGGTGAAGTGTGAAAATTGTGAAGCTATAAAGAAACAGAACAGCACACTGATTTACAATTTGAACAGTTTGAAGGAATCTTATGATGTGTTGAACAAAGCAATGAATCAATACAATCTAACTAGTGAAGAACAAGCAACAGCAATGAAGACACTTCAAGGAGCTTTCATGATAAAGCAGAAAGTGGTCAACAATTACATTGAGAAGTGTGATGTGTTAGAGGAGAAACTTGAAACTCAAAGAATCGAAACTGAAAGAGTAAATCGTTTGTTGAAAAGTTACTCATGTACTTCTTATGTTATTGACAGGATTTATCCTACAGTAGAAGGCATGAAGGCATTTGAGGAAGAAGAGACTTCTGAAACAAAGAATTCTGAAGAACAGAAAATTTTTGAAGAAAAGACTCCTGAAAAGAAGAAAGATAAGAAGAAGGATACTAAAGTGAATGATTCTGGTAAGAAATAAAGTTTCAGTTACAACAAGTGTCCACCCCCGCTTGAAAATGGATATTCTCCGAGAAATCCAAATTCAGAAAGAGTCAAAAAGGCAACAAATTTACAGTGGGAGTCGGAGTCCTCAGTCAATTTGCCAGAAAGTATTGATATTACGTTTACATCATCTGACACTGATCATGAGTCCGAGTTAATAAAGAAAGTCGTCGATCAGGTGTTGGATAAAGATGAAACTGAGGAGTCAAAGTTGGAGTCAAACTCAGAGTCAGAGTCAGAGTCAAAGTCTGGTTCTGAAAGTTCGAGTTCGACAGTCAACAGTCCAAATTCTTCAGTTAAAAGGGTTTATAACAAAGAATTCCTGTTATCAAAGTCTAATTTGAATGACGAAACGTTTAAAGTTGCATATACTTTGAATGATTCTGACAAATTATATTTTGATGATGATTTTCCAATAAGAGGTGTTAAACCTGAATTGATTAAAAAGGTTTTCAAACTAACAGAAATTAATATTTCTGAAATAAAAGATTTAAATCTTACTGATAAACAAAAAAATACACCTCAAGAGTACAACAAAGATTAAACAAGAAAAAAGGTTACAGTTCTGGTTCTGGTTTTCAAAAGAAACCAAACCAAAACCGTAATTTCAAAAAGAAAGGTCTTGGATTTAATCCAACAGAAAAATGAAAAATATGTTCGTGATTTTAAATCAAAGATGACATTTGTTTCAGGTACCTCAGCAGATGAGGAAGAAAAGAAAGAATTCTGGAGGTAGTCAAACAGTGAGTTCCTTGCAAAGAAGCAAGAAGAGATGAAGTTTGCTGGACAACGGAAAGATACGAGAACTTGTTTCCAATGCAACACTGTCGGACATATTGCCAGAGATTGTTCTAAGGCAATACCATCAAAACAGGGAGTTTCTCGTAAACAGAAAGAGAAAGTGATTGAGTTTGAACCACCAATTGATAGAACCAAACTTTTCAAAAACTCAACTTTTGAGATTGGTGAAAGTTCAAACATATTTTACAAGAAAAGAGCTTATCTTGACAATCAAAAATGGGTTGTTAAGAAATCGGTTGATAGTTCTAGCAATGATTCTGATTCATCAAAATCAAAGGAGCTATCTTCTGGCGATGAATCTGATTCCACAAAATCAGATGAGCCACAGGTTGTTTCAAAAAGAGAAAAATCAGTTCTGACTGTAGATGATGAAAATTTTCCATCACTTCGAACTGAAAATTATAAAAAGAAAATTGGTAAAGTTGAGATTTCAAACCAATTTTATGATGACAAAAAGGTTTTTGATGTTGAGAAAGTTTTTAACTCCAAAGTTCTTCATATTTTTGGAAAAATGATTGACAGGAAGGTCAAAGGAGTGAAAGAGTTTTATGAGAAGAAGATGCAGAAAGATAAAGTTGAACCATCCCTGGTTTGTGACTAGGATGGTACATACTATGAACAGTAAGTCTCTGGACTTGCCGGAGCTCCCAGGTTGGTAAGAGTGGAGCATGAATCGGCATCTATATTTCTTGGTTGGTAATTTTACAAGTGGTAAAGATGGTAAAGTACAGGTGATACTTTAAATTGTTAGTTTTCTACAAGTGGTATGGCTGATGAGTAAACCTACAAGTGGTTGAAGAAGGTTTACACTTACAAGTGGTAAATTCAAGGACATTAAGTTGTACTTGTTTTTCCTATAAGTGGTTAATCAAGGTCATTAGGTTGAACTTGATTGGACCATACATTCATGTGAATTTTGGAGAACAAGATGATGAATCCCTAATTTTACAAGTGGTAAAATCAAACTTATTTTCCGGAAAAACCATTTGATTAAAACAAACTTAAGTGTTTTGAAATCAATGGGAAAATAGTTTGTTGTAAGGGGGAGTTCTGATTGTTTATGCCAAGTGGATGGCGGATTGAAGTGATTCGATATCGGTTGTCACTTTATTGTATAGTTTGTTTTCAAATTTCCTAAAATGTGTTTGCATTTTAGGGGGAGTAAGAAATTTTAGAAAATCCAAAAACATTTGAAAATTTGAAAAAGTCAAAAACATGATAAAATCAAAAATGAGTTTTGTTGTCAAGAAGAGGAGATGATAGTACATCAGTGGACTATCACAACATGCTAAAGAAATGTAAAGTTAAAAGTGATAAATGGTCTCACTGATGATGTGCCAGTAGGTTTTTGCACATTTAGTAAATTGTGACGAGATATAAACCTAAATTCAAACTTGCTTATATCGTAGGGAAACATCTCTCGGATATATGGGTAACCCCCGAAATCTTGTTTGAAAGGTCCCTCTTTCTGAGATACTAGGTCTTTATACTCAGTGATATCTGGGGTATTATCCCGGGACTTCTGATTTTGCGGAAGCAATGGCCTAGTCCCCGGAGAATACTTTATGCTTGCTTGAAACATAGCGCCACCCTGAGCAAAATGATGAAACAATAAAATTGATAGTCATTGCTATTGTAAAAAAGATCCTCTAAAGGGGACACACCAAAAGTCGAAGCTGTCATCTCTCTGCGTATACGGAAGTATTGACCTGAGCTCTCACGGCCCTCGCAATTTAACCCTTACAAATATCATCTGTGGTATACTCATCTGTAAGACTGAATATTGGGATCTGGATACGGGAGTATATTCTGAGGTGGGACACGCGATTGAGTTTAAGTGCTTAAGACATTAATCTCGTATATCAAAACAGTTGAACTTTGTGTGAAAATTTAAGTGGACCAGTATACTGACAATCTAAGTGAATCGTTTAGAACTTAATATGATTAAAGCTTAACGGTGTTGGTGATTTGTCTCAAAAACTGATATGATCCTCTTACACAAACTCACAAAAATAGTGTCTGTAAATATTTTTTATTGTATTTTCATTACATTCGAAAATCCCAAAAAGATTTTAAGTATGTTTTAGCATAAATTTTGTAAAATTCAAAAAGATTTTCGACAACTGGTGTTGGTGAGCTAATTTTCAAAATTCCAAGTGCTAAACATGATGAACAGATGGTTTGGGAGAGTGTGTTGTTTTGAAAATAAAAATGATATATCTTCAAGTGGTTCATCAAAAGATTAACTTTGAAAAAAAAAATCATTCTTTGATTGTGTAATTCATGCAAGTGGTTCATTAGATGGTGAGATTGTTTTTACAAGTTATCATCAGAAAAATTTATTTTTGGGTAGAGAATGTGCAGGATAAGAGCTAGGTGATTTTGGATAGTTGATAGAAAGCCAGGTTCCGATACCTGAGGACTCTGTGATTTCAACATGCCAGACTGCGATCCCAGCATATCGAAAGGGGGAGTCTGAAGACATCTGAGTAGAGATTGTTAGTGGGGAGTCTGTTGTTTCTAAAGAGAAGAGAGAAGATTTGAGGATTCTTACAGCGTCAGACACTTCAAAGAGTTCGAGAGGACTGATAAAGACTGAAGATGCAAAGACTCGACACTTAAGACTAGTCAACATCTGAGGGGGAGTTTGTTGGTGCACACATCTGTCGTCTTCGTCTTATATCGAGTCTAAGCCAAAAGTTTGTTGAGTGCCAAAAGTTTGAGGAGTGCCAAAAGTTTGAGGAGTGCCATTCCGTTTGAGGAATGCCATTCCGTTTGAAGAGTGTCATGCCACTTTCAAACGGAAGGGTCCTCCCTATAAATACCCCTCATGTCTAGTTCATTTGTAATTTTTCGGCTTGTGCAACGAAGTGCTGCCGAAGTGTTGTCAGGTTGTAAATCTTTGTGAAATCAATCATACAACAGTTTAAAGTGTGAATCTTGCTGAATTGAACTTTACACGTCTGTTTCCGCCTTTCGTTTAGAGATAAACACTTCTGATCGACTAGTTCGGGTCTGAAAACGATCCTACAATAATGATATAGAGATTCAAAGGGTCGAGGAAAGAAGAGTTCAAATGGAAAAAGAGTTGGCGGAAGAAGCGAAACAAAAGAAGATAGGGTTGGTGATAGATAGAGAAGAGATTCTTGGATCTTCTAGCCAGCAAGTTCAATCGGAAGCTGAAGGTACTATAGATTCTAACCCACTAGCCGTTGTTGTTGTTGGTGACGTGATTGATGTTACTCCAAAGGAAGTATTATTTGATCAAAGAAAGATAGTAGAAAAGGGTCATGAAGAGAAGGAAGAGGAAGAAGAGGATCCCGAATTGAAAGATATTCTTGATGCTGTTGAAAATTATGATTGATCATGGGATGATTACGAAGATGATGATGATCAAGGTGCAACAGGTTTAATGATTGTGACACATTCTTCTCAGCATACTCTTGAAGACTTTCTAAATGATCAGCTAAATGAATAGGAGAAGGATCAACAGCATGAGGCTTCGTCTTCTGGAAAACAACATGCTGGTGAACAGGTATTCCTAACTCAACCTAAAGTTATTTACTTGCACGCATCATTTGAAGGGGAGTTAGAGGTGCCTAGGACGAGAGAGGAGATGTTAGAAGAGTTGGGAATGGAAGATGGGAACATAAAGTTTGATATAGAGGATGAAATTCCACCATCGCCCGAGAGAGAATATGTGTTTAAGTTTACAAATGAAGCTGATTACTTCAAGGATGTTATAGTTGAAGAGGGCTCTGATGTGTCCGATGAAGACACGCCCTTTCACTACTCAGGAGTTGATAACACCTTTCCTACATTTTCTGAGATGTTTAAGTCACATAATGAAGATGAAGTGCGTAGGAAAGTGGTGGAAAAGATAAGTACTGAAGGTATTCCAGAGACAGTTCCATAGGAAGAGTTGTTAGAAGGAAGGAAGAATTGGTTTAAAGTGATGCCTAAGGAGAGAAAGTTCAAGAGGCCACTTCAATATTTCACGGATCATCCAGATAAATCGCTGGGTGATATTCTTTCATGGGGTTATCTTGAAGATTTACAGGTGTATGCTATTCGAAGGGAGCACGGAGTTCAGTACTTTGAATTCTTGTCTGACATTAAAACACTCCCATGGTGGGATGTGGAGGAGCTCGTGCAAACTAAGAACATCAAACAATTCTACTACGGTCTAGATGTGAAGATACATGACCAGAAGTTGTGGAATTACATAAAGCTCCAGGCAAAGAACAAATTTCCTGACTAGAAGCCTCATTTTCCAAAACAACTTATAAAGATTGATCCAGTGACAGGAGAGAAAGACATTACACTGAAGATAAAGCCTCCCAGATGCCTAAAGAATATGCCACTGCGTGCAATGGAACAAGACTTTCACGAAGATTTTCAAGGATGGTTATACAACCGAAGCACGACAGAAGAGGTTATATCTTTATTTGATATGAAGACTAGAGAAAAAAGGCGCATAAACGTGTTAGATCCTATGTGGTTGGTAAACTGTTCGAAGAAGGATATTGACTGCTTATTCTTCAATAAGATTGTGTATGACGGGCCAGATAGAGCATAGGCGCGGCAATATCAAAAGATGGCGAATTTATGCTTTGCGAAAGATATAAACTCTGGGAGGTACTGGGAAACGAAGTTCAGAGATATAGAATTAGAGGAGTTCTTGAAGAAAGAAAAGCGAAGTGAAAAGTTCAAGAAGATCAGAGAGAGAGCAGTTGTTCTTGGTCAAAGAAAGTTCGAAAGACCTCCTCCAACTGATCAAATACCAATAGAATCTGAGGAGAACAAGATACCAAGATGGGATAGAAAGCGAGATGGAGGTCCAGAGTACAGGAAGTACTGGAACGAGATCGGCAGGCCTCTAAGGCGTAAAATGTTAGCTGAACGAGCTGAGAAGAGAAGGGAGAAAGCTAGAGCTAGTAGGCGCAGTAGGAAGGTGCAATAAAGACTATGCAGGAAGGAAGACTACAACTACATCCAAGGGAGAGTCTGTTAGTGCATTATGTATGTAGCTTCCGTCTGTATCGAGTCTGTGTTTAGTCCTGTATGTGTCATTGTACAGTTTTGTATGTATGTATTTTGTATCTAGACAAAACAGGAGACGAAACGTTAACTGTTAAATGTGATCTGGTCAGATGACTTGGGTCATCCGGACGGATGGCCATCGGGATAGATGACCCTCTGACCGGATGACATCGCCTCTCCCATGATGCCTATAAATAGATGTGTAGGGTTCATTGTTTAAAACCTTTTGTCAGTTTGTCCAGCGAAGCTCTGTCCAATTGTCATCAGGATCTTTGTACTTTCATATCAGTGAATGAGATTGGACATGTTTATTGTTGACTTCGTTGTTGATTACTCTCTGACGATGCTTAGGGATTCCACACCTCAGTATTAATCGATCCGACCACGTTCTTCATCTTAGAGAGAACCGACTCCTGCAAGGGCCCCTCACACAAACAGGTTTACACATGTTCTAATAATTATTACCAAGTTGTTTAAGTGATAAAACATATATTAGAACGCTTCTAAACTCATATCGTAATTATTTCAAAAACTGACCCGTTAACTTTTTAAAACATTAATTCGTTGACTCGTCAATGGACCAAGCAAACGTGATTCTTAGGAGGTGCCCTTTTGAGGGATTAACACCTACCTAACTGCGATCACGTAGACATGTTCGTTGCGAACAATGGCTTGACCATTTAAGGTCTAACCAAAAGCCAAAGTGTTTATCAAAAACGCTTGACTTTTCGGCTTTAAAAGCCAATAAACTGAATAAGCCATGAGAGGAACACTTACAAATGGTCCTAGGAGCTTAATAAAACTTAGAGGATGCTCCCAATTGCTCTGAAACGTCCAATGTTGAGAGATAGATAAAGAATGAATGAAAGGTGCAAGTTCTCAAATGAAAAACTGCACCTATTTATAGTTGTTGGAGGGTTCTTGGATGATTGTCAGGTGTTTAGGGGATTCCTAAGATGATTACAAGTGCCCTAGTACATGTACAAAACAAGGAACAAGCCTATAGAATCGTTTTGAAGGTTTTAACTTGCTTGGAGTGGCTTCCAAGCAAATTTTCGAGCTGCAGAAAGGGTTTATGGACCGTATGGGTCCAGGTATGCGGTCAGTAAGGACCTGGTCAGCATACCATAACTTTCATTTGTTGACATATTTAGCCCATGAACTTCCAAACGCTCATGTATCATTGTTTTTATGATAAAAAGCCATTCTAGGACAATATTTGGCACACCCAAGAGTATGACCAAGCATCATAAAACTCTCGGTTCGTTAAAAGGGTCACTCGGAAGTATAGATTGACATATTGACGCTTTTAACCCCTTTAACTCGCAAACTTGCGTGTATTATCATTTCATGGCACAAAACCCTAAATGGCCAACATAAGACATTCCCAAGAGTATAATTGAACATCATAAAGCTCTCGGTTCGTTAAAAGGTCATTCAGAGCTAAGAATTAACATGTTGATGCTTTTAACCCTTTAATTCGCAAACTTGTGCGTTTTATCGTTTAACGACATCAAAGCCCTAAATGGCCAATTTTAGGCATTCCCGAGAGTATGATTGAACATCAAAAATCTCTGGGTTTGTTAAGAGGTCACTCAGAGGTAAGAATTAACATGTTGACGCTTTTAACCCTTTGTCACGCAAACTTTCAAACAATTATGCAAACGGCTCCTCTCGTCCAACAAGTGGCTCACTTGAGAATACGGACACCATATAAGGTCACTCAGAGGTTTAGTTTGAGCATGTTGACACTTTTAGTCCCTCCACATTCATAGTTTTCAATTTTGACAAAATTAGTCCCTCTTAGCCAGCTTTTAAGCACGTTTAAGATTAGGGACACGTGTCAACATATTATTGGACACGATTTTACGAGGTGTTACATCCTCACCCCCTTAAAAGAAATCTCGACCCTGAGATTTACATAAAAAGATGGGATTACGCTGTCGCGTAATGGACTTGACCTCCCATGTATATTCGGGGCCTCTACGGGTACCCAGTTGACCTTTACAATAGGCACATGCTTCCTTCGGAGCTTCTTAACCTATCGATCCTTGACCGAAACCGGTTTCTCAATAAACCGCAGGTTTTCATTCATCTTCACATCATTATGTGACATTGCTAGCGACTCATTGGCTAGACATTTCTTTAAATTACAAATGTAGAACATATTGTGAAATACACTGAGCTCCCAAGGTAGGTTTAACTTATAAATTATACATCTGATGCATTCGATTATCTCGAATGGCCCTATATATCCAGGGCTCGAATCGCCCTTCACACTGAAACGTATCACACCCTTTCTAGGATGGTACTTCCAGCAGGACTTGTTCTTTACTTGGAACTTTAAGAGGTTTACGCCTCTTGTTAGCATTGCTCTTCTGCTGATTACTAGCAGCTTTCAGACTATCACGGATTTGTATAATCTTATCCGTCATCTCTAGGATAATTTCAGGTCCTGATAGTTGGGCCTTCCCAACTTCTGCCTAATGAACGGACGTTTGACATTTTCTTCCATACAAGGCCTCCAAAGGAGCAGCCTTGATACTTATATAATAACTATCTGTCATTGGAGAACTTATTTAAGGTAAGATGGTCATTCCAACTACTACCCAAATCAATCTTAAGGTATAGCCACTCTCATGGTTAGTCGAACAAATTGACGATCCTGGGCAGCTGATAACGATTCTTAATCGTTACCTAGTTAGGTTTGCGGTAATCAATGCATAAGCGCATTGAATCGTGCTTCCTTTTATCAAACAATAATCAGAGCCCCCTAGACGATGAGCTTGGCTGTATAAGCCTTTCTCCAAAAGCCCCTCTGATTGGCTCTTAGTTCTTCCATTTCCATCGGTGCTAACCTATATCGAGCTTCTGCAATAGGTGTAGCTCCCGGTGGGATGTTAATCCTAACTCCACTTGCCCCTCAGGAGGTAAACAAGGTAGTTCTTCAGAGAAGAAATCAGGATAATCAAAGATGACAGAGATAGCTTCAATTTCCAGCCTTGGTTTATCTGTTGTTACTTGTGCCATGAAAACGACACATCTGTTTTATGAGTACTTGAATGCCTTGAGTAGAGACACTTACTTAGGCATCCATAAAGTATAACTCTTTGAATACCATTAGCTGACATTAGTACAATATGACCATTGGGATATCTTAGTGGTTCCTTGCATTAAACCTCTATATTGATCAGACATGGAAGCAATCTATGGGACACACTAGGATACGCCAATTATCATATGGCGCTTCTATCAAACTAAGTTTGGCATTTGCAGTCGATAGAAATCAATGAAATAATTAATATAAAATAATTTGTTGTGCACCAACTGGAGAAAGAACATTCCTGGTTTTCATGGAAAAGGATCATCCATTGAGAACAGAAGAAACGACTTTTATGGTTTCATCGGTAAGTTCTACCTTATACATAATATATGGAGTTCTTATGAGTATATTTAAAAGTTTGCTAAGCTTATGGTCTATGAAAGACTTATTATTACCCGAATTAAATAGGACACTTAGCAAAAATATCATTGATAAATGATAAGGAATGTACCTGATGATATTATTGATATATACTGCCTCCGACATTCCTCAAGAAAGTTCAAGCGTTTCCTTTCTTATCCTCTCCAAAATTGGCTGTACCTTCTTTGGCAACTTTAGGGCAATTAGTACTGATGTGGCCCTTCTCTCCACACCTAAAGCAGACTGCATTCTTTATGTCCCTACATTCATGGGACTGATGACCAGTTCTTTTACAGATGCTACATTGATTTGGCTTTTGGTTTGTTCGACACTGTCCCCAGTGCCACCGGTTGCAGGTTTTACATGTAGGCTTTTTGTTGGAATCCTGTTGGTTCCTATTGAACTCGGACTTGCCCTTTTTCTTAGAATTATGGGAGTCATCCTCCTCCCTCTTTCTTTTCTCTTCGGTCTCTGTTTTGACCGATTTTTATCTTACTATATCCAGAGTGAGTGACAAGGATAGATCCACAGTTGATCTGAATGTGGTTGGCTTTGAAGCCTTAACATTCCCTTTTATTTCCGGTGCCAGACCACTGATGAAACGCGCAATGCGTTTAGATTTAAGGGTTATTAAATAAGGTACTAGCCTAGACATTGAGTTGAATTCGATGACATACTGACTACAATCTAGGTTTTTCATTGTTAGAGTCAAAAAATCTGTCTCCACCTTTTCCACTTCATGTTGTGGACAGTAAGTTTCCCTGATAAGATCCACAAATTTGGACCATCCCATATTATAAGGGGAATCTTCCCCGTGGACTGTATCATGGCTTTCCACAATGTGAGGGCCTCGCCCTTGAAGGATTGTGAAACAAATTTTACCACATCCTTATCAGCACAACTGCTGATGTCCACAACAGTCTCCATCTTATCGAGCCATTTCATGGCATCAATCACCCCTTTTTCTCCATCGAAGTCTCTGGGCTTGCAGGAGACAAAATATTTGTATGTGCACCCATCTTTACTTGAACGGGGCTTATCATGAAGCACTAACTTCCGAGGTTCGCTCTTCACCTTTGAAGAGTGAATTGAGCTCTCTTTGCGAGCTGATGAATGTGGTTTCATATGGGACTTTGAGCGAGTAGCACTAGACTCTTTATGATATTCCATGTAAGTATTTATGGCCTTGCCGACCGCTGCATTGATCATGGCCTGTAGATCAGCACCACTGACATATTTGTTTGCAGCGTTATTTACATTTACATTTGCATCATTATTTCTATTTGCAGTACTGTTGTGTGCTTCGTCGGAGTCCACCATTTTGAAGCTTTGGTACTAAACACCAATGATAACAACTGCTTAGTTGCAAAATAATAGTTTGTCATCGTATTTGATGATTAACTAGCCATGGTATTATTAAACCATATCGGCTATTAGGTTTTAACTTTCTTATAGTATGTTATATAAAAAAAATATCAACTACATTTAGCCTAGGTCACAAAAGACCATCAATGGCATTTAAGGTCTGGACCGAGTCCATTACCTTTTAGACATGGGATCACAATGTCACAACTGTCTTTGTCAAATTGACAATTATAAGTAGCTCGAAAGCTTGCCTCAAAGGACTTTTAAATATGGCACAGAGGCCCGTCACGAAATACATATAAGTGTAGCATGTAGGCTTCTCATAAAGGACATTAAGATGTTGGCACAAAGGCCGTCTCGAATGACTTTAATATATGGTACATAAGCCCGTCACGAAAGACATAAAATGATACGGCATAAAGCCTAGTCATGAAGGACATAAATAATCATATGGCACGAAGGCCTTGTCACAAAGGACATATAAATATGGCACAAAATGGCCTCATCACAAGGACATTATAAGATATGGCCCAAAAGGCCTGTCACGGAGGACATTATAAAATATGGCACAAAAGGCCTGTCACATAGGACATTATAAGATATGGCACAATATCCTTTCCACGGAGGACAAATGTATATGGCACAAAAGGCCTGATCACAAAGGATGTTAACATGTAGCATGTTAGCTTATGACAAATGACAAAATATAGCACATTGGCTTGTCACGAAGGACTTTAAAATATAGCACATTGGCTTGTCACGGAGGACATTTAGAATATGGCACATTGGCCTGTCATGAAGGACATTAATTTATAAGCCACAATCTTATTGGATTAGGGGCCTCAAGGTTTGAACATAGTTCTTTACCTTTGGACAGGGAGTCATAGACTACAACTGTCATCGTCTTGAAAGAAAATTTATCTTGGCCCATAGGCAAATCAATTGACATTACTAACGGATGTTTATATATATATATAATCATCGTATCTTATGATATTAGTCATGATCACATTGATCATATTGACTATAAGGCTTGGGCATAGCCCA
Source organism: Helianthus tuberosus (assembly GCA_030545235.1). Taxonomy (NCBI): domain Eukaryota; kingdom Viridiplantae; phylum Streptophyta; class Magnoliopsida; order Asterales; family Asteraceae; genus Helianthus; species Helianthus tuberosus. Next base: position 30,561,536 of record CM060444.1, read on the forward strand.
CCACCTAGGACAGTGAACCATAATGGTCACAACTATCACTGTCTTATTGGACAACATATATAGCTCGTAGGCACTTCACCACTATGGATGTAAATAATATGATCATCGTATTGATGATATTAAACATGATCGCACTGATCATATAGACTATTAGGCTTGAGCATAGCTCAGCACCTTAGACAGGGAATCACAAAAGATCACAACTGTCAATGTCACTAATGGACAATATGATATGTAGCCCGTAGGCAAAACATCACTAAGGATGTTAAATATGATCATCTTATCGATGATTTTAGTCATGATCGCATTGATTATATAGACTATGAGGCTTGGACATAGTCTAATTACCTTGACGGCTAGTGTGGTTTCTCAAGTCACATAGCCAGGAGTGTTAACATTTTCTGAATGCTAACATCGGATAATTGTCTTAATGGTTACACAATATTACCATGGTCGCATTGACCATATAGGTTTGGAGGCTTGAACATAGTCCACCACCTCTGGATAGAAGAGGCATTATCCTTAACTACTAAAAGAATTTTTGGCCAATTAATGTGGTCTTGCCACTTGGCAGGGGTAAACCATTAAGAAGATCTTTTGGAATTATTTTACAGATCGATAAAGTTTGAATTAAAATCGAGACAATCACTTTAAACAAAAGATGTAATGATTACATATATAAAAATTCCAAAATTTTCCATAATTCATTAGGAAATTATAATAGTGCCTTAATCAGGACTTTTAGTAACTAATTTGTCCACACAAGGACTTTAAAGCAGCTCAAGTCCATGCAGGGACTAGAAGGAAAATATAACTCCATATAGGGACTATAAGATAGGTCCACATTGGGATTATTATGATATATCATGTCCACAAAGGGACTTTATTAAACAATTGTCCTCACAGGAACTTTAAGTCGAAAGATACGTCCACATTAGGACTATTAATGAAATATCATGCCCACGAAGGGACTATATTAAACAAATGTCCTCACATGGACTTAAGTCGAAAGACATGTCCACATTGGGACTATAATGAAACAATATGTCCTCAAAGGGACTATAGTGAAATATCATGTCCACAAAGGGACTTTAATGAAATAACATGTCCATGAAAGGACTAAAGTGGAGTATAATGTCCACGAAGGGAATATTTTGAAAGGTAATGTCCACAAAGGGAGTATATTGAAATATAATGTCCACGAAGGGACTATATTAAAATATAATGTCCACGAAGGGACTACGATAGACAAGCATCTATACATGGTCTTAACAGAAGAGGTAGGTCCACACAGGGACTATAATGAAATAATATGTCCACAAAGGACTACAATAAGCAAATGCCCATACAGGGACTTAAAGGAACATGGAATATAATGAAAGAAGGATTTTCTAATGCCTTCCCTGCTTCATTCTGATCGTTTCTTTTCTTTGTTCACCGCGCACGGTAGTGACACTAAAGACCTCAGTCAATAAAGTATGTATTCCCATTCAAGATCCGTTGTAGAAGTAGAATCCAAGGATTCTATGGTTAAAGAATAATTATGGATCACAGATTGGATTTTGACTGATATCATCCAAGTTTGGGATTCCAAAACTTGGAGGTAAGAAAATAGGGATTTTTAGCATTCACATGTATCATCTTTATAATGGAAGCCTCAGGGACTTCTGGTATAGGCTCCACTGATATCGACTTTAAACTTTTGAGCCTCAAGGACCTCCGGTATGGACTCTGAAGTCTGGTTAAAAGTTTCAATAGGTTTGGTTTTGGGGATAGGTCCATAAAGGTCTTTCCTCCAAATCAGCCGCAAACTTATCCTAGTCGTGATACGAAGCTCAGCATTCTTTGGCTTCGAACGTGGAGAATTTCCATCAGCGGCTTCTTTGCTTGGCGACATATTCAAAATATATAAAATCAAAAATAATGTTTACTTAATAGGGATGAGAGCATTCCTACGTTAAGTCTATACTCAGAAGGTCTAAGGAATATGCTACTGTGTCATTTGAGATTAAACACAAAAGGCTAGTGTTTAATTCACTCAAACGTTGGCTCTGATACCAACCTGTCACACCCCGATATTTACAGCTCAGCCCGGTGGGCCCGTTGGGGAGTATCATAACGTAAGATTGGTATCGTCATAGTCAAACATACACAGAATATCACAGCAGAAGTCGTTGGAATATAAAATATTATTACAAACTCAATTGTCTGAAAGTACCAAAGTAATAAGTACAGACGAGCTTGTAACAATAATCCACAGGCGGATCATTATATACAAAAAAAGAACATCAGACTAATGGCTTATGCGAAGGAGTTGCAAATTCCTCGTCTAACAATTCCGAGCAGCTTCCAGCCTATTTATGTATTTGCACCTGTCACTTAGTCTTTTGAAAATACGTTAGTTTTCACTAGTAAATACAATCAACCGACACATTTTGAAAACATTTTCAAAATTGATTTAGGTGCACAGGGCATAAAAATTCTTTTATACTGGGGACAAACTATATCTTATGTTATCAGTTTTACATACTTGCTCTACATACGGGGCCCGGAAACTATGTCGGTTCATGATTAACCGACACACCACTTATCCCTTTTTGGGAAACCCATATTTGGGTATCAAAATTTATATCTTATTCCCTTTTTTGGGAATAATAAACCATATCGCATCTGTCAGGTGTATGCCTACACCCCGTGTTTAGGTCGTGGCCACTTACAATTAAATGAGTCAAGGATATCCAGGACATGGTCGCATTAACCCCCAATGTTTCAGTCAAGCAATACAAAATAAAAGGGGCTATTTGAATTTCCCGACACATTGGTCTTCGAATCCCATACCCGACCATGCAGTAAATATTTTACCGTATCCTAAGTCCGTATAGGGGAAAATAGGTTAAGGTTATTTACCTGAGCTAGCACTCGTCTTAAATTGCAAGATTTATAATAACTCAGCCGTATTCAATTAAATAAGCATAGGTACAATCTACCGGAAGGCTTTAGTCTGGAATGATGGCATAAATAACCAATTAGAATGCTAACGAGTCTTATTAAGTCATAGACTTAGACCGGCTAGCTTAAAGTAATTTAAACGGTACGATACGCTAGATTAAGCGATGACCGGAATAGAATGTAATTTAGACCCAACAAGTATGAAGACTTGTATAATATGGGTAAACTAAATACACTCTCGATTTTGAAGTGAAAATGATAAGGTTAAACTCCATTTCGGTAAACTTACGTAAACTAGTTACGAAAGTCTAACCGTACGCGTATAAGTGATAACGAGTAACCAGATGAGTAATATATAGGTTCCACAAGTCATTATGCTTTAAACATGTTATAATATCAGTAGGATACTAACATGTATGCCCATTAAGGTTTTAAAACCGAATTAGGCCTCATAAGGGCGTTTTTGTCATTTTCTGACTTATAAAAGGAGCTTGCAAGTAAACTAATGTCATGGTCATAAACATTCTGGAAAAATATTTAGTTTATGTTATAGTCTCAGTAGGATATCAATTATATGTGTGGTTTATGCTTTAAGACCAAACTATGCACCATAGGGGCATTTTGGTCATTTCACACATAGCTTTAAGGACTTATTTGTGATTCTGAGTTCATGACTTATACCTATTGCAAAAATATTTAAAATGATTTATAAAATCAGTAGGTAACAAGTCTTGGGTGATAAATATGGTTTAAAACCATATTATGCGCCTAAACGGCGTAAAAGTCGTTAAATGACGATATTAACGCTGTTTTAGTAAATGTGATGTTATGACCAGCTTTGAATAGTGAAAATATGTTAATTGTCATAACATATCAGTAGGTAAAAGTTTTGGCATGATTATTATGCTTAAAAACTAATTTAAGTACCTTAGGGGGCATTATTGTCATTTAAGAATACTTACCAAAGACTTGTGCATAAACTCAGTATATAATCTAACTTGACATCCCAAATAATCCTAATTATGATATTACATCAGTAGGTAATAAGTTTTAGCAATAAATTATGCTTAAACTCATTTTAGATGTCAAAAGGGCATTTTAGTCCTTTTAAAAAACATAATTTACGATTATTAAGCAAACTCAGTTTATGACCAGATTTATAACATCAAAATATGCTAAACATGTTAACATATCAAAATATAATTCATTTGCATACTCATGTGTGCTTAAAACCTCATTTTTAATAAAAAGGGCATTTTAGTCAACTTTAAGCATAATAACGGAACTCGTAATATAATCTCATATTCCTATATGACATGTAATATAACCTTAGGGCGTTATGCTACATCATATTACGTTCATAACGGAACCTTAAATCAGTAGCAAACTAGTTCTAATTCGGTTCATAATCGAAAGTCCAAGTAGAAGTCAAACTTCGCGACTTTCGGTTGCGAACCGACCCTAAAAATGGAATTGACGAGCCAAACATGTTCACATGTTCTAATAATTATTACCAAGTTGTTTAAGTGATAAAACATATTTTAGAACGCTTCTAAACTCAGATCGTAATTATTTCAAAAACTGACCCTTTGACTTTTTCAATCATTAATTCGTTGACTTGTCAATGGACCAAGCAAACGTGATTCTTATGAGGTGCTCTTTTGAGGGATTAACACCTACCTAATTGCGATCACGTAGCCATGTTCGTTGCGAACAATGGCTTGACCATTTAAGGTCTAACCGAAAGTTAAAGCGTTTATCGAAAACTCTTGACTTTTCGGCTTTAAAAGCCTATAAACTGAATAAGCCACGAAAGGAACACTTACAAGTGGTCCTAGGAGCTTAATAAAACTCAGAGGATGCTCCCAATTGCTCATGAACTTCCAATGTTGAGAGATAGAGAAAGAATGAATGAAAGGTTCAAGTTCTCAAATTAAAAACCACACTTATTTATAGTTGTTGGAGGGTTCTTGGATGATTGCCAGGTGTTTAGGGGCTTCCTAAGATGATTACAAGTGCCCTAGTACATGTACAAAACTAGGAACAAGCCCATAGAATCGTTTTGAAGGTTTTAACTTGCTTGAGTGGCTTCCAAGCAAATTTTCGAGCTGCAGAAAGGGTTTACGGACCGTATGGGTCCAGGTATGTGGTCCGTAAGGACCTGGTCAGCATACCATAACTTTCATTTGTTGACATATTTAGCCCCTGAACTTCCAAACGCTCATGTATCATTGTTTTTATGATAAAAAGCCATCCTAGGCCAGTATTAGGCACACCCAAGAGTATGACCAAGCATCATAAAACTCTTGGTTCGTTAAAAGGATCACTCGGAGGTATAGATTGACATATTGACGCTTTTAACCCCTTTAACTTGCAAACTTGCGTGTATTATCATTTAATGGCACAAACCCCTACATGGCCAACATAAGACATTCCCGAGAGTATAATGAACATCATAAAGCTCTCGGTTCGTTAAAAGGTCATTCAGAGGTAAGAATAACATGTTGACGCTTTTAACCCTTTAATTCGCAAACTTGTGTGTTTTATCGTTTAACGGCATCAAAACCCTAAATGGACAATTTTAGGCATTCCCGAGAGTATGATTGAACATCATAAAGCTCTGGGTTTGTTAAGAGGTCACTCAGAGATAAGAATTAACATGTTGACGCTTTTAACCATTCGTCGCGTAAACTTTCAAACAATTATGCAAATGGCTCTTCTCGTCCAACAAGTGGCTCATTTGAGAAGACGGACAGCGTATAAGGTCATTCAGAGGCTTAGTTTGACCTGTTGACACTTTTAGTCCCTCCACATTCATAGTTTTCAATTTTGACAAAATTAGTCCCTCTTAACCAGCTTTTAAGCACGTTTAAGATTAGGGACACGTGTCAACACATTATTAGACACGATTTTACGAGGTGTTACATGCTAATTGGTTTTTAAAAAACAATTAAATGAGTTAGGTGATTAAATAGATAAGACTATATAAGGGGTTAAGGGTTTGTGTTTCTTTGGTTTGGTTTTGTTTTGTTGTATAGACCTCCCTGCTTTATTTTTTCTCTGTTCTATTGGGGAGGTGCTAGACTTTTGGTTTGGTGTTGAATGTAGGTATTTATTTTTTTTAGAAAAAGGACTATATGAGTAAATTTTAGATGTTAAGATTAAATAATTAATTTTGATCTTTTACAAACTTTGTATCCGTGTCATTTACTTCGTTGGATGTTAAAGGACCAAAGGCATTAACACTTTTTTTCCTTCATGATTGTTGTTCTTGGTTAATAATTAATGTTGATGATTGGGCGTGCGATTAACTGAACATTTAATGATCTACGCTTTTTAAATCTAAAATTAACTGGATATGCATGATCATCCGTTTGACGAACCGAACCCTCTGGGGTTACGATTCAATTCGTGTCCAATTAACACAAGAGTTTATTAACTACAGTCCCATAGTTTCACCGGCATGCGCATGACTTAGGCTCTTGGTACATATAATATCAGTTTGTTCAGGCCTGGAAAATGTTGTGCTTATTCCTGATCAAATGTTCAAGCATGTGAGTTACGGATCCTAAAAACGTTCCAGTCTCCCAACTATTTTTATATATGCAGTTATGAGTGTGCAACATACCTGGTACCTAATCCGCATGGTCGGCCCGGATGGGGTGCAGGGTGGGCGACGACACAGGGCCCAAACTCTCTGAGTGCCTAAATCTTTTTAATTTTGTATAGAATTTACGTTGTATATGCTAGAATAGATATGCACTGAATCGATAGATGACACAAACAAGCTCTTGTCAGAATGGTAACTGCGTTGCTTAAACAACAAGGAGACGCGGGTTCTAATCCTACCCGTCTCCAAATTCACTATTTTAGCTTCATTTTGTGGTTTTTTTGTTTGCTGCATATGACATTTAATGCATAATTTTGTCAACTACCTCTTTCCTTTAAATTAATAAATTACTACCTAAACTTAGTTAAAAGTAACTATTTAAATTACTTTCACATAAATTTTAGTGATTAAATAATTGATGAGTTTATAATACATGGAATTTTGCGGATAGGGCCCAAAACTTTTATCTCGCACAGGGCCCAATTTTTTTTTTTGGTTTTCGAAGACGGCCCTTCTAATCAGGTAAATAAATATACTATATAATTTATCCTAATCTAATCTAACTTGATGCAAAAAAAAGGATCCGTTGATATACAGCAATGTATGGTGAGAATCTGTTCTTTAATCCGATGTGTGATTTCGTATAAACTGACTAAAACTTAAAACATTCTAATGGTTCTTTGATGACCGACAACAAGATTTAAACAACCGATCTTTATAATCCGTGAATTTCCTTTGACTGAAATAAACAAACTTAATTGGTTTCGATTTCTTTTGGGTTTTTACGATCAAGGCATTTGGAGGATAATATATGTGGCCCCGGCCGCAATGCGGCGGCTGCTATTTCTAATTCATACAAAAAAGTGTATTACATATCTCAACTTATTTAATATTAGAAACACAGGAAAACGCAAAATAAGAAGACCTAAAATGATGAAAACATCCATCAAATTATTTTTATTTATTAGTTACTAGTTTAGAAATCTATGTATTACATGAATTAAATAAATCTAATATGTTAAAATCAATAGTTTTTATGAAGATTTTGTATGTTGAATGTTATCAACCATTGGTGAAATAACAAATAATAAAAAAATTAAAATTAAAATCTTAATAAGTAGAGTTATCTTTTAGATAATTAGTTGTTTAATTTAATTATTTAAAATTAGTACCATTTAATAGAATTGTTTAATTTAATTATTTAAATTAGTACCATTTAATAGAAGATAGAGATGGAAAAAAATTTTGAGGCTTCACCGACAAATGTCCCCCCAAAGAGTTTTATTTATTATATAAACTAGGTTAGAACCCCGTGTATTACACGGGTTGAATAAATGTAAATTTATATATTAAATAATAAAAAGTTATATCTTTATAAATCTTGTATATTGTACAGGTTAAATAAATGTAATTTTATATATCAAATAATAAAAAAGTTATATCTTTAAAAACCATATGTATTACACAGATTAAATAAATGTAATTTTGTATACTAAATACTAAAAACGTTGTATCTTTAAAATACCCGTGTATAATCGGGTTGAATAAATCTATCAAATAATAAAAACTTACATTCTTAAAAACCCCGTATATTACACGTGTTGAATAGATCTAAAAAAGAATTATATCTTTAAAAATCATGTGTATTAAACAGATTAAATAAATGTAATTTTGTATATTAAATACTAAAAACGTCGTATCTTTAAAAAACTCGTGTATAGTCGGTTTGAAAAATCTACCAAATAATAAAAAAAATATATCCTAAATAAATGTAATTTTGTATATTAAATACTAAAAACGTTGTATCTTTAAAAAAAACCGTGTATTGTCAGGTTGAAAAATCTACCAAATAATAAAAAAAAATTATATCCTTAAAAACCCCGCGTTTTACACGAGTTGAATAAATATAATTTCGTATACTAAATAATAAAAAAGTTATATTTTTAATAAATTAGGATAACATTTAGTATTAATTTATTATTTATATATTTAATATAAGATAAGTAGATAAGAGATGTATTTGTTTTAAAAATATATTAAATTAACAATTTAGATTTGAGGATAATATTTTGTTAAAGTATGATAAGATTTAATATTAATTTATTATTTATTTAGTTAATATAAGATAAATATAGATTTGATGATACCTTCAATCAATCACACGTGTCCACAAGTTGGTTTCTTTTATTATAGTAATTAAAAGTTAGATTAGATTAGATAAACAAATTATCATATCAGTTATTTTTAAATGGATAATTAGGTATAAGCATCTTTAATTAATTTGACTTATCATTTTGTATATCAGAAGATAACTTTACAACTATTATAACAAATTTTATTTTATATAGATAGAAACGATGACTTATTGACTTATCGTTTTGTAAATCAGAAGATAACTTTTCAATTTTTATTTTGTATAGAGAGAAACGATGACTTTTCATATAAGATTTAATATTATTTATTTAGTTAATATTTAGTATTATTAGTAATTTTAATCAATTAAATGAGAGAATCACAAGTGTCCCAAAACAGGTTTCTTTTATTATATAGTATAGAATAGATACATATAAGTTAGGAAAAGAAAACGTGAAAAAGTATTTCTAACCTCTTTTATTAATTTGTTTCAAGTTTTCTCACTGTTTTTCAAAAGTAAATACTTTTTTTATGATATTATTTTAAGAAAAAATCGCACCATATAATATAGAGGGGTTTTTTAACCTTTCATCCAAGTGTCATCTTATCTTACTATACTAATAAATAAAAATATTTTTTGGGCACATGTCAGGTGTTTTCTCACCTTATTTTCCTGGTTATCATTCATATTAAACAATAATAATTTTAAACAAAATATTAGATAAGAATAAATATTTAGATTAGGATAAACGTTTGTTTTTATTGAGATCATATTATAATAATAATAATAATAATAATAATAATAATTTTAACAAAAAAATGGATAAGAATATGATTGTTTGTTTTTATTATGATCATAGTAAATAATGAGTTTTTTTAAAGATATATATTTTTTATTAATTACTATGGGTGGAGATATAATAGGAAGTTTATTTGGCTAGGAAGGCTAGGAAGTGATCTTGATCATCCATTTACTTAATCAAGGGCTAAGATTAAATCAGGGAAATTGAAAGTAAAAAAAGAGGCGCGTGACTTTTTTCAGGGGCAATCTAGTCAATCCAAGCCAATAGTTTCTCTCTCCTCCAATTCCCCCCCCCCCCCATTTTTTAAACGTTAATAACTCTTTCATACGACATTATTTTTTTATAAAAATTGCACCAAAAAAACGAGCGTTTTTTTATCTTTAAAACGAGTATACTATTGCTATATTTTGAAAAAAAAAAATTAAAACCCAGTTGCGTAAAACGCAATAGAAAAAACCCCAGTATCGTAAAACGCAATGAAAAAAAACCCTAAAAAATGACATTTTTCTAAAACGCAATGCACCAAAAACACAAAGAAATGACTTATTTGTAAAACGCAATGGCCAGAAAACACATAAAAATGTGTTTTACCTAAAACGCAATGCACAAAAAACACAAAAAAATGACTTATTTGTAAAACGCAATAGCCAGAATACACTTAAAATGTCTGTTTTCTAAAACGCAATGGACTGAAAACACATAAAAAAGTGTTTTACCTAAAACGCAATGCACCAAAAACACAAAGAAATGTCTTATATGTAAAAGGCAATGGCCAGAAAACACTTAAAAATGACTCATTCTAAAACGCAATGGACTGAAAACACCTAAAAAATGTGTTTTACCTAAAACACAATGACTAAAAACACTTAAAAATGTGTTTTTTCTAAAACGCAATAGCTAGAAACCACATAAAACTCTCTTATTTCTAAAACGCAATGGACACATAAAACTGTCTGTCACTATGAACTGTCTGAATTGTCTACGAATTACTGTCTTCGAAATGAGCCAATTTATGGAAATTTAATTTTCCTGATGCGTTTTTAGTACAGCAATTTAATTTTCCTGATGCGTTTTTAGTACAGCTCAACCCCAGCCAGGGGCTCTGCCCCTTGGACCCCGCCAGGGGCTGCCGCCCCCGGACCCCCGCAAAGATCGTAAAACGCAATGACTAAATCAAAAACCCAGATCATGAAAATGAAATTAAAGAATTTCTTACATGGATCGAAGCCGATTTCTTCATCAATTGACGGAATTTGAATGATAGAAACACTTATCAACGCTCGAATCGAACGAATCGAGTGATTATCTCCAAAATCACCGGAAAAAACGAGATTTTTTTATGAAATTAAACTGGGTTTTCTTCAAAAAAAGCTGAAGAACACGTTGATCGGGTTCTGAATCATTGATTTGTGATGAAAATCACACTATAATGTAGTGATTATTGAGATAGAAAGTGAAGAAATAGTTGAAGATGGTGGATTTTGAAAATGATGGGTTTTTGAATTTACTGGGTTTTGAAAAAGGAAGAAGAAGGAGTTGGATTGACTAAAATACCCTTTCTCTTTATTTTAAAATTTGCCACATGTCATAATCCTATGGCTTCCTATCCTTCCTAGCGAAAATTAACTTCCTATTTGATCTTTACCCTAATTACTATATAAGATTACATTTATGCAAAATAAAAAAAACAAAGTAAAATGTTACAATCATGATACATAGTTTTTCCAACTATAACTTGTATGATATGATTTGTTTGGCATTTGATTACTACGTGTTATAGGCCTGCCAAAACAATGGAGAAAACGACTCATGTAAGTTCAGGAAGAGCGTCTGCCGCCACATCAGCATCAGAGCCCACCGTTAGAAATAATGTTGGTGCGTCAAATTTGAATTCTGCTTCTCCACCATTTTATCCTTCGGGTTCTACAAAAGATGCTCAAAGTGGATCACTTAATCAGGTTCCACGTCCTCCCGTCATGGCAGAAAATTATCCTGGTTCCACGTCCTCCCGTCATGGCAGAAAATTATCCTATTTCTGAGTCCAATGTTTCACGGGGAAGAAATGTTTCGGTTTCATTAGGTATGGACAAGCTTCATATAGATGATTCAATCTCTAAGCCTAGAGTCCCGCAAGTGGCCTATCAACTGGTGTCATCTTAGGTCCGGTAACTCAGACACATTTCCAGTGTACCGAGCACTGGCAGAAGGTTATTAAGAGATCGGGGATTTCATGGCGGTTGGTATGGGCGAAGTCGGCATAAAAATTTTCTGTCACCAGGGTTACAAGGTATCCAATTTTGATTATTGATTGAGATGTAAACAGGTTGACACTTTTAGTGGGTGACCATTTTGACCCGTTTGCTTAAAAGGGTTGTAGTATAAACAGGTTGAAAGGTGCCCATAGTTTAGTTTTAATGCATTCATTCTCCTATATCGTTTTGATTCATGTAGTTTAGCTTACCATTTTAATAAAATTGTATTTGTAATACAGTTTTAATGCATTCATTCTCCTATATCGTTTTGATTCACGTAGTTCAGGTGGTTTATTGAGTTAAATTTGTATTTTTTTCCCACATGGAATTTGGACTTGATATAATTTGTATTTTTTCGTTGGAAAACAGGTTGATGCCATCTTTTCACGGCAGATTTCCTTATGCATATGTGTCTTCAATCTCCGGATCAGGTGAATGTGCTTCTTGTGGCAATGGAGGTACTACTAGCATAGAACTCGCACATCCATATTTCTGGTGAGAAAACCTCAAGTTTGGTTCATGTTAGATATTTGCATTGGTTTGAAACTAATTTGGAGGTATGAAATTGTTGTTTGATAGTTTGTGTTTTGGGACTCCATTGCAGAGAAAACACTTCAAGCTCAAGTGCCAAATCTGATGCGGTTACGATGAAATTCATCGATGAAAACCAAGTTCTGAGTAGAGATTTTCTCAAACTAGCTCCTCCTCATGCACCCCAATCAAATTCAAGTTCGAAAGAAAGACTATATCAAAATGTATAATTTTTTAAACAAAGTTTTATATATATTTTTCCTATCCTTTGGGGTTGATAACTTTTTCAATTTTTTCTTTAGGACCAATCAGAAGATCCTAGCCATTTGTCTGGAAAAGGCGGATCGAACCTACCGCCGTTTCATGGTTTCTTTCCAGCTGCAACAACACCTATGGAGCAGCCAGAAAACAGCAATGGTGAGGCAGGGGAAAGTGTTGATCTGAATTTGAAGCTATAGAAGAGTTTCTTTGTTTCTTTATTTCTTCATTGTTCTTTATTTATGTTGTCAAGCTGTCTCCTTTTTCATGCTAAAACTGTTACCATGAAAGAGTAATAAAACCTCAATAAAATCCTATTTTCTTCATGTTTTGAATGCCATTTAGTTAAATTTGAGGCAAGTTCAAGTTCTAAATGGAAAAAGATTCAGCCAAACACATCTTAGCTATGCTTGTCATAACCTGTGGGTCATGACTCACGAACAAATCAAACTATGGTGGATTTTTACAATTCACGCCTAGATACACTCTTGTTCGTTTTGATTTACTTTGAGAATTCCTTTTATTTCACTATGTTTGTTTCATGGCTATAGATCTATTCACTTTTCGAATTAGACAACCCTTGGTTCGTATTTGGTTCATGGTCCCGTGTTATTAGCAAATGGTGCATTGTTATTGTTAAAATATTTCTTTTTTTTTTTCGGTGCTTTATAGTTTTGAATTATGTTCTCGGCCCATATTATCGACTCCGCTGCAACGCGCGGGTTTCCCACTAATTTTGTTATATTTAAAAAAACTAAGGCACTGTGTAAAGTGTGTTATTCACATTTAATGAAAAATTGTATTGTCTTACGGTAAATCAGCACGACAACACATGTAACCCTGGGCTTATAGCTCAGTGGTTATGGAAATGAGAGAAGACTCCTAACCGAAAGGTCTCGAGTTCGATTCCTGATCCACCCGGGTTTTACCGGCTTTGCATTGTTTTGCCCCGGGCGGGTGCAGGGTCGGGTTTTCCCCGGAACTGGTGACATGGTGGGCTAGGGGCTCCGTGCGTGCAGGTTGGGCTGCCGCGGGCTACCTTTCGGTCAATGGGTGCCGCGTACGGAGTACCCGGCGATTCTTATGTTGGACGTTCAAAAAAAAAAAAAAGCACGACAACACATGTAATGAATGCAAATGAAATATCAGAGCGATCTAATGAATAAAACAGCACAACAAAACAACACCATAACAATAGCACTAGCAAACCAAGACAACAAAATCCAGCACAATTCATTACATTCAAAATAACAAAATTCCCACAATAAGAAGAAGCACATTCTCATATAGTAAAAAAAATAATAATAATAAAAAAAAAACACAGTCCAAAAAAATAAAGAAACAAATTCAAGACATATGAAACCCATTATTCTAAGTAGTGACATCTTTTAACTTCAAGAATACCAATTAAATAAGCCAACGGTGAAATGATGCTATCAAGGGTAAGTTTCACGGGTACATCAGCCCGTGCGGGTTTGGAGAGAAAGGGTTTGAGTGTGGGGTCCATCTGGTATGTGTAATTGGTGGGTGGGGTAAAATAATAGGGTCCATGGTTCAAGGTACTTTGTGGTACAAAGGTAGGGCGCCGCGAGTGTTTTCTAGTGCAATGATACTTTGTAAAGAATTTGACATGGCGCTGGTTAATTGGTCGGGACAGGTGTAGTACCCTTAGGTGCCCCTTCCCCCTAACATATAGAGTGCTTGTTCTTGTTCTTCAGCCTAACCTGACTTAAGAAGCTCTCTAGTGGATATTATAAAACTCTGATTTTCAACAAAATGATGTGCAACTTCTTCAATGACGCGTAAATATTCAAATATTTTCACACAGTAGCCTGACAACAAAAAATCATAGATAAATATGACTTTTTATGGTTGTGATATATACCATTTGTTCTCTAGCACTACTAGGGTTGATTGAATGAACCACCAACTTCATCTTTTGGGTTTTTGTAATTGAAGTGAATCTTAAATAAAATTATTTTATTTGATTGGTGCCAATTTACTTTTAATTAGGGGGAATAAAGATTTTGTCTTGAACAATATTATTAAAAGTAATATATAGTTCACTTGTCGGTTTCTTGAGAATACGGCACAATTTTAAGGGTATTTTCATACCTTCACCTCACACTCTACTTTATAAAAAATTATATTAATAAAACAACGTTTGTGTGCAGTTCCCATCACTTGGGTCGAGACGAGGTTGCTTGAGCGGACAAGACCACTCCCAACCTCATCTTCTTAATGAAAGCATCAATTGATAGAAGCCGATTCAATACGGCTAATCTCCCAAGAGACCCATTGAGTGAGTTAGACTCCAAAAAAACAAAGATGAATAAACTAAATGTTTTTCAGCTCATTAATCATTTCTAAAACTCAAAGACCTTTAGGCCGTGTAGTGGTTTTATCAATAATGCCTCCACCCTTGGGTGTTTTCTGCCACGTTGCAGTCCAGTCAGCAAGGGTGCATTATTGGGCGTTTTTACTAAAAGGGGAAAAGTGGAATAATGCCCAATAATGCTCCAAACAATCATTACACAATTATTAATTTTTTTAAATTAAAAACTTATAATATTTCATTATAATTTTTGCAAACGATCTGATTGGCCAAAACAAGCCCCGCACAGCGTGATTAAAACAACGCCAAAACGAGATTTGCAACCAAACACGCCAGGGGGTGGATCCCCGGCGTGTTTGGGCGTTTTCCGGCACAGAAAACGCCCAAATGGGCATGACTACGGGTCGTCTTATAAGGCTTACAAATACCATTAACCTTAACTACTCAAGCAGATAAACTGACTAAACAATTGAAGGGAAGCAGAGCAATTAACATCAAAATCTTCATGGAGATGTGGGTGATAGCATGCAAGACTAAGGGAAATGAGTGTTGTGTATGGTGTACGTGGAAAAGGGGGTGAGGTGGACATCTTGCACGTATCATTCAGACATGTCCGAAATGTGTGCGATTAAGATGCTATAAGGGTGGATTGGGTGCCATGCGGCAAACGCAAGTAGGGTTGAAAGCCACTAGGGAACATCAAGTGGCGAAGCTTGAGATTTCCGATCGGGGGAACGGAAGTCACCTGACCTAAAAATTTCTATAAAACCGGGGGGTCGAAAATGTATATACCCAAAAATTTCTATACGAAAACTAAATACTCTCCACTACTGAGCGAGAAGTTCGAAGGGTCAGCTACCCCCTCCCGCCCCTTAAAAGCTTCGCCCATGGCAACACCGCCGCCACCCCTACGGTTTGCCATGCGGGTTTGTGTTTGCGGTAAACCTTTGCCGCTTAAACATCACACATCCACAGACCTTTTTGAAATTGAACGGTCGGGACTAGGGTAGTTGTGGGTACTTGTGGTAGGCGCCGTCAGTGTCTTGCCCAATCTAGGGTACTTGGGATTGGAAATAACATGATAGCATCTGATTGGATTGAGCTAGGATAATACGGTATGATGCCCCTCCCATCCTAATTACTATTCACATCTCTTTCAAAGGTCGAATATTATAGGATATCTAAAAAAGACATTAATAAATTATATAAAAGATGGCTTAAATGGAAAACGCATACAAATTGCTCGTTTACAACAATGTTACAACTTGCAATCATGCATATAAAATCATACTATAAAAATGAAATCAATTATTGTTCATCAATGTGTTTACGAGCAATGTGAAATTGCGCAACATAATTGTATGATGTTTCCCATGACATGTATGGTGGTTCGTTCAAAAAAGCACACTTGCTACAAATCCACCTGCATAAGACATAATTTAAAATGTGTTACATTGGCAATCTAATAAATAAAATAATTTAATGAGAGTATATAAAAAGTCACACCAGCCATGTTTCTTTAGAGTTGGTTCCACAATTTCTTCATCCCTTACAAGGAGACTTGGAGGAAGAGGCTCACTTCCATCTCTCTGTAGACATTGCTTTGAGCATAAATTATGTCACATTACCAAAAATAAAAATAATAAAAAATAACAGAAGAATGAAAATCATTACAACTGAAAATTAAAAAATTGTCAATATTACCAAAAATAAAAATAATAAAAAATAACAGAAGAATGAAAATCATTACAATTGAAAATAAAATATTCTGTTAGATAAGTCTATTATCTATAATCTATATACTTATTTGGAGTGAATTGAATAAAGAACCAAGAGTAAACTGCCAATTTGGTCTCTGTGGTTTGGTCACTTTTCCCACTTTATTCCAAAACTCAAATTTTTTGCATCTGGGTCCCTGTGGTTTCAGTTTTATTGCCATTTTGGTCCAAAAATGAAATCAGGTAATATTTGTCTTATAAAATCCTGCAATTTTGTCATTTTCCTCAGGGGCAAATCAGGTCATATTTGACTTATAAAATATGGTATTTATTTATAAAAAAAAAAGAAATGATCATTTTGCCCTTACGAAAAAGGACAAAATAGCAGATTTTTATAAGACAAATATGACCTGATTTCATTTTTGGACTAAAATGGCAATAAAACTGAAACCACAGGGACCCAGATGCAAAAAGTTTGAGTTTTGGACTAAAGTGGCAAAAGTGACCAAACCACAGGGACCAAAATAACAGTTTACTCAAGAACCAATTTCAAGTAGATAACTCTAGGTGGTGTTTTGGATATAATGAAAGTTAGAAAGAGGTTGAGATGTGGTTACATAAACCAACATGTACAAATGTTATATGGTTAAATAAAAGGAATACACGAAAAGTATTCATGTATTCGGTAAGAACATAAATGTATAAAAATAGACGTTTTTTATATTTTATGTGCTACCACATACTTTATCTTCCTTTGAGTGTCTACACGAAGCTTTAAGAAAGAAAAATTCTTCCTCTTTGATCTTCTTTGATCTCCAAAAGCGAGCGATCTCTTCTTTTGTTAGTGACCTATTCCTCTCTAAAAACAAAACCCGTTAGAGAAACTAAAACACGCAGTTGATCGATCATAGAGCTCGTGTTTGATTGAGATTCCATGAGGGATCTTGAATTCATATCAGTGGCGGATCCAAGGGAACCAGGAACCCCTCGGTTTGAAAAAAATTTGATAAATTTAATGTAAATCTTGTATGATTTGGAAAAAAAATAGTGAGATTTATTGAGAATCTAGCATAAGGAACCCTCTGAAAAGTTTAGATCCACCTGAGTATACCTGATTGAAGATGATGAACACGTGAGTTCCAACCTGCCATTAGAGAACCCATTTTCTAAGATATTCAAAACAACTTCAAATAATTCGATCTGTTTAGTTGGATGTATATATAGTGTCAGTTGATGATAACTATATATGGAAATAGGTGAAAATGGTTGACTAATTGATGTTGACGATTAATTAATGTATTATGGTTGTTATAAGATTCTTATGTTATGTGAACGTTCATGTGTACTTTGTACCAGGGGCAGATCTATCCTTTGGCTAGGATGAGCGGCCGTACCCCTTTAAAAAAAATTTAGTGTATATTTTAGGTAAAAAAAACCGACCGCACCCCTTAAAAATATAGTTGAACACCTCATCCGCACCTCCAGCAAATAATTTTTGGGTCCGCAACTGCTTTGTACCTACTCGTGATAAGAAAGAAAACTTCATGTATGTAGGAAAGTAAAGTCGAAAAGATCCTTTTAAGTAAATATCATATCTGAAGAAAAAAATATGAACATATAGATAATTGTCGATTAACTGATAATTTTAACCACCGAATGATGCAGAAGCATCCAACCTAATAACTAGACTCGACCCGATTGGTGTGAATGGGTGACGATAGGTGGGGGCCGTTTTTACTCAATCAACAATTATTTTGGAGACTATTTTTGAAATTATCAATTATTACTTTCCTATTTTAGTGGGGATTTAATTTTCTAACGTTTCTTTTTCATTTGTTAACCATCAGTTCTGCTCTAGTGGTTACCACAGGTGTCACGGCCCCCGATCCGGTTGTACCTGGTTCAGAAGCCGCGGGATAGAAACCCGTGGTATTGGTGTTTGATTTGGCAGCGGAAATTTTAATAGGATCGTTTAAGCTGAAAATACTGAATTATTTTATTTCAAGTTTCGGGACAAAACCCGTATTTTACATAAAAGGAATTTTACTGGAAAATTCCCTAGTTACAAAAACATGTTTATTTATTTACTGAGCCACTTCATTCAAGCTGGAGTGCTACGCGACATTTTTTCCTTGTTCACAGTAAATCACCTAACATATGTTTTAAAATATTTGATCAGCGGAAAATACTGGCGAGTCATTCAATTTTGCACAAAACGACACGCTGTTATAAACTACAGTATTAAGAGTTTTTATATTTGCCTCTTTATCTTATAATTATCTGGTCTAGTTGTCACTCGACCGGATTTATGACTGTGGACATATCACTAATTAGGCTCGCCCACCTAAGAGTGATAAATCAGTAGTAATGTATGCAATACCCCCACTTACTGCCAGTAATTAAAGATTTGCAAAGACTTAATCCATGTACTTATAACTGGAAAACATTTAGGGTTTTACAAAGCAACTTTAATAAAAACAGAATGACTCACATTGCAGATTTAAACGATCACAGGTAGCCTACTGTTTCAGCCGGTAACCTAGTTAAATAATGCAAATGAAACTGGGTTAGTAACTTAATACAACTTTCACGATAGCTCACGAGATCAAAACCCTCACGACGAATGACAAAGTATAGCCCGAATTCAGGCAACACTTAAACATCCATCGGATCGGTTTCAATCGATCGGACATTGTATCGTAGCAGTGATTGAGTTATTACCCTGTTATTGCAGCAGCGTTTCGATACTTAAAGTGAAATTTCGAACAGAAAGGAAGTTGTTTTAGTGAAAGTTTTCGAGCACAGAAGACTGCCCATGCAACGTCCAATTTATAGCTGAATTTTGAGTTCCTCGCGGCCCGCGTAAACCTGAAGGGATATCCTTCGCGGCCCGCGAAGGCCACCTAGCTACAGCTAGGGCTGCCGTGTCAAACCCTAGACCTGCCATGTGTGCACCACGTGGCCTTGATCGTTATCCGGAGTTTCACCAAGTTGTCGCGCCCCGCGAAGACTCTCCTGAATTCTTTCGCGGCCCGCGAGCAACCCCTAAAATTTGATTTTCTTGACTTTTCATAAAAATTAAAGTTTTAGGGGTTCGGGTCTTCACCTATCTCCAAGTCTCAAGTTCGAGTCTGGGTGATAGGGGTTTCTCATTGAGGGGTTTAAATTGGGGATCTATTGTGTGGAGCTCTCTAGCGCGAACCCAAATAAGACGACGTATGCTACACCTCCCGACATTCGCAAATAATTCACGCCTTTCAAAAAAATCTTTTTCATTTGTTATAAATTAAGATATAGGGGCTGTTTGGCAACTTCTGAATGGTTAAGTACTGAATCAGTAAGAGGTCTGAAGCATTAACTGCTGAACCAGTAAGAGGTCTGAACCATTAAGAGCCAGTATAATGTTTAACCGTTCAGAGGCAAATGTCTGACCAATTCAGATTATAAGTCTTAACCATTCAGACTCAGTATAAAACTTAACCATTCAGAGGCAAATGTCTGAACCATTCAGACATCTGCTCGCGAAACAAACAGTCTGAACCATTAAGTGCTGCATCAGTAAGAGGTCTGAACCATTAAGAGCCTCATTAAGAGGTAAACAAACAGCCCCATAGGGTTGTTGTTTAGATAAACTTGTTTTTGATTAAGAATATATTGTGATCGGGTCTTTGAGACTTAAAATAAGTTACTTTAGCTAATGCACTATTATTTCTTAAGGCATTTGATTACTTCTGTTGTTTGCATCAATACGCTTGTGGCTTAACACCATAACCTCGCAAATTGTATTATGCTCTAAGCGAACAAGCCTCTAATGAGATTATTTTCAAGAGTTTCATAATTTACTTGTTTCTCTTGTTCAAGGTTTGAATCAAATTGTTTCAACATCATCTTAACAACCATTAAACTGGAAAAAAAAAACATATCTACAAGTATGTCAATATTAGAAAAGAGACCTTTGTACTATGAAAAATTCTCGACGAACGGAAATTCCAACAATTATCCGATAGAACAAACCCTAGTTTTGTGAAAGAATTGCGACAAACTAGCGACAAAAGCAATCCGTTTTGGAAAAGCATTAGAAATTTCCACACAATTTTGACATAAAATATATTAAATATTTTTAACCGACGGCAAGTTTTTGTCGAACGTAGTTTCCAACGAGCTTTCCTACCAACATGTGTTTGTCAGAAATGCGTTTGAAAACCTGTTTCCTACGCATTTTGGTATACGAAAGAGGTGTTTTCTAGTAGTGTGTATCAATTTATATAAATGTAAGTTTAAAGTATGTACCATTAGTTATGTTTTGAGATGATTAAGTTTTTTTTATAAAACTAGATCACTAATGTGAAATTACGCAAAATAATAATACTTGTCAATCGAGATGGTTAAAACTGATACGGTGATAATACAGTTAATAATAAGGGTCAGGATATAATAGGAATTTTTTTTTGCTAGGAAGAGTAGGAAGTAATCTTGACCATCAGTTGATTTAATCAAGGGCTAAGATTAAATGAGTGAAATTGAAGAAAAAAAAGGAGGCGCGTGGGTTTGTGTAGGGGTATTCTAGTCAATCCAGGGCAATAGTTTCTCTCTCCCCCAATCCCCCCCCCCCCCAATTTTTTAAACGTTAATAACTCTTTCATACGACATTATTTTTTTTTTATAAAATTGCACAAAAAAACGAGCGTTTTTTTATCTTTAAAACGAGTATACTATTGCTATATTTTCGAAAAAAAATCGAAAACCCAGTTGCGTAAAACGCAATGGAAAAAAACGTAAAAATGACTTTTTCTAAAATGCAATAGACAAAAAACACAAAGAAATGTGTTTTTTCTAAAACGCAATGGACTAAAAAAACACATAAAAATGTCTTATTTCTAAAACGCAATAGCCTAAAAACACAAAAGATGTTCTTTCTAAAACACAATGGACTGAAAACACATAAAAATGTGTTTTACCTAAAACGCAATGGACTAAAAACATTTCAAAATGTGTTTTTTCTAAAACGCAATAAACTAAAAAACACATAAAAATGTCTTTTTTCTAAAACGCAATAGCCTAAAAACACAAAAGAAAGTGTTCTTTTTAAAACGCAATGGACTGAAAACACATAAAAATGTGTTTTACCTAAAATGCAATGGACTAAAAACACTTCAAAATGTGTTTTTCAAAAACGCAATGAACCAAAAAAACACATAAAAATGTTTTTTTTTCTAAAACGCAATGGCCTAAAAACACAAAAGAAAGTGTTCTTTCTAAAACGCAATGAACTAAAAACACTTCAAAATGTGTTTTTCTAAAAGGCATTGGACCAAAAAACACATAAAATGTGTTTACCTAAAACGCAATAGATAAAAACACAAAAGAAAGTGTTTTTTTTTTTCTAAAAAGCGATGGGCTAAAAACACATAAAATGTGTTTTACCTAAAACTATAAACTAAAAACACAATAAAATGTGTTGTTTCTAAAACCCAATAAATTGAAAATACAAAAAACGGTGTTTTTTCATTACTTTGTAAAACGCAATTACTTAATTCAAAAACTCAGATCATAAAATGCAATTCAAAAATATCTTACATAGATCGAAGCCGATTTCTTCAGATTTCTTCAACGATTGACCAAATTTGAATGTTAGAAATACTTATCAGCGATCGAATCGAACGAATCGTGTGATTCGCATCAAAATCACAGGAAAAATGAGATATTGTATGAAATTAAACTGGGTTTCTTCAAAAAAAGTTGAAGAACACGTTGATTGGGCGTTTGAATTATTGATTGGTGACGAAAATCGCATTATAA